>CALYLW010001431.1:0-222648 GCA_944989445.1 Ampullaceana balthica
GACGGCTGTCCTTCTCGAATGACTTTGCGGGTTATTGGAGTCGTATACAAGTACGACCAAATTGATTTCTTTTCCTCTGTGTTGTATATACTAAATTATTTTTAAAGATATTAATTCATGATGTATTATAGTAATGTATTTATAATGTGCAGTGATTCCATGCCCTGTCTTTGTTGTATTGTGAGATTCTACTCGTAAGTAGAATCTAACGGAAGAGGGGGGATATGTCAGGGTATGAGAATCACTGCGAATGATTGTTGTGAGATTGTTGTGAGCCAGTGTGTGAGTCGGCTCAAGGCGTGCGTGACAAGAGTTCACTTGTGAATAAGGATGTTAATTGTATTCACCCGGTATGCAAGTTAGAGAGCCGTGTCGTGGATAAATGGGAGTGTGAGACAGAGAGACGTATGAAGACTAATTAGTGCAGAGGTCCACAGCCCTTGTTAGGGCTAGACATTGAGTATAGAGCGTTGGCTCTGGATAGCTGTTGACACATCGAGGTGGCTCGAGTGTCCAGGGTATTAGGGACAGAGGGTCCATGTATGCACTTAAAAGGGAGTGGTCATTGTTGAATGGAGTACGTCATGTACCTGAATCAGTGCTGTACATATATTGAGGAATAATAAAGGCTTGACGTATACGTGAACAAGAGTCGAGACTTAGTCTTCTTTTATCCAGAACCCAGTACGCAACACAGAGATTGCAAATTATGTATATTGATTGTGACATTCATTGTGATAACGGAAAGGAAATAAAGAGGGAAAAACACGTCACTAAATTATTTTTAAAAAATTTTTAAAGCCTACTTTAAAAAAATTCCATTTTAAAATCACTTTTGTAAACATTTTAAAACCAGATAGGATTCCGTTCCCCAAAGGATAAGATTCTATGTTGATATTTTTGGGATTCCGTTTCTTTATGGGATTCCTTGTATCAAATTCGAGATTCAAAGGAATACTAATCCCCGCTGTGATCCCAATTCCCGAAGGAATCGCATTTCCCGGAGAGATTTGTTTTAATTGGGATTATGAAGGTATCTTAAACAATTTTTAAAATATTATTCAGTACACATAAAAGTAAAAGCAGCATTGTGTACTAAATAATGAATAATGTTACCTTAAACTTTAAACCAATACGATTTGAAAGTAGAATGATGAATATTAGCTATTAGGCTTATGTTTTGTTAGTTTTGTTAATTAGACTATGCGGTAAACATACTTCCGCCTTATTTACTTTTGTTTTTAGTAAGTTCATAGGCGACATAGGCCATATGATTATTTAGAATATTTCCTCATCACGAAGTGTTGTTTTTTTTTGTAAAATAATTTATAGCATTTGATCAAATGCTATTCAATACTAATACTATTGATAGCTAAACTGAATTTAGCTGTAAGTAGTGTAAGACGGCTTAGAAACTATCTACTATAGGTTGTTTTAATACGTCAATAATTCAATAATTAATTTAGTATTGGTATTTAGTTTAGTAAATAAGGCCAAGGCCTAAGGCTATACTAAATACTATACTATTACTATTTCATTTTAATCATGAATCATTTTTTTAAAATCTTACTTACTAATGGATAATTATGTGAAAATTATGTCTTATGAATGTATTCACTATTTATTCTAATGAATGTTGCTAGCTAGTCCTAACACTAGCTAGTAAACTAGTGCTACTGACTACTCACTACTGTTGAGATTTAATCAAAGTCTCCGTTTTTCATAATGAATAAGTAGTAAGTAGTCAATTAGTACAAAAATTACAATTACCAGCCCACTCATTGTGGCTTGTGGTTAAAAAAAGAATTTTTTAAAAATATACACTTAGGCCTATTATTTTATTTTATATCATTATTACATTAGTTTATTATTACTTTTTAAATTAAGATATAATAATTTCTGGTTATTTTAATTCAGAAAAGGTATTTATTCATCTTGTTGGGGAAGTTTTTAATTTCAGTAATAATTATTGTATATTATTATTTTATGAACAATTTTAAAAACATTATAAGGCATAAACAATGAGCAAGCTTCTATCTATTATTATTCAAATTTTGTGGATACCGCGCAATGCGGGGCATACACTGTAAAGCTTGGTTGTCGCGTCCTACGCGGCATACACTGTGTCCTTCACCGAGAAAGTAGAAACTGCGTAAAAGTGTGTGTGATGTCACATTTTGCTCTTTCATCCGGGTCCGTTTCATGTGACTACTTTATAAGATTTTTAAAAATTCAAACGGTACATGAGCTTCTGTGGTCTCATGGTTAGGACATTAGATTCTTGAACTCTAGGTGTCAGGTGGAGGTTCGAGTTTCGTTTGAGTCTTTTTTTTAAAACTTTGTACTTTCAGTTTTAGGGTCTGGGTTAGGTTTAGTTGTCTATTTTTTAAATTAAAATAGAAAAAACAACAAATATAATATAGCAACCAAAAATATGATTTATCGAGCGCACCGTACTCTTTGCTTTTACCAAATTAATTTTAAAATCATAAATCTTTTTAAAAATAAAATTTAAGCTATTACTATTAAGGTGGACTGGGTATACCAAAATAAACAGTGTAGGCTGAGTAATGCGCGCCATCCACCCTCCACAATCTAGACTGCGTAATGCGTGTCATCCACCCAACTGAGTTTAGACTGCGCGCTACGTGGTGTCTACCATCGGCCATTATTATTTAGATATTGCCAATGAAAAACTTTAGATGACGATTAAAAACTAATTGTAGTTAATACTGAATAAATTTCAACCATTTAGTTATCTGAACCCAGTGCCCAAAAAAATAATTTGCTTTCATCATATTCTTCCTGAGTTTACATTCATTTAAAAGAAGATTTTTTTTCTTGTCTAAAATGTACCCCCCACCCCACGGTGATGACTTTATGGTTGTTGTCACACCTACAGTATTCCCCATGAACTGCCTTTAAGTCTGCCAGTTTCTAGTAGCAACAGAATAAGCCTTCTGTAATAATATTTAACTTCCACTGGCTACAAACCTCTCAAAGAAACTCTATTTAAGAGGAAAACATTTACCTTGTCATCTATGACACTGAGGTTATGGGAAATGTACTAGTCTTGGAGTCATAACCTGCTTCTGAAATAAAACTTGATCTGTTATGAAACCTGCTCCATTAAGCTCTGTCAAACTCACAACTATAACTTTAATGAATTCAGTGCTGTTTACATTTTTGCACACCTGTGTAATTTTAGATAGCTCAGAAATGGATAAAAAAAATTTAAAGATAATTGATGTCTGACAACTATTCAAATCTAAATTTTTATTCTTAACCCTCATTGAATATATTTTTTTTATATTTGAAATATTTTTAACTAGACGCCCCGGGGCGTAGCATACGCCGCAGACTTGCTCATGGAGAGTGCATAGAAAGTGGAGAAAGAACGGACACAAACTACAGCATGAAGAAATCAAAACAACGCGAGTGAACGTCGGTTATAAATGGGAGGAGGGTAACAACAACCTCAGTGTGCATGTCTTTACGTTTACTCGCTATTTTTTTATTTACTTAGTGCTGCTTTTTGTGTCTGTACTCTCACTCCCCCCCCCAACCGTTCTTTGCACTGTCTATGATGAGCAAGTCTGCGTCGTATGCTACGCCAGGGTCTCTCCAGAGTTCCTTCTTTTCATTCACTCACAGTCGTTTGCCCAAACCCACCCAATTTTGACAACTGTGTCTTTCAGGAAGTCTTCACCTGTCACTAAATCATTAGCGGCGTATGCTACGCCGCAGATCAGCTAGTCTTGGCAATAAAGGGGTAAAAGAACGGGCACAAACAGACGTTTTAAAAAAAAATGTTTTAAAATGTTTTCGCTGGGCTTGAACCCAGGACCTTCCCCATATAAGGCGGACGTGATAACCAGTACACTACGAATCTCAAATTATTCTGTGAAGGAACAATGCAAGTGAAACGCAAGGACCATTGTTGGTCGCGATACATTGGTCGACCCCAGCGAGGGTCATTCGTCATGCGCGGTTGCACATACTTGCGTCGTGGTGTCTCGCATGGTCCCACAAAGAGAATTATATATATAGATTAAAGTAATATAAAGGGGAAAGTACCAGCTAACTCAATGACACTTAGTTTTTTCTCACAATTTTGGTCAGTTTTTCTAATAAATAAACATTACCCTAACCTCTAAGATTTCAATTGTAAGTAAAATAAATAGAAGATTATTTTAATGTTTTTATATTTTCAGATTTATTTTTATTTTTAAGAGAGCTTACACAGTTACTTTAACCTTTGAGCAATGGCAAAGTACATTATTGATATTGAAGTGATAGATGCAGAGAAGAGGAGAATGCCCAGTAAACACTATGTGAGTTGACATGATTTAGAACAGAATTATCTTTTATATTTTTTTATTCATTATTTTTTCATATCTGCTTTTCTCTTCCTCTGATTAATTTGAATAATCTACGGTAATATATTGCTTGGACAGTATAATAAGTTTACAAAAATATTATTTAATTTCAGGCAACTTTAAACTGAAATTTTAAACTCTTTATCACAAGAGGCACCTTGTATAAAATCTGAAAGTTTTAGCACCCCTCCTAGCTTTTATTATTCTGCACATATGAATGAAACATGGATATCCACCATGTTCAGCTAATGTACTTTGGTCAGTAGAATATATCAAAACTTCAAACTAAATATTTATCGTTTACTGCAAGAGGATCCTTTGTAAATGTCCTCAAACCAATCTGAATTCCTCTCAAAAGGATCACTGCTGATCTATTTGCTGGATGCCTAAGCTAAGAAAAATTCATATTATATTTTGACTAAAGCAAGAAGCAGCAATTACATAAACATTTAAAACTTAAGAGTTACAAGTGTTCAATCCTTATGAAATTCACTATGTTTTTAGATATAAAAATGCTTGGAAACAGATGTTAATTTTCAAATCAAAAACATGTCGCACAAAATTCTGTGGTCATCCTTCCTTGCATGCACACAGACTTTGAAATTTTATAAATCAGTAAAAATTTCAGTAAATTTTTAAAGGCATTATTGTTTGGAGTATGCATTCTAATTGATATTTATTTTTAGACCTTTGCCATGGAGTGCCTCAGATTCCCTGTTGAAAAAAATCACTACTAGAAAATAGTTTTTTTTTGGGTTTAAATGTTGACTTTTTGGCCTTTAATTAATTAACTCTTCAGTTGATTCAATGTTAAAAATACTTCAATAGGTATACGTTATAAATGTCACATGGTCAGATGGTTCTGTACTAACAGTTTACAGACGCTACAGTCGATTTTTTGATTTACAGGTAAGGAATAAATCTTCAGTTAATTGTTGATTTTTGTAAAGGTAAAATTAAAAGTTAAGGTAATCCATTTATTAAATTATTACATTACAGTACTGAATACTTGCTGGAGATTGTGATTTAAAATTATTCTTTACATTTATTTCTACAGGTATAGGTATTTCTATAGGTACAGTAATTAAAGTTTCATTTGATGAAGCTAAGCCTTCCCTAATATTAGTACATGTATTTATTGTCTCATAATAACTTGTTGAGGGTAAAATTTTATTAAGCCTTTGAAGCATAGTTGTAGTTAATTGTGTTCTTTGTTGTAGTTGTCTGATTTCTATGGATTAATACTACTACTAAAAAATGGATTTGTTATCATTTCCGCATTTATTTCATTTGTAGCTATAAAGGTTTGGCTAAGTGTACAGGCATTTGATGAGGATATAAAAAATTAAGAGAAAATAACATATTTATTTGTAGTTTAAGTACAAAATGTATTTTAAAAGCTATAGTAATTTAATTTTTTTTTCTCTACCTTCTCAACTTACTGAAATAAGTTGGAAACAATATTTATGATTATGGAACCAACGCAAAAGTGGAAAATGCAGGCACAACCATAAGCAAATTAATTATTTCTAAACAAAAAATGTAATGTTCCTTGCACCTATAGTTATAGTGAAAATGATTTCTGTTTCAAATACCAGACCACATTGCTTGATCGATTCCCTATTGAAGGTGGAGCTGTGGACCCAGAAAAAAGATTGATTCCATTTTTACCAGGTTTAAACATTTAACTAAAATAAAGGATTTGTTATTCTCTAAAACTGGTCATTAGTGCAAAATCTGATGTTTTTTTCTTCTCATTTTTACCTTTAACTGTTACAGAAGATTAGAAGTTCTCTTTTTGTTGATTATACTTAAATTACAATCATATAGAAGATTAGAAGTTCTCTTTTTGTTGATTATACTTAAATTACAATCATATAGAAGATTAGAAGTTCTCTTTTTGTTGATTATACTTAAATTACAATCATATAGAAGATTAGAAGTTCTCTTTTTGTTGATTATACTTAAATTACAATCATATAGAAGATTAGAAGTTCTCTTTTTGTTGATTATACTTAAATTACAATCATATAGAAGATTAGAAGTTCTCTTTTTGTTGATTATACTTAAATTACAATCATATAGAGTAGAAAGTTTCCGGTATGTTATTCTGTGCTGTTCTAAAGTTCTGAAATACATGTCAGCAAGGACTAATGTTTTTACATGTATTAAATTTTTTTTAATTTAAGAAAATGACAAAATATATGATTAATATAAGTAAATTTTAAATTTTAGGTAAAATATTTTTTGGCCGCAGTCAAATTAAAGATGTTGCTATGAAAAGACTAAAGGAGATCAATGATTATTGCAAGGCAAGTATTACAATTTATGTATGCTGTAACAAAGAGTAGTCATTAAATTTAATAAAGTAAATATTTGAACTTAGCTCCAATGTTGAAAATTAGCTTTGAAGTCTAGCCAGTGTCTACACTTCATTTTCATTTGTGAGTGATTAAAAATACTCATAAAATAATACTGATTAAAACTGTCACTGAAGAAAATAATTTAACACTGCAATTAGGTCAAATTTAAATAGACGAAATCTTTTTAAAATAGTATTTATATCCTAAAATTAAATAGTAGTTTAATTTTTGCTATATCAAAAATGAAAAAATCTGCATAGATGAATATGTTAACAAAATCATCTAACAGAAACTAATACAGTTGGAACCTAAAATCTCAAGATGTGAAGAGGTGTTAGAATATTTTGAGGTAGAACCTGAAGACTTAGAGCCTCCAAAGAGCACTGCAAGCGAAGGGTGAGTTTCTTCTTACTTCCAATGCAAATATTATTTTGATCTTATGTTTGTTTCAGCACAAGTTTTCTTTAAATTTTTAACTTACTGCGATTCTGAAATTGATGAATGTTTTTTTATCATATTGGCTATTACACAGGAAGATTCAGATTTGTATTTAATTGCTTTCTCTCTCTCCTGCTGTCATTGGACAAATCATTAAAAAATAAAGTTTGGATTATCTAACATTTTTAAATGCATTTGCTATTTTTCACTTCCTACAAATTCAAGTACAGCTAAAATTAAATAAGAAATATCATATGTCTTAGTCCTACCACATCTTAACAACATCTTTATACCTCGTTTGACAGCTCTATTTGATGTTTTAACTGTTTCTGTGAGTTGTTAGATCTGTCACAAATTTTAAATATAAGAAATCCTTTCAGACTTATCAAATACGTCTAGATGTAAAAGAACAATTTAATAACATCTGAAGCACTTATTTTTTAATTGGTCGTAAGTGTTCTGGCTGTATCATCTTGTAACTATCCTCATTGAATAAATATATTCATTCTGAATCAGATGTCCATTGTATGTGGATGGAGCTATCATTGGAGGCGATGGACCCATTGCCAGGTTAATTTTAGAACATTCTGGTCTGGCATACTGCAAATTTCTTTATCACATTAAAATTGAAACAGTTCTTTTCATTAAATTTTATTTACATTATTTTCTGGATCAAAATAATCACCTATCTCATCTCTCTCTCACAACTGACCTTCATATGTCTTTGTCATCTAAAATTCTGGATTTCAGCTTAAAAATATATTTTATTGCTCCCTTATGAAAGATATTTTAAAGATCTAACATAAAATATACAAAAATAAAAATCTCCTTGCCATAATGCTTAATGCTTGCTGATTTTAGAGAGATCCCAGCACATGAAATCCTTTTTGAAAAACCATTTAGGCGCCGTCCATAAAGTACGTCACGCTATTTTTGACCCCCCCCCCTGTCACAAATCTCGGTGCCCCCCACCCCCCAAAGTACATCACACTTTTGAAATTTTTTTAAATTAACACCTAATTAAAATATTTAATTTAATACTTAAATTACACTTCACTATTAAACTGTATTAAGATATAAAATTTCCACTTAAAAGTAGGGATGTACCGGATTCAAAATTTTGAAATCCGGCCTGAGCTGAATTTGGCCGGATTTATGAAGTGAAATCCGGCTGAAGCCGGAATCAGATTTGTTAAAATGGCTGGATTCCGGATTTGCAGGAGCCATTATGAATATATATATAAATTAGGGATCTACTGGCCAGCCGGATTTCTAAAGTGAAACCTACCGGAGCCAAAGCCAGAGCCGGATTTTTAAAAATAGCCGGATTCCGGATTTGCGGAGCTAGAGTCGAAATCCCGTACACTCCCACTTAAAAGAACTATCAGATTATTAAGATGACTTAAATAGTAGAATAGTTAATTGTCAACAGTTGTCACAGTTATTCAATGAAACAGTAACTCAATCTAGATCGAATTTGAAAACAAAAATTGCAAAAATTAGACTTGACAATTATATAATACACATCATTTATCTGCTACCTTTTCATTTACAATTGGTGAGGTCAAGTTTTAGATAATCTTCCGATTATGCATTCTATATTGACACAGGATAAGAAGTAGATTAGCGAAACTTGACCTCAAACAGTGATTAAATAATAAAAAGGAAACAAAACAATTTGACTTTTAAAAAAATACTATATTGACAAATTATGTGACCAACTCTTGTGCTACATGTATATTGAATCTGTCTATTATGGTCCTATGAATTATGCTTCATTCAAAAATATTCACTGGACAGCATCTTACAACTTTGAAGTGGAGTGTTCATCCATAGTATAGTTACGACTGACATCAATCTTTCACCATTATCGTTTCCTGGAAGGATAATTGCAGACAGATCAACTCGTCCTCATCTAGCCACTCAACAGCCTCTGTATGTGCATTTTCTCTTCTGGCAATAACTGCCATAGGTTCTCTTTGCCTTCTAGAAGCGATTCTCAAAGGACGGATGCGTTTTATCTGAGTTGAGTTTGGGTGGGCACATTCTCCTGAGCCCGAGCTCTGTGTTGTCCTGTATGTTTCTTCAACATTGTTTGTGAGGCAAAATATAAGTGACATACTTTGCAAAGTCGATCAAATAAGCTGGTAATCATATGGTTGTACTTTGAAAACTCATGTTGATCTTGGCATAATGTCATCAAATTTGAGAGTTTGTGCCACAAACAAGAAAGGAAATTTATGAGAATCTGCTTCTGCTCTTTCTGAAGCTTTGAGTCCATCAACTGTTTGGTTGATTGGGATTGGAGGAGGGAAGAATCTTGAAGGTAAAACGTTGAAATATGAGTTGCGTGCTTTGTCGCAACATTTCATGTCCTGATATTTAACAATTTGAGTGAAATATTGGCTGGTGCGAACATGATTGTCAAACCATTCCTGATCCTTCAATATCAGTCTTGCTGCATCCAATTCAGATTTATGAACACATTCAGGAGATATGCATTTCATGATATTTTGACATAAAACTAATTCTAATGTTTCCCAAAATTTTTGAAAATTATTTTTTAAGCTATTTAAATTCTACTAAAATAAAATGAACAAAAAAACTTTTTTAAAAGAATGAGGCCCAGCTGCAGTGAGGAATGTAGAATCTCGCATGAAAAAGCAGAAAATAATTTTTTAGTCACAAACTAAGTAGTCACACAGGGGGACTCAGAACTCGACGTTTTATTGATATTTATTGTGGTCGATTGTGGGATTTAATGTGAGCTATAAAATTTGATCAACTAACACAAAAGTTCACAAAATTTGTGAGCAAAATTTGACATTTTCTGTAAATATAAACTTACACGTTCTTAACTCCTTTCCATATGTGCGCTGATCCACTTAGCATAAAAAATATTTTTTTCACAACACATGGATTGTCTATATAAGACACTCTATGATTTCGCTTGTTCTATCTGGAATGATTTTCTATACACACTACACATATCATATACACAACACGACTATGCATCACGGGAAGTGTGTCATTTTTTACTATTGTTTTTCCGCCCGACCGACCGCCTGCGAACCCAAGAGACGAAGGTGAAGTTAATATAAGGGATTGAATTAGACGGGGAGACGACGGTGAAGTTAAGATAAGGGATTGAATTAGACAACCTCGTAAAAACACAGGAAGTTAATATAAGGGATTGAATTAAACAACCCCGTAAAAAAAAGTTTTTGACTATAAATCCCTTATGTATGAGACATAACTAAAAAGTATTTATCATGCTTAAACGAGACAATCATTTACAGACTGAGATTGCCTTAAATACCCTTTGTTGTAAAAGGGAAAAA
This sequence comes from Ampullaceana balthica, assembly GCA_944989445.1. NCBI lineage: Eukaryota > Metazoa > Mollusca > Gastropoda > Lymnaeidae > Ampullaceana > Ampullaceana balthica. The sequence continues at coordinate 10,522 of CALYLW010001431.1, forward strand.
GTTTTGGTCACGGATGGTTTAACTTAACTCAGCGTGTCGCGTAAAATGTCAACAAAAGCTTGCTGCTACATATAGAGATAAACTAAAAATGCATTAATTTAATTACGGTACATTCGATCGATCTGAAAATTTAATAGCTTTATCCTCCCCACAAGCCAAACCTACTGTGAAAATTTCAGCTCTCTAGCAAGTCAGAAAACGTGTTTACGAGCGTTTTGAAAAAGTTGACGACAGAACCGGATGCGTTGAATCTGGAATCCTTCACGAGTTAATAGGATAGGGGCCTCAAAAATATGAATAAATTGGAGAATTTTTTTTAAAAAAATAAATGTGTGACATCATATGGCCTGACCCCCCCCTCCCCCCTGTCACACTTTCTTACATCCCCTCCCCCCCCCCTTCGGAGCATGACATACTTTATGGATGGCCCCCTATTGCAAATGTTTTTTTTTAAAGTTTATTTTAACTGGTGACTTTAACTGATTACATCAACATTGGAGATGGTAATTTACTGGACAGAATGTCGTAAAAGAATATTCCAGACTTAAGGAAATTAGAAGGGGAAATAAAAAATCCTGTTATAAAATTTGAAAACATGGGGACATTTAACATGTTATTTTATTACTACTTAACAAAAGTATAAATACACAATTACTTTGTAATGGAAGTATTCATAACTTCTGAATTACTGACTAAACAACATAAGTTACTATCTAAAATGAGCTATATAGTTTAAGACTTTGGGGCCGTCCATAAATGACGCCACACACCTAGAGGTGGGAGGGGGTCACACATTGGTAATGATTTGTGAAGAGGAGGAGGGGGGTGTTTAAGAAATGTGACGTCACATCCAACGTGCAACTTTAAATAAAATTTCCACTTAAATATTTGATGGCTTACAATTTATCTAATGACATTTTAAATGGCTTCATGCGTGTTACGATATTAGAGTGCAGCCTTACACTAAATACGCACTTTAATGACAAGAAAGTGATTTGAAACATGTTCATTTTCAAATAAAAATAGGGCATTTAATGGGGGGGGGTTGTGATGTCATATTGGAGGGGGGTCTAACTTTTTTTGAGATGAGTGGGAAATGGGGGGGGGGTGAAAAATAGGCAAAAATTGCGTGAAGCTATTTATGGATGGCCCCTTTGTGGTTCGTAAACATTTTTTGTGTGCAAACTTTGAATAAAAAATTATTTTTTTTCAAGGGTATGTATTTAATCATGATTTCCTTTAAAAAAATAGCTTTTACAGCTGCATATATTTTTAAATACCAAATGCCTTTTTTTTCCAAGAAGAAAATCGTCAAGTCCAGCCTTTCATTTTTAAAAATTATAAGGCAATACCTTCCTTACTGTTTTTTTTTCTAAACCTTGAAGCAAATAAATCAAAATGTGAATACTTATTAACATCTTTTGCATGCATTTTTTGTTTTCTTTGCAAGAATTACCTGATTCACATCACCTTGTCTTTAGGCACGCTCATTATTCTAATCAACTTCTGTTCACTGGTCTAGATCTCCTGATGCTTCACTAATTCAAATGAACCAAGCATTTCAACATTAAACTTTTATCACTTGACTATTATTCTCCCAATTTTATCAGGAAAAGAAAACTATCCCTTAATCTGTCTATTGATTCCCTGAGGTAAGGGCATGTCACCTGCTTGGTTGTGTTTCCTTGCTATTCCAGTGTTCCCATTTTTATATTCTTTGAGTTTTATGTTTTTACTGTGACTAATTGAGGGATATCTGTTGTAACAGCTGGTAGTGGTTATAGTTGGGGTTTATGTTTAGTTAAAGGGAAATATATTCTTTACTCTTTTAGTGCTCTTTTTTTTCATTTTGATGTTTTATTTCATTTTTCAAATTTGAACACAAAAAAAAACAGAGTTTCAAAACTCATTTTGTTTTATATTTTGTCAAAATCTTTTTTACCTTTCATCAATTTTTTGTATACTATTGTCCTATATTTTGTATGTGCTCATGGTTATCACATTCGACTGCTGTATTGTTTATTCTACTTTAACAGTTTTCAGATTTTATCATCTAATGCCATTGACTTCACCTATGTGTACACTTGTTAACTATTTGTCTCTCATTGCCACTTTCCACACTTGAAACATGGGCAGCTCAGACATTTTTTAATTCTAGAACTGGATGTTATGTGTCCTTTAGTGTTTTAGAATTTGATGCTGTCTGATGTTTCTTCTGTTCATGCTGTAATGTTAAATCATTGCTTAAATAAGTGTGCAGGCTAGAGACAAGTTTTGGACTGAGATAAAACATGAGCATCTCTCATTGGAAATGTTGAGTTTTTGGTTTATCATATAAATAGGATCACCATATGTCTCCACACAACAACTGGCTCTTTTAATTCAAGAAGACTTTTGGCTACTGATCATTCAAATTATACCTTGTTTTATCTTTGGATTCATTAGGTCTTTTTAAGAACAAGGATTTTGAAATAGGACAATAGTAGTAGGTTCATTGATCCTTAATCCTGAGACTTAATATGTATAATATGTCACTGAAAAAACAAAACTAAGTATAAGCTGCTAAAGATCTAGAGGCAAATGATTTGTAAAAGTACACACCACTGATAAGCTTAACACTACAGAAACAAAGACAAGTGATAGAAAGGTGTGGAAATAGACATGTGAGCCTTGCCTTTCAAAGGATTTATGGCTTCTTTGATTAAAACATATCTTATTTTTTTATGTAATCATCAAATTTTAATGGGACCTGGAAAAAGTAACTTTTGTTGGTCACTAAAAATTGGTTTGTGAATTTTCACTAAGAAACTTGATGGTACTATTGTAATTTAGTCAAAACCTTCAAAGTTGGAATTTAAAAAAATTAATAAAAGCTATCAATCAATCAAATTGTGTGAATAAATCAACAAATTATAAGCTTTGTCTATAGAGGTTTCGGCTAATGCCTTTATACAGTACCAATATAAAAAGAGAAGTTTTTAAATTAACTTGATATCATATATACCCTACCAAGGAAAAACTAATCAAGTGATTTATGTTCAATCTTTATCACTGTCCAACTCTGTATAGCAACATGTTTGCTCACAGCAGGGAATGGGACCAAAGTTTAAATGTAAGAGGAATAGACAACAGTGGGTAGATGATTATTTCTTATTAAAGTCAATGTTTCATTACAGTGATAACATTGTATTATTTGTTTAGATTTATGATCAATGATTTATACTTCAGCGTTTAGTAACAGGAACACAATCTTCAATGGTGCTTATCATTATATATCAGTCAGGAACACATAATGTATGCTTACATGTGAATTTAAAGATACACTTAAACCATAGTGAGACTTCACAATTAGGCAAGAAAAACCTGAAGTCACGACAAGACATAAAGATATAATCTTCTGAACATGTGCAAAAGTATAGATATAAGTATATAAGACTTATGATTTACTATTTGAAACACATAACGCTTAATAGTGTTTGAATTTAAACAAAATACAAGTTAATAGAAATGAAAGGTGGATGTTGGTACAAAATTTAATAGTTAATCATAATTTGGCTGGAAAAATCTACAACTAATGCTTAACTAAATACTTCACAATTCTGTTACATTTTATTTGAGTGAATATTTGTATAATTTAGTTTGTGTTAAATATAGTTGCATAAAGTTTTGCATTCAACTAACATTTCCTTTACTTATATTTTAAACTTCAGTACATCAAAGGATGTTTGCAGGATTTCATCTCTAACACAATAGAATATAAATCTCAACCAATAAGGAAAGAAAATGACTAATTATATCTACTGATTCTGCTTCATGAACTATTATCAAATTATCATCTTTATAAGATTTCTAATTCTGATACAAGATGAAACAAACAAAAGATTTTAACATTTAAAGTTGTCAATCAAGCAGTGTTGTGTGCATTAACCAATCAGTTACCTGCATTTTAAAACATTTTAGCCTTGGCATTTTGCATTTGTTTTGTGCCCTTTATTTATGTCAGCTAATATCTCATGCGCAATTGATACTAGATCCACGCAATGTTCATATGCCCTAGCATCATACAAGGTTTATTCAGTCTGCATCCCTTGTAATATATTTGACCTGGTGTCATGCTCCTTTGAAGAGGCAGTTAAGTTTTTTCTACTGCTCTTGTTAGAGGTGAAGTGACATACATTATCCCTTAAGTTTACTTAATTTGGATTCAGTTTAAAATTTCCTATCAGATCTGTCCCTCTCAGGCCTAATACTTTTTTGCTCAACTTCTTTTTTATTATAGCTGGATAAACTTTCTTAGGTAATTAAATAAAACCACAATAATTAAGTTACTTTAATGCATTCATAATTACATTTGTAAAGGTTTAGGAAAATTCATAATTTCATTCTTCCTCTAAAAAATCTATGAAATTAATTTCTAGTGTTACATTATTTAAGTTCCTGTTTAGTTAGATATAAATGCAAGTATGGCTTTGTAAGTTATGAATAAAAGCTTAATCTTTAGAACTTTAAAGTTAGTGAGTTTTAAATAGAATCCTATTATTTCTTCTCTAAGCTTTATGAAACTTAAAGTCTTTTAAATATATTGTTGAGCGACTTCATCTTTAAAAAAATCATTTTACATGCTTTAAGCCCAACCACTTAATATCAAGTCAATCCAATTAAGTTCTCTGCTTGAGATGTTGGGGCTTAGGGGTGTGGACACAAGGGATTGGGGTACATTTCAATTGCTACTTGCTTCTCATATCTATTTAACTAGGAATTACATTTAAATGTCCTCTAAAATAAAATATGAAAAGTTAAAAAATCAAATTTACATGAAAATTATTAAAACGCAGTTAAGATCCAATAGAATAATTGTTTGAGAACAGCTATAATCTTACTTGAGGAGTAATGGGAGACGTGACATAGGGAAGTGAGTGTCATCAAGTTAAAAGCACTTTGTCAAGTGTTAAGTAAACAGTGATGACAATCCTGGAGTGAGCCGGAGATGTAACATCTTTCAAATAATCCAAAGTCAAGACCGAACTTAGTTTTGACTGTGGCTTATTTTGAACTACATTCTTCTTGGGGCTACATGTGGTAGATGCTGGAATAAATTTGTTAACCATTAATGTAACTGAAACTTTATGACAATTCTTAACAAATGGAAGTGTTAGTTATGTAATAAACTAATATAATATAATGTTGAGGATGTCTATCCAGTACAGTTGATTAAATTTCATGTTTTTTTTTGTTGGTTTTTCTTTTCGTTTTTTTTTGTTGGGTTTTTTTTTGTTATTTGCTGTGCAAGAAGTTATAAATTAGCTGTATGCCATTCATGTGTTTATTAAATGTTATTACTTTCATCTTTTATTTGTACCCAATGGTTTTTGCTGTGCAACAAGTTATTAAGTAGGATTCCACAATTATGTTTAAATTCTGCATTAGAAAACTAAGTAAAATTCATGCTAGTATCATTGAAGCCAAATTAGATTTCTTTAAAACTTAGATTATTTTTTTTTAATAAAGAAGCGTCTGTTTCACATTCAAACATATGGCTTTAAATTCAGTGATTAAATTTTTTAGTTTATTCTTTAGTTTATAAAAAATTTTCCTTTTAATGTGCTGTGATAAACGTTATATTAATATCACAAAATAAATAAAGTTTTATTTACTAGAAACAAAATTGATATTGAGAAGTGACACTTTTACAATTATTTACAATGGATGTTCTGAGACGAACTTGCTCACCTAAAGCCATTAAACGTAGTTTTCGTCATCTCAGTAAACTAAAGATTTCCAAAGACAAAAAGGCAGAGCAGATCTCTAAGCCGAAACGTCTAGACTGCTATGTGGCAATAGCTTCTTACACGGCTCAGGCATCAGGAGAAATAACTCTTCAGCCGGGACTAAAAGTTGAGGTGCTTGAAAAGAGTGACAGTGGTAAGAACTCTGTCCATGTGAAGTTTTCAATTGTTTTGGTAATTTATGAGAAACATATAAGTAGCATATAAATAATAAATACATTTATAAATATATTTATAGCATTCTTGTAAATATTTTACAATATTATATGGATAGTTGAATCTTCAGAAATATATTTTTTCAAACAGACCTACCATAAAATAAAAAGTAATGATATGGTTTAACATATTTTGATTTAAATTCCTTTTCAAATTAATATAATAAGAGTGAGGTTCATAATTATGTGCATACATGCATATAGGTGGCACTAAATCTGGGGCAATTTACGCACTTATAGGTTGCACCAGATGATAGGTCACACCAGTTGATAGGTTGCACCATTTGATAGGTCGCACCAGTTGATAGGTTGCACCATTTGATAGGTCGCACCATTTGATAGGTAGCACAACTAGTTGAGGGTTATCCTAGTGATGTTTTGCAGTGACCCTTAAATAGGTGGCACTAAATCTGGGGCAATTTACACACTTATAGGTTGCACCAGATGATAGGTCACACCAGTTGATAGGTTGCACCATTAAATAGGTCGCACCATTTGATAGGTAGCACAACTAGTTAAGGGTTATCCTAGTGATGTTTTGCAGTGACCCTCTGTTAGGTCACATTTAATCTGGGACAATATCAAGCTCCTGTCTGTCAAATGTGGGATGTACTCCGGGTGATTGTCCTTTATTTCTTTTCACTATTCATGCATTCTTTTCCTATCAACACTAAACAGTTATAATCTTGTTTAGTGTTTCTTCAATTTTTAAGAGCTGGAGATTAAGACCTATGCTGTATTTATAGTCATTGCCAGGGCTGTGACGTCATACAACCGTGAAACAGGGAAAGGCAAATAGGTTCTGGTTCAATATGATAATTACCAATCACTCACCCAAGGAGCTAAAAAATAAATTAACTATATTTTGATACAAAATTGAGCAAAAATTCAAGTTTATTGAAAACCTTACTACAGATATAATGCCGTCATGCAAAATGCAAACATGTAAGAAACAACAGCTGCATCATTAAAAGGATGCCTAATAAATGTTTAGATAAGTTTAGGGTTTGCGCTTTTTTTGTGTGTCAGTTATTGAGTGGTGTTTCTAGGTTGTGCAGACACACAGGTCATTAGTTGTGTCTGTGAATGCATGTATGCATGTGATCAGAGATTGACCATTAAATATTCTATTTGTTCCTATGCCGGGTAGATAGGTAGCACCTCTGATTGTTTCCCAAAACTTTTGGTTAATATAAAGTGAAACCTATATGCTGGCATTTACAGCATGGATGTCTTTTAAACATTGAGTTTGTAAAATTTTACAGGAAATCAGATTCATTTTGCATACAAATATTTAATGTTACATTAGCTTATATATCGGACATTTCTTCTTTTTTTTTCTTAAGCATCAGTTAATAGTCTTATAGTATTTTATTTTAAATATAAGCAATTTCAAAAGATAAAAACAATAATTGTAATGTGAAGAGGAAATTTAAAACGTAGCATATCTGACCTATATAGGTCATTATTTAAAACTAGAACTAACAACACGTTGTTCAAATGATCTAGGCTGGTGGTTCGTCAACTCTGAAGATGAACAAGGTTGGGTACCAAGCACCTACCTTGAACCTGAAGAAGGTGGAGCTCCAAGCTCAATGCAAGGACCACTGGCAGAACCAGGCAAAGGTTAGTAACATGCAATTGTATATCATAATTAATTTTAAAAAAGAAAAATATTTTCTTTTAAAAGTTAACTAAATTTTAACCTCTTTTTTTAACCTAAAACTATTCAGAAGAGAACTACATTTGTATTGAGGATTTTGTAGCAGGCAGCTCAGATGAAGTGAGCTTAGAGAAGGGCACTGTTGTACAAGTCATTCAGAAGAACATGGATGGTTGGTGGCTTGTCAGGTTAGCCTCAAAATGTGGATTAAGTCAAATTTACTTGTCATTGCCAATGATAAATGTTAGAAAATAAATCAATGTTAGGTCAGAAGTTAGGGATTGTTGCCTTGCTCTCCGCTTGTATACAACACACCAAAAATGACACAAGTCTCTGTAAACAATTCAACGTTTATTATACTGTACACGACTGGCTGTCCTGTCTGGACCGTGCTTATATCTTTATACAATTGGCCGTATACACAACCCGACACTATAGTTATTTCACAAGCCTGGCCCTCGGTCCAACCTGACCGCTTCTGGGGCCCACGCTCAAGTCTCATAAAGTAATGGGGGTGAGACTGCAATCAGGCTTTTAAATAGGTAAATTTATAATATAAAAAACAGGGTATTAGTAGGCCTGACAAGACGTAACACAACAGCGAACGTTTCGGCAAAGAGCCTTCCTCAACGGACAAATAGTACACACATGAAACGAATAACACGAAATAATAATAAAAAAACACTTAGCTGCGGTGAAATCCAAGCAGTCCAGTAGGGATAAAGTAAGAGAGAGAAAAGTAAGAGCTTATATAGGAAAGGATAGGGTGGGTGTGGCCAATCAATCAGCTTGTCAGTGCGAACGCAACGTTGATCCCGTGTGGTGTAAGAGTGCCATACTCATGATTAGTCTATTCTCCAGACTGACCCGGCCGGGTGTGTTTGTACAGGAAACCAAGGCGGTGACAGACATGTCATCGACGCCCATGTGGTCACGTCCATTGAAGTGTCGGGAGACAGGACATTGTTTGTCTTGTTTAATGGCACGTACATGCTCAGCGATGCGGCACGAGAGTAACCTCCCCGTCTCCCCAATGTACTTCAAAGGACAGCGCTTACACACAATGGTGTAGACCACATTGCGGCTGGTACAAAGATAGCCATTCCTAATCTTGAATACCCCCTTAGGGAAGACAATCTGGTCCGTCTGGGTAACAAAGGGACATGTATTGCAGCGATTACGACCACATGGCTTGGTGCCCAGATGGGAGGACGGAATAAGCAGACGGCTACGAACCAATAGGTCTCGCAGATTTTTGTCCCTCCTGAATACAATGAGGGGTGGGGTGGAAAATATGTTGTTTGTCTCAGGGTCCGCAAGGAGGATCGTGCGGTTTTTCAAAAATATTTCCTTGGCTCTGATGTTGTGGGGATGGTATGTGAGCACCAATTTGCTCCTTTCATTACTATCACTGGAGCGTGATACAAAGGCGTCGGCACGAGTGAAGTTTTTAACTCCCTGAAGTGCAGATTGAAGTATAGCTTCAGGGTAAGACCTTTGTCTAAAAAACTCCACCATTTCCAACTCCTTTTCCAAAAAGTCCTCATTAGATTGACACAGCCTACGGAGGCGAAGAAGTTGTGAAAAGGGAATAGAATCCTTACAGGATTTGGGATGAGACGAGGGATAGAGTAGGTAAGAGTGGCTGTCCGTAGGTTTGAAGTAGGCCGAAGTGAGGAGGCAGTTTTTCTGGAGAGTTACAGTAATGTCCAGGAAATTAACCGATAGTTCGGAAATCGTGTGAGTGAACTTAATGGAGGGGTGGAAAGAATCAACAAAGTTGATGAACGTGTCAAGTTCACTCCTTTCCATATGAGTTACCCCAATGCCGTCATCAATATATCTCTTATAGAATTCGGGGAGGCGACCAGTGTATTCTTTTTCCACTCTGTGCTCGAAATGGCCCATGAACAAGCAAGCATAGCTTGGTCCCATTTTAGTCCCCATGGCGACCCCACTGATTTGGTCAAAGAACTGGCCATTGAACTCAAACGAGTTGAGGGTTAGGACCAATTCCGCCAACCGTAGTAAGGCGTGTGTAGGTATATTGGGGTGAGGTTGCCTGTCCAAAAAGTATTGCACAGCCAGAAGGCCATCGTTGTGGGGAATGGATGTATAGAGGGAACATACATCAAGGAGGAACAGATAGTGCTTTTCGTTTGGATTGATGCTCAGAGAGTCGAATGTCCGTAAGGCATGGTTGGTGTCCTTAATGTACGTAGGGAGGGATGCCACTATCGGTTGGAAGACACAATCCAAGAATTGAGAAATGTGTTCTGTTGGACAAGAACATGCAGAGACAATAGGTCTACCAGGGTTACCATCCTTGTGAATTTTAGGAAGGAGATAAAAAGATGGCTTACCCAGGTCACTGTCAAAAATGTACATCCTGGACGCTGATTGAGGTAGAGCGCATTCTGTTATCAACTCATCGATGGTCTTTTTAACCACCGTGTTGTTTTTAATGATGGGATCTGTGGTTCTCTGTTGGTAGAACTGGGTGTCCTCCAGTTGTCTCTGAGCTTCTTTAATATACAACTCCTTATCCCATACAACGACGGCTCCGCCTTTGTCGGCCGGTTTGATGACAATGTCTTTACGGCTGCGCAATAGAGACAAGGCTTTCGACTCAACTTTAGAAAGGTTGGATTGACGGAGTCGAGGTAAGAAAAGGTTTTTAATTTCATTCTCTGTGCTTTTGATGTATAAGTCCAGAGCCTTGGATTGACCAGGCGGTGGTGTCCAGGTAGATTTCCTTTGTTTTTGGAAGGGGAATAATTCATCCTCGGGAAGCGTGTTGTTTTTCCCGGCAAAATGGAACTGAAGTCTGAGAGCGCGGAAAAAACGTTGAGAATCGCTCTGTAGTTGAAAACGGTCGCAAGATGGTGTAAGAGGAATGAATTTAAGACCCTTAGATAGAAGGGATCTTTCATTCTCTGAGAGTGGTAAATCCGGGGGTATGCAAATTACTAAATTCTTGTTGGTGGTGGTCTGTTGAGGTATAACTTGAGGAGGTTTGAGGTTACCAAGCTTCTTCTTTTTGTTAGTTGATAGAAACAGATATAGATCCCGGTTGATTTGGTGTATAATGACTCTAATGAAGTTAAGTGCCAAGTGGTTATCACGTAACTTGGATCTCATACGGTCTTCAAGTCTATATATCTGGGTGCTGAGATAAGCGATATACCGTTTGTGAGTGTATACGAGAAGACGCATGCGTTGAAAAGCAACTTTTCTCTCAAGTGATAAAAGTTTAAATTTATCTTTAGAATTAAAAGAAGCGGATGCCGGGTTAAAATTGCTGGTAAAGCCTTTGGGTATTAATTGGAGGCGAATGCAATTATTAAGAAAGTTGAGATGAACAGTGTATCTGGTTTTCTTAAAGAGGTTAAAGGCCAGGTCTTTGCAATCGTTGCCTAAGTCAGGTGTTAGTAAACTGAACACAGTTAAAATAAAGGATCTCAGTTGGTTCATAGTACTTTTGATAGAAGGCATAGTGGTCAAGTAAAAGTAAAAAGTCTCAACTTTTAATCCACGTCTAAGTCCTCTCGGTCCAAAACTGACCGACCTGGGCAACAACCTCCAACTCACTGCCTCTCTACCGCTGACCGACTCAGACCGGTCTGCACTGCCCAACTGGTCTCTAAACTGACCCTCGAATGTCCTCTGCCCACACTCCGTGCTCAGAGTTCACTCAGTCAACACACACACACTATGGTGATTCTCATACCCCTGACAATCAACTTATTAGCAATGATATAATTTAAAAAGATTAACTTATTATATTGCAAGTAAAAATGGTTAGCACAATGTGATATACATTGAATAAATGAACTCAATAATAATTCAGAAAGAACAGTGCAGTGGGTCATATGCTATCATCCTTGGTTTCCGATGAAAAATAAGCTGATCCTGAAGCTATCAAAATAATGATAAAGAAGTAATTAATTCTGAAAAGTTAACATTAAGTATTTTTTAATATATTACCTCTATGATCTGTATGCAATGCATATAACTGTTCACGATTGTTCGTTTAGAAAGTAAAAAATAAAGAGTATTTGAATTTGACCAGATACAATGGCAAGGAAGCCTATGCTCCTGGTACAGTACTAAAGAAGGTCAGCAATGCCCAAACTATTAGTTTGGTGGAGAAATCCAGATTTAGTGGTGTTCAGATTATCAGCAGTTTGCAGGATGTCAGCAATCTGCTGAACCACTCTGCTAAAGGGGATTCTCAGGTTTGTTCCACTTGGTGTACTTTGAGAGTTTAGTTATCGAGATAGAGCCTAAATAAAATTACTAATTAAATAGACAAGTATTGTGAATATAGTTATTTATTTATTCAAATAATTTTTCCCTGGCTCTGATAACTTTAGCAAAGGCAAACTCCGCACACCCCTGGCTCAAGAAATTCTCAGATTTCTGAAGGTAAAAGTGCACGGGACAGTCGTCAATCTGTTATTTTAAAACAGCGATCTTTGGAAAGAGGTGGAAGCCTAGTCCCTCCTCCACGACAAAACTCAATTGTGGTAAACAAAATTCTACATTAGTTAGCTGTATGAAACTTGCATTTCATGCTATTTCAATAATAATTTAAAAAATAATTTAATAATAAATATGGTTAGAAAAATATTATGTTTTAATAATTGAGATTAGTGAAAAATGAAGAAAAGGAAATTCTGAAATTTTATTTATTTCTTTTTAAAACTCTAAATTAGATCTTGACAAGTATAATGACATATTTGTTGTCTATCCACAGAAAACCAATGTACCAAATTCCCCCACTAGATCCAATGTTTACATAACAGTTGTAGATTTCAGTGACACTGTTGGTGATGGACTCAGCTATCGGAGAGGACAAAAAGTGTTGGTAAGTAATTTTTTTTTAAAATCCACAGACCTCTTTTGCCACAGTTATTGAGCCTAAAGAACATGTGTTTTTTTTTCTTTCTTTTTAATTTTTTTAGACCACCTGACTATTATTAATATGACAGTATATTTACCCTCTGCTGCTCTTTAATCATATGTTCATTTTCAAACTTAAAAGCATGCAACATGTTTTTAATTCCCCCTAAATGTCAGTAATACCACATGTAAAAAGAAAGGCAGAAACAGATGACAATCTTATACATTCCATATAGTGAGAATAATAAGACAAAGAAATAGCTGTTTTGATTTCTTTATTACTACTACTCTGAACCCAAGATGTGGCCCATGTTTATTTTTATCATTCCCTTCTATGAAACCAGAAGTACATGAGCAGAGAACCATGAGAAATTTTGTGTTAATTCTCTGGTCTCAATTTCTTTAAAATTCTTTTATTCATCTCTCATGAGGACAAGACGTGTTGTGTGTACATTTGTGTGGGCTGGGATGTGGAAAGCAATTTCTGGAAATAAATAAAATGTGCATGAAAAATCTTCTCATTTAAAACAGTCTGCAATTTTATTGCATGGTATAACACCCATATCAAGTAATATACACAGCAACACCAATAACTATACCTAAAGAACAATAGCTTTTTGTAGCTACTAGTCTTCAGAAGCATCATGGTTTTAACTCCAAAGAGTCTAACAAATTACTCTTACCTTATTGGCATTCTGATGCTGAAGTAGACATTGAAACTTTTTATGAAGATAAATCATTATGTTTCCTATTGATGATACCAAATTTTAAACTAAAATAACTTTACCTTCTGCCCTGGTGTGCCTACTTGATTCCCTGAAATGGCCTAATAGGTCGCAAAGTTCAGTGACTTATTTAAAATATTGTAACTTAAATTAAATGGGCTAAAGCGGCGTTGCACTATGTGTTATTATGTCAACAATAAATCTTGTTATTTTCATTAAATATCTATCCACACATAAAAAGTAAATATAAACATCCAGGAGTATTAACCAGTTCCAACATGAGAAGATTTCCAAACTATGGGCAGAACTTGTATCTTAATGAAATTTTACGCAATCAGCACAAAATGATTCACTATTATATGTTTAAAAGTTATATTGGCCCTTCATAATGCAGTGATCTTCATAATTTTGGATCATTAGACACGGCTTGATAGACTTGACATTTTTTATTCTTCAATTTGTTACAATTTTCTTTTTTATTCGATGGGAGAGTAGGTTATTTTTAAAATACTTTTTTTGTGTTTAATTAATAAGTATCTTCACAACTTAACAGAAGAAATTGAGAAATTATCAGAACCATAACAAACTATTCTTTGTTTCAGGAAGAAGCTATCCCGTTTAATATCTCCAGATTTTGTTTCTTGTAATTAAATCCAGAATGTTAAATTTGTATGTGTAAATATAAGACCTGAATGCATCTGTCACTGCTAAATTGAGTTTCCCTTTTTTTTTACACTTTTGAATTATCCTTTAAAATTTTGCTCATTATTAAAATATAGAAGGTCAAATTTGGTTGATTTCATCAGGTCACAGAAAAGTCCAGCACAGGATGGTGGTATGTAACAATGGGAGAAAAAGAAGGATGGGTGGCCTCAGCACACCTGGAGAGCTATTCTGGACCTTTGGTAAGGACCACAGTGAAACTTTGTAACAACACACCCAAAAAGCTTTGTCTTGTTTATAGTTACAAATGACATTTATAATTAACTCTTTTTCTCCGGAACAACGCTACCATCGTTGATTTTAAAAGGTCGTTTTTGACGTAGCAACGATGCCAGCGTTGATTTATTAAAACTGAATTGTTTCGTTTCTTTCCTTAACTATTAAGCGAAAATTAGTTTTAATGTAATCTAGAATGATTTCCCTTGAATAAAAAAGTCGGAAATTCTTTGTTTGAATGTATTTTCACCACAAAAGAAGCGTTGGAAAGGCTTGTTTTTATTTTCGTTTTTACGTTTGTTTACAAACGTGGATATTCAACCAATGCATCTGGTAATCGATCTAAAAATGGATCGATAAAATGGGAAACTAACTGGAGTATGTCTTTCCACCTAGAAAAGTGTCAACTGTTAAGAGTAACAAAGAAAAAGAAACAAATAAATTCAAAATATTACATTCATGGAAAAGAACTGACCCAAACTAAAGATGCAAAATACTTAGGAGTCTTAATAAATGAGAAACTATCATGGAATCCCCATGTCAATGAAGTTATTAAAAAATCAAACAAAACCTTAGGCTTTATAAAAAGAAACTTTAACAAATGTAATAGAGATATAAAACTAAAAAGCTACCTCACTTTGGTGAGACCTGTACTAGAATATGCATCTTCTGTATGGGACCCATCCACCAAAGAAAACATTGATAAACTAGAACAAATTCAAAAAAGAGCTGCCAGATTCATTACTGGAGAATATTCGAAACTGACAAGAATAACACCATTAGTTAAATCATTAAACCTTGAAACACTAGAGGATAGAAGAACCAAAAGCAAAGTAGTAATCATACATAAAGCAATTAATTCTAATTTAGAAATACAACACAAAGATAACTTAATACAACCCTCAGATAGACATAAGGATAAAAACACCTTTCTTATTCCATATGCAAGAACAAACACATACAAGTTTTCCTTCTTCCCGTCCGGAATTCGGACGTGGAATGGGTTGCCTGAAGAATCCAGGAAAACCAACACTTTATCAGCATTTAAATCTCTAATAAAAATGCAGGACTAAACACAAACCATAGATAAGCATAGGACGCAATAATCTTCTGTATAGAAGGAGCGTCTGTAAACAGATAAGATAAGATAATATTATTTTAAATACTACGATGATGAACAAGAAAAGGTATTCTTTTTAATTATGATTTACATAGTAATTTTAAATTTCCGATGAATCATACGCTTAGTACTAATAGTTGTAGTGAAATTGACAATGAAGTTGACAAGTCATCTGTTGATAAACAACAAGCCCCGCCCCCCCTCAAATGACTTGATGACCTGATAATATTTCTACTACAAATAATAACATAGACAATGTAGAGTCTAATTTGAAAGCTGCTAAACTTTTTCACTAAAATTAAGTGCAATTTTAAATAGATTTAAATAATTTCTAAATGCAACACACAGTATAGCTTCCAGTTCCATTGTAAACATTTCAATTTTCCAATTATTTTCCTGTGTGGGTGACCATGGATATTGAGCTCTAATTTTTTATTTGTTTGTTTTTTTAATGTGAAATTAATGCTGTTTGGTGTAAATATGAATATAGTTCAGTTAAAACACCATTTTATTACATTTTGGATAAAAATCTAAATTTTTGTGACTTTGAAAGAGGTTTTGTAAAACAAATGTGGTGTTTTTTTTATTATTTTTTTTATTTTCACTAAAACAAAATCATATTACTTTATTAAAATAAAGTAATGAGTCTGTAATGCCTGAAAACTTCATTCTTTTCTTTTTAATTCAATACCAAATATATCATTATCTGCTAAATAATAAAAAAGTTATTAACATTTTAAGTTAGGATTGGTAGCCTGCGACAAATTTCCAGAATAGATAATTCCGTCAGAATGAGGAAAATAATTCCGGAGAAAAAGAGTTAATTCTAATGCAATGGCAGCTTTAGAGGATAGCAATATAAAAACCCTTCAAGGGGGCATGCTAGGTGCATATCTTAACTGTAAAATTGTATATGTTCATCAAAGCATTTTAAACCATCATCCTTTAAACCGTCATCCTTTAAACCATCATCCTTTAGTTCAATTAAAAGATTTGGTACTTTTGTATAAGTAGTTCAAACTTGAACTTTGCCTAATTGTTAAAAAAATAGACAAAATGATTTTTAGTTTTAAAGAAATCTCTGAATTTATCTCTGCTACCACAGGACTCAAACCCAGTTTATGAGGTTGCGCCAAAAAGCCCAATAACAGGAATAACTGATGAAGAATATGATTATGAGGATGAGGACTGGTACGTTGCACCTGATGAGCTTGCTGATCAAAATGAAGATGTCTCCAAGGAAGATGTTAACACCAACCAACCATCACCACAAACTGCTGCTGGTAAAACTAAACCTCTACCCTTGCCTCCTGTCAAAAAATCAGATGGAGTTGCAAAATTTCCAGAACCTGCTGTAAAAATGTTTCCAGGTCTACCAGTAAAACCACATGGGAAATTTCCAGACCCACCAATCAAACAAAGTGCAAAAGTTCCAGACCCCCCTCTTAAACCAAATACAAAAGTTCCAGACCCTCCTCTTAAACCAAATACAAAAGTTCCAGACCCTCCTCTTAAACCAAATACAAAAATTCCTGACCCAACAATCAAACCTAATTCTAAGGTTCCAACTCCACCTGTCAAACCAAATGCTGCAGATTCAAAAACAACAATGAACTCTGAACTTTCCCAAGGTAATGATCTTGCAGGTATTTTGAAAGCTAAATTTGAGGCAAGATCTGTTGCTTTATCATCGACAGAACATAACTCAAAAAATGCTGGATCTAAATTCAAGCCAAGTTTTATCAAACCGGAATCACAAGATGAAAGTCCTCAGCCTTTGCCTGGAACAGCTGCAGCTAGACCCGTCTTGAAACCACCTCCACCAGCTAAACTCAAACAACCCCAAGGATATTCCACAAAACCTTCTAGTGCCCCCAAACCTGCTCCTGTATCATCAACAAAGCCAGTTTTTCCACCTAAAGTAGCTGGGTCAAAGCCTGAACTTAACAACAACCTCGAGGGAGAAAAAGACACCAATCAAAATAAATTCAGCAATGTTAAAAATATGTCGTCAGTATTTAATCCTGCAGCTAATCTAAAATCAGGGGAAAAACCATTAACCGGTAAGCCACAGCACCCTGGCAAACCAAAACCATCCATGACACCTAAACCAAATCTGGCTAATCCAACACCTTCAGATGACCAAAAATCTGGACAGAGCGTGAATAACTTGGCCAGCAGCTTATCTGGCAAACTAAACTTTGGCCAGAATGCAAAAGGAAACCAAATGAGTGAAATTGAAAAAAACACAAGAGAAAAATCCTCTCTGATGCCACCACCTCCCCCACCAGCAGTTAAACCTTCAGTACCATCACAGCCAGCTGCCCCAGTATCTACTAAATCACCATTGTCCAATTCATATATTGCAACTTGCGACTTTGTTACTGAAAATGAAGGGGAGCTGGGCTTCTCTGAAGGGGATGAGGTAGAGATGTTGGAGGAACAGGGGGATTGGTGTCGTATACGATGCTGGGATGAAGAAGGATGGGCCCCTACTAATTACCTTAAAAAAATCCAATAGAAGCCAAAATGTTTTTCTTCTTCTTTTTTCTTATACCAAGAAAGCATTATGTTCACACTAAAGAATTTGTTTTATTTTTATGAATTTTACTGATTTTTAAAACCCAGCAAAAAATGTTCTATCTACATATTTTCATATTTTGCTCTATTATTAAAATTTCTTATAATTCATGTTTATGTATGTTTTTAAAATAAGTAAGCTTTAATTTAATGTTTTTTTTATTAATTCAAAAAAAATAAAGATACTATTTTAAATGAATGTTTAAAATAGTTATGGTAATGGTGGCTACCTTTAATATGATAAAAAAATAAACTATTTTCATAGTAATATTTAGGTGCTAATATTATTAATATTAGTTTTTGCTGCTGATAATCTTTTAGTACTTTTTTGCTATTAACAAAAAATAATACTAATAAAATATGTTTTCTTTCATTTCTACTTGGTGTTGTGATGTAGATAATTTATTTAAATAAAATCATTTATAATTGTTTTGGTGACAAATTATATACTGAATTTGGTCACCAATTGTTAATAAAGAAATACTTAAATCTCTACATTTATGTTTATTTAAAATAATGTATTATCCTATTATTTTATTTGAAGAGAAAAATTGTCATTTATAGTTGTTAAATACCTTTTCATCCTGAAAAAATGCAAAGATATTGTTTCTAAGATAATCAAAAACCCTTCCATATTTTATTTTCAATTATCACTACATGTACTGATATTTATGGATCCAATTAAAGCTGATCTGAACAAAATCAACTAATTTTTATTTTTCTCATGGAAATATATACTTACCCTAATACTACTAATAGTTTTCCACATTTTTTTTAATATTGTAAAATTTGATTAATCTAATTGGAAAATTTCGTCAGCTCAAATTTTGAGACATCTTTAATCAATGAAATTATGCTTTGATTTTAGAAATCAACATATAGATAGCATGCACTGTGAATTGTATATTTATAGCAACTTAAAACAATAATTCTAATTATCATTAAAAATAATTTAACATGTGTATTAGTATTAGTTAGGTACTAGATTTATTAACAAATGAGAATTTTAAGTTAATAACATAGTGGATGCTATGAATGCAGTATCAAATGAACCATGGAAACAAAGAACTGTTACTTCAATCATTTTCTATGGACTAATATATTTAAAGCAACATGAAAATTTTTATTCTAAGGTTCTCAATTGTTTGTTCAAGTATTCTTTTTAAAACATTCACTTTGAATTTTTTTTTATATTTATGTTAGTCGGCAGCTGAAATGGTATTGTTAAATATAAGTTATCTTAATTGTAACTTAATTTTAATACGGTTTAATCTTCTTTTAATATCTAGTCATTTTGGCATTTGTTAATCTCTTAAAGCACTGTGATGCTAAAAATGTAATTCTTTCTGTGGGTTATTTGATTATACTTAATAATAGAACCATTTTTTAAAAATGTTTTTTTCTTAATATAAGTATTAACATTTAATTTATTTTATATTTGTATCAATCTTTAAAAAATCCATTTATAAAATAATAACTGATATGCTATTTTGATTTATGAAAGTTTTCACAGAATGGGACTGTACTGATTTTTAAAGATTTTAATAAATCTTATTAATGAGAAAAGCACCTTGAAATATCTTGCCTTTGGTTAAAAGACTAAGGACTGATTTATTTAATCACTCTACATTTTCTGGGGGTACTAATCATCTCCTATATTGTTGCTCGTCCGTCGTAATCGACAATGACTACTCTCATCATATTAGTCTAGTGCTAGGCTGCCACGTGTGTCCTCTGGTGGCTTCTTAGCCCCATTCTTGCACAAAATATAGTGAAAAACATCTTTAAAAAAACACCATTGTGAAATATTTTTCTATTTCTCTAAGAAAAGTATACGAATTCGGGTGAGAGTAAGCTAAGACTACTACATAATTAGTGATCCTTGTTGAACCAGTTTAAATGTCTTTTTTCAATATTTTTAACTCTTTTTAGAGTTCCCTATTTAATCTAGCACTTAATGTTTTTGAATACCATATAGAAAATATAATATACAAACAAATTAGCTTTCCCTTTTTTTTTATCTTACAATAGTTCAGATTTTTTTCACTTTACTCTAAAAACAATATTTAAGTTTTTGATGTAAGCTAGAATTACATGGTAAAAAAATTGGTAATGTATTCGCAAAACTTTTAAATATTTATTACTATCTAAAAATACCAAAAACAATAAATCACAATTCCAGACTTTCTAAGGATAATGTATCATAAGTTAAACATAAATGATTTGATTAATTTATGCTACATGTATTGTTATTTGACTCTATTACTATTAATATTTTGTTTATTGCATATTGACTGTTGTGAAAATTTTAAATAAGTATAAAATGCTTGTTTGCTCATTTACTTGCCTTAAAAATTAAATATTGTGATTGAATGGATTTATCAAAAGAGCCTTATAAATTACATTATTGGCAATAGCATAATATTTTATGCTTGCCAATGTGGACATTTTATAAAATACTTGAAAGATACTTTCATGATGAAGATTTGTGTATAACATATTTTGATGATTAATATTAATAAATTAGTCAATGCTACTGAAAAAGTGGATTGATCTGGTTGAAGGTCCTAGAGTTGCAGTAAAAAAAATTCATTTAATACTATGACTTTTGAATTTCACATACAGGATTACAGGAAAAAAAGCTTGGATGGCAGCAATTGGCTCCTGATAATGATTACTAACTCAAGCCTGTTTTCTTGAAGTTTATCTAAGAAAATATGACATGAAAATTAGTCAGATTGAAAACATGCCACACTTAATCAAAACAATTGAAATGTACACAATGTATTAAATATGTGAAGTTTTAATTTAAAAATTTGATTGTTATAAATATCAGATAGTTTTAATAAAATGTATTATAAAATTTTATTTTTTCAAAAATAAAAAACTAAAGTAGCTTCTCTTTCCCCTAATTCTTAGGTACAAATTTTTGTGGTTTTTTTCCACCTTTTAAATACTAACCCTTATGAAGTTTCTTCTGAATTATGTGGGTACATTCCTTTTACACCTTTCTTAGCTTGTTAGAAAATTGTTACATTTCCAAATGTGTTCATGTCGCTGAAAAAATTGTTTGTGGACCAGGGTAATGGCCCCTTTCAAATAATATGTAATACACCTTGTAAAAATATATTATTTCTTGTTTTTCAAACTTGTACTATTAAATTTTAGGGGGAAAAAAATATTATAATTTAATTAAGTTTTATTTAATAGTGATATAAGAAGACTTATGAATATATCAAATTTTAATAAATACAGTATATCATGCAAAAACTAAAACATTGTTATTTGCATTCTTTCAAGATCAATTTTGTTTTACTTTTTTCAATCTTATGATTATAATCAATATCTATCTATTATGTTAACCAATTCTTAAAATTGATGGGTTATAAAAAGTTATACAAAAAATATGGCACCAGGAGAGAAAACTGAAGAAAAAAAATATATATTGATGTAGCTATGTTCCACTACTAAATATTTCTAAGATGTGCTCAAATCCAAAGCGGACTCATGGAAGTCTCTGATCTACCATACAATGCCTGTATTGGGCTGACCATGGGTGAGCTCTCCCTATCCTGAAGCTCTATTTTATGTTAAATGTTGCTATTTGTTCTTGTAGCATTATGGTAAAAATTAAATTCTACATAGTAAATCTATATCCTTGAAAATTGGTAAAAATATCCATTAGAAGCACACTGAAAGCCCAAAATATACATTGATAAAAATCAACATAGCATCATCGTAACATTTTTAAAATACATTTTATGATGAGCCATCCAATTTTCATGTTTAACTTTTTAAAAGGGAAAATGCTGTAGAACAGGCATACTAAAAAATACAAGGCATATTTATACCAAAGTAAAAAGGGTTATGTACTAATGTAGTCATTCAATTAGCCAATTATTTTGAGGGATTAGGAAATTTCTAAATATTTAAAAAGATAATTTTAAAATGATATCAAAGATAATCAACTGAAATTTTGACTACATATAACTTCTATTAATTTATCATTGTTATTTTTTATTTTTATCTATTTATATCTACCATATTTGTATAAGCTTCAGATGTCAATTTAAAAATGTACATTTCTTTAACAAAATTGATAATCCCTGTAAATCAAAAATCTGCTATTCTTTTGCTTCTGAATCTGCAGCACCAAAATGACATTATGACCATAATAGATATTAAATTTTTAAATGTAAAAAAAATAATAATAATTAAATATTCATGGTATTCCTTACAAGTGACATTAGTCATAGTTCCAGCGTTAAAAAATTAATGATAACTTATTTTTATTGATTAATCCATAATCACGAAATAGCATTTTTAATAAAAACATTATGGATTAATTTAAGTTGAAATTTCACAAGTGATTGCCTTGTGACCTTATTTCATCAAATTACTCAAAGTAATTTTGTACATTTTCAAATGTTATCACTGTCCATGTCTGGCTGGATTAGTGGTATACCTGACTGTAAATTAAATATTGTAGACCTTAAAAGTCTGATACGGCTAAAAAAAATTCTTGAAAAAGTCAGTAATTTGTGTGTATAAAATGAACAGACCACTGGCAAAAAAGCCAATAAGTCCACTAAAATCACCAAGGAAGAAGACCAATTGAAAAATGGCAAAGCAAAATAAAAACCTCAAAAAACATTTAAATAATCTGCTTTTAATAACATGCTCTACACCTCTGTAACGTTTCTGTACACCAAGCGTTTTTGGAACAACAGACAAGCAAAATCTCTCTTTTGATACATTGCCAAGATTACTAAAGTGAAATATCTTCCTACATATACCAATGCTGATATCAAAAACATGTGAAAATTTTCCTGCAGTGAAATGACTACGATCAACTCTGATATGTTTACTTGTAAACATCTGACGTGCTGCATCCAACTTGTAGGAAAACTCCTTGTATGTATTAAGTACTTCCAGACAAACATCATTATCCTGAAGATCTATAAGAAATGCAAGACCCCGTTCAAGACATTGTACGTACATTTTAAGATTTTTTAATGTAGTTTCAAACTTTTCCAACTGCTTTTCTTCTGAGCATTTTAACTCCTTTGCAATTTCAAATTTCTTTTGCAGTATTAAGTCACATGATTTTTGTGCTGCTACATCAAGATCAAACATAGAGTGTTTGGAAGATGCAATAACTTCTGATTTCATTTTTTCTAACACTTCAGCTGCTTTCAGAGCATTCCTTTTTTCTGATGTTAGAGAATCAACTTCAGACTGCAAAAAAGATTTAGACTCCCTCATTTTTTTACTCAAAGGAATAATACTATGCTTTTTATGGCTTGTGAAAGAACAACTGATACAGATTGCCTTATTGCAAGTAGAGCAATACATCTGCAAAATTTCTTCAGCATGGTCACTACAGGCACTATTTGAAGCTTGATGGATGTTACTGTTAGTAGTTTCTATTCTCAAAATCTTTGGTGGATCAGCATGAAATTCTAATCTATGGGCATGGATACAAAAATGACATATGTCAATGTCACAGTCAATACAGCGAAATTGTGATGTAAGCCAGTCACGTTCACATACTTCACATGAACTTGAGTAACCTGAAAGCAACCAAAAAAATTTTAGAATCAGTGTCCATCCTGCTTCAAATAAACTTTTTTAATATTTGATTTTTATGTCAACCAAAGTGTGTTATTAAATTCTAATTATTTTAATCCATAAACAGAATAATAAAGTCAGATAATAAGTTGATAATAAATGATTAAGTGTACCAATAAACAACGTACCTCTTGTTCCAAGCTCCTCTTGTAGACTAGTTATATAAAAATTAATTGGCAAATTATTTATTCCTCCCTGAGGAACATAAACATCTGATCGACATTGTGGACACTTGAACAACCTGCCTGTGGTGGAGGATGACTGAAGAACATTTGAGATGCATTCAAAGCACAAAGTATGATGGCATGGAAGTATTCGAGGATCTTTGTATTCATCCATGCATACTGCACATTGCAGCATTCGTTCTCTTAAGCGTTCAATTTTCTCAGTGTCCATCTTTCAAAATCAGTCTGGAATAAAAGGACAATTTTAAATCCAGTCCCAATACTTGAAATGGATGTTTTTGTTGCAAATTTCATTTTCCAAAATATGCAAATGTAAGCTTGAGCATATTTTATTTGTTATCTATAATAAGAGAAATGAACATAACTGAATAATTTAACAATTTCTTAATTTTTTTAAAATCAATTAGTTGGGTAAAGGGTGAATTTTTCTGGAATTCCAAATGGCTGATTTGCAAAAAGGTCTAAAGTGAGGCCTTAGAAACATTAGCCTCCGCACATAAAAACTTGCCGATATGATTCTTTGTTTATAGTAATGACTGATAATTTAAAAGTAAGATCTGACGGGATTACCTTAAGCGGCCTTTACTGACTGACAAATTAATTTTGGTAATCCTGCAGTTTTAGCATATATATTATTTCGCAGCAAATTTTAATTTTCTCGTGAGAACTTACGTTTTTAATTTATTAAATGCATTAATATATGCATACAATATAAATTACAATGATAATAGTAATAGGCATAGGTCTAGACTAGTCTATATTTAATAATTTAAATGTTACAATTTCAATTTAATCCTTTTAATTTTAGTTGTAGTAGTATTTGTCTAGTTAATCTAGTGACTTGTCAGAGCCTATCAATATACATCTTCCCGTCATCTGTATGCATGGTTGTAATGTAGGTGGCGGTGCGAATGGATGTAATGCTGTTAGGTGGCACTGCGATCGATTTTGTTTTTTATTGCTGCACCAAAAATAACACTTTTCCAGCAATGCATAAAATTGTTCAATATGATAATAAATGAATCAAATAAAAAATAAATAAAATAAATGAAAGTTCTGTATTACGTAATTTTTTAATCTGATGTGGATTTATTTTGAAAACTTCCGTCATTTTTGACGGATGATACCCATCATACGCTAGTTCTTAAAATAATATCTTAGTCTTAGTATTTAGTAAACTTAGTTAACTTACTATTACTTGTGTTAGTAGTAGTAGCAGTCACTATCGTTTACGATCGGTAGTAGGTTAGGTTAGTAAGACTGACAGTAAGTTATTGATGATTATGACTGATAATTATGATATTATTTAATGGCATGGGTCATGGGTTATTGACTATATAGACTATTATTATTATTGTTTATTGTATAGGTAATTATTTTTAAATTAATAATTTGGGCTTTTAATCAAAATCAAAGTAAAGTTAATATGGGAATCAGAATGGCTTTAACTTTAACTTTATCATTGTCATATTATTAGTCATTGTCATTAGTATTAATACTATTATTGATATATTTAAAATTTAATGGCTAATGGCAATAAATAATCCTTTTTAATCATATGACATGTCATATGGCAGTGGTCAGTGACAGTGGTCTCAAATTCAGATGATCAAATGTCAATTCCAAAATATATTAATATTAAAAACCAAATTCATTACCGCCTCCGCCTAGTTATATAATATCAACTAATCACTGTGATAATTTGAGTGTCTTGAAGTCTCTGAACCCTGACCATACTACTTATTTATAGAATTAACATGGAATTCATTAAAGAAAATATTAAAAATTTCGTTTACAATTTTTAAAGGAATAAGTAAAAGAATGCGTCTATTTTAAAACTAAATTGTAAGAATTACTCAGTGCTTTTGTTGATTCGCAATTTAATTATTTAAACCGAATTGCACGTCATTTTCCCACTTTATTATTATTATTTTACTTGCCAACTAGCAATCTAGCATAGATTAAGATTACAATTTTTAAAGGAATAAGTAAAAGAATGCGTCTTTTTTTAAACTAAATTGTAAGAATTACTCAGTGCTTTTGTTGATTCGCAATTTAATCCTTTAAACCGAATTGCACGTCATTTTCCTCCTTTATTATTATTATTATTATTATTTTACTTGCAAACTAACAATCTAGCATAGATTAAGATTTCCCCCAACAAAATGTCTACGGCTACGGCTATCACCGCCTTGCTTTATTAACTTTATACACACTTATCTTCTGCGTTTCAATGACAATTTTAGGCCTCACGAACTTGCCTGGTAATAATTGTCCATGATTTCAACTCGACTACTTACATAGTAAAATATATATATAATTAACAATCCACTCGGCCTGCTTAACCATGGGGATCAACAGTCAATCACCCTTGACCTCTGCTTTTATTCCTACAAGCGTCCTCCAGGAACCTTCATCCTGACAGGCCTGGACCAGTTTCTCCAGCAAATCTCGGGTTTTGCCTGGTTTCCTGATGACTCTGTTCACTGCTCGGCACCAAGTTTTTCTTGGTCAGCCTCTTATCCGTTTTCCCTGACGCCCCTAGCTCAGAGCATACCTTATTGTGATGGAAGCTGATTTTCGAAGAGAATGTCCATCGTCTCTGGGAGATCTCTTGTTCTTTCGGCGTCTGACTTGTCCGCTACCACAGTTCCATGTTCCTGATTCCGTCAGGCCGGTTAATCCCGAGAATCTTTCTCAGGAAATTATTGGTGAATTACTGATTCTCTTCGTGTTAATGGCATTGTTTCTCCATGTATCGGGTCCATATAACGGCATAGACTTCAACATTACGTTGAAGGTCCTAATCTTTGGATTGTTGCTCAAGTTACAATACAACACAAAGATAACTTAATACAACCCTCAGATAGACATAAGGATAAAAACACCTTTCTTATTCCGTATGCAAGAACAAACACATACAAGTTTTCCTTCTTCCCGTCCGGAATTCGGGCGTGGAATGGGTTGCCTGAAGAATCCAGGAAAACCAACACTTTATCAACATTTAAATCTCTAATAAAAATGTAGGACTAAACACAAACCATAGATAAGCGTAGGACGCAATAATCTTCTGTATAGAAGGAGCGTCTGTAAACAGATAAGATAAGATAAGATAAGTTTCTGGAGATCAAACATTCTTGATTTGTTGGAAGGCTGCCTGTGCCTCCCCAACCCTTGTTGTAACATCAGCGTCAGTCCCACCTTGCGTGTCTATAATGCTGCCAAGGTAGACAAAGCCATGCTACAGCAAGTGACATCAGCACCAGTCCCACCTTGCGTGTCTATAATGCTGCTAAGCTAGACAAAGCCATGTTACAGCAAGTGACATCAGCGTCAGTCCCAGCTTGCGTTTCTATAATGCTGCCAAGGTAGACAAAGCCATCCTACTCTTCGAATGCCTTTTCTTCCCACACGAAGGGTGTAATTCTAACACCACTTATTACTGACGTCACAAAATGATGAACGTATCGGCAAAAAGCCTTCCTCATTCCTCAGTGAAAATACATAAACAAAAAGAAGAACGGAAATAAAGTAAAACTTATCTGCAGCCTCTAGTACTCTAGTCCAATAAGACATCTACCAGAAAGAGAAGGACAAGCGTAGGACGAAGGGAAGAATGGGCTGGGTCAGGTATCCCATTCGAGAGTATCCCATTCACCACATGTTTGGCTTATTAGTGCAGAAGAGAATAGCTGTAGTATACAGGTCATTAGTTGTGCTACAGTAAATACGGCTGGCACACAATTTTCTCGTATGCTGCACCCTTCACCCATATGCTAACAAACATGGTCCGAAAAGGGAGCTTACTTACTAGCTATGGTATCAGTGCATGGGAAAACTTTTGTTTGTGAGAAATTATTTCCAAAATTAAGTGTGTGAAGTCAACGCGAAATTAACTAACAATTGAAAGCAATTCTCGAGATTGGACGAAGCATTTCTAAAACAAACATTGACCATATCTTTTCAACGCACACTATTTTTTTCTGGTCGTTGTTTAGTTTGTAAGATGTCAATATGGTGTATTCTAGGTCTGATGTAATCAACTGTTTCATAAAGTCGCCTTCTTTTAATTCTTTTTAATATTTTAAAAATATAGGTTGTTTTTCTTTTATTTATGTGCCACTTTACCACGATTGATACGAAATGTTGTTCTCTGTTTTTTCCCTCCAAAGCTTACAAGTAAGTTACAGAGTTAATCGGGCGCTCATCACTATTTCAGTTATCAGGTTCGCTTGAAAAACGTTTGTTGCCCCTGCTCTAGACAATGAATGGAGGGGTAAGGTGGGTGTAATGTGTTTAGCCGCGTAGGAAGGCAATAAAAATTACATAACTTTATAAAGGATTGGCGTAATTGATAAGTAATTTTTAACGCAATTTCCCTTGCGTTTATTCATTTGAAATGTCTGTGCACTGTGCGAGCTTGCACATGCAACTCCTCCTGAACCATACCAGATAGAGGGTTTCGGGTCTTTTGCAAATATGCTAAGTAGGTCCCAAGGATGTGCAACGGCCAAAAAATACCGGAAATGTTTACTGGATTTCCTGGAATAACTTAAAAATATCAGTATTTTGTCACTTTCTCGCCAACCATAACAGCTATCGGTTTGAAACAAACGTCAAACAATAGCTAATAATATTTAGAACAATGTTGGAGAAGGAATTTTTCAAAAATGTCTTTTCGTTCGACTCACGTAATTTTAGAAGCAATTTTTTTAAGGAATTGTTTTGTTTAGTTTCAAAATTATTGATTTGAAATGACTTTTAATGTAATCTAGAATTTCTATAATGATAGTTAATGGGGTTTTCCCGCTTTGTGAATGCTTAGGGGCCGTCCATAAAGTACGTCCAGAGGGGGGAGGGGGTATAAGAAAGTGATGACACTTTGTGACAGGGGGAAGGGGGGAGTCCGGCCAAGTGTGACGTCACGGTGTTTTATATTAAATTTTAATTATTTTGTTAATAAAACACATTTTTGTTCGAAAGCCTGACGTACTTTAAGGGGGGGGGGTCCCGAGATTCGTGACCAGGGGGAGGGGGGTAAAATTGTAAAAAATAGATTGACGTACTAAATTATGGACGGCCCCTTATTGTTGCGCGGTGCGCATTATATTGACACATTCTTGGTGTGATGTAGCGTGCGGGGATATGACGTCATATTGTGTTTTGTTTCAGAATTACTTATTTGAATCGACTTTTTATGTAACTTAGAATGATTTCCCTTGAATAAGATATCGGAAATTTTATTTTGGAAGTTGCGTTTATCTTATCTTATCTGTTTACAGACGCTCCTTCTATACAGAAGATTATTGCGTCCTACGCTTATCTATGGTTTGTGTTTAGTCCTGCATTTTTATTAGAGATTTTAAATGTTGATAAAGTGTTGGTTTTCCTGGATTCTTCAGGCAACCCATTCCACGCCCTAATTCCGGACGGGAAGAAGGAAAACTTGTATGTGTTTGTTCTTGCATACGGAATAAGAAAGGTGTTTTTATCCTTATGTCTATCTGAGGGTTGTATTAAGTTATCTTTGTGTTGTATTTCTAAATTAGAATTAATTGCTTTATGTATGATTACTACTTTGCTCTTGGTTCTTCTATCCTCTAGTGTTTCAAGGTTTAATGATTTAACTAATGGTGTTACTCTTGTCAGTTTCGAATATTCTCCAGTAATGAATCTGGCAGCTCTTTTTTGAATTTGTTCTAGTTTATCAATGTTTTCTTTGGTGGATGGGTCCCATACAGAAGATGCATATTCTAGTGCAGGTCTCACCAAAGTGAGGTAGCATTTTAGTTTTATATCTCTATTACATTTGTTAAAGTTCCTTTTTATAAAGCCTAAGGTTTTGTTTGATTTTTTAATAACTTCATTGACATGGGGATTCCATGATAGTTTCTCATTTATTAAGACTCCTAAGTATTTTGCATCTTTAGTTTGGGTCAGTTCTTTTCCATGAATGTAATATTTTGAATTTATTTGTTTCTTTTTCTTTGTTACTCTTAACAGTTGACACTTTTCTGGATGGAAAGACATACTCCAGTTAGTTTCCCATTTTATCAATTCATCTAAGTCTTTTTGTAAAATTTTGCTATCTTGTTCTGATTTAATTGTTCTATAGATTATACAATCATCAGCAAATAGCCTAACTTTTGTACCTGTTGAGATGTTGTTGGGTAAATCATTTATATAAATTAAAAAGAGTAAGGGACCTAGCACAGTTCCTTGTGGAACTCCTGAGTTAACCTTTATTGGTGCAGATTTAGATCCATTAATTATTACAGTTTGCTCCCTGCCCAAAAGGAAGTCTTGGATCCAGTGATGTAAGGAACCTGAGATTCCAAAGTAGTTAAGTTTTTTAAGTAAACTAAGGTGGTGAACTTTGTCAAATGCTTTTGAGAAGTCTAGTAATATTGTATCTATTTGATCATTTTTGTCCAAGCCTTTTGATAGTTCATCTATTAAACCTATTAATTGTGTTTCACATGATCTGTTTTTTCTAAAGCCGTGTTGATGTGGGCATAGGGCATTATATTTGTCAAGGTGGTTAACTATTCTACTATATATTATGTGTTCTAGTAATTTACAGGTGATACTAGTAAGTGATACAGGCCTGTAATTACCAGGGTCTGATTTATCCCCTTTCTTAAAGAGTGGACTTACATTAGCTAATTTCCAATCCTGGGGCACTTTACCCTGGTTTAGAGAGGCTTGAAAGAGAACTACAAGGATTGGGGACAGTTCATTGCTTAGTTCTTTTAATAATCTTGCAGGCAAATCATCTGGGCCAGTAGCTTTGTTTATTTTTAAGTTTTTTAGGAGTGAATGTATACCTATCTCATCTACAGTTATGTTACCTATTTCCTCCATTTTATTTAAATTTATTAAAACTTCCTTGTCGCCTGAGGCAGAAAAAGATGATGCAAAATATGTGTTAAGGATATTAGCTTTAGTTTCATTATCATTATAGGTTTTATTATTTGAGCCTTTTAGTGTGGCTATTCCTGAAGGTTCCATTTTTTTAGATTTGATAAAGGACCATAAGTTTTTATTGTTATCTTTGGTAATTACATTGTTTATATATTCATTTTGGAGGTTCCGACTAAGTTTTTGTGTCAAGTGTTTAATCTTTAAGTATTTTTTGTGTATCCTATATGAATTGGTAGCTTTATATTTCTTAAATAAGTTCTCTTTTAGTTTGCATAGCTTTTTCAATCTAGAATTGAACCAGCATTTGTTAATTTTATTTGATGTTAGTTTTGTTGGAACATTCTCATCCATTATAGTTTTTAGATTTGTTTTTATATCTTTCCAAATTTCTTCTACTGGGCTATTTGTGTTAAATTTACTTAGGAAAGTTTGTTGGAAGTTAGCCGCTGATTGGTGTAGTTTTATTGAATTACATTTATTCCAAAGATAGATTATTCTTCTAGGTATCTTATTAATTTTAGTTTTTATTGTATTGGTGACCCTAACAATATCATGGTCGGACAGTCCTGGAATTATTTTATAGTCTAACACTAGTCCTGGTCTATTTGTTAGGAATAAATCTAGTGTTTTATTTTTCCTTGTTGCTGTTTTTACTATCTGTTCTAGGTTTATGTTGTTTATAGTGTCTAGGAAGTGTTCATTAATTTCTTTGTTAGTTTGATGGTTATCAATTGTATAATTTTTCCAATTTATATCTGGAAGATTAAAGTCCCCCATAATCCATAGAACTGCATTTTTATTATTCTCTTTTATGAAAGT
Source organism: Ampullaceana balthica (assembly GCA_944989445.1). Classification (NCBI taxonomy): domain Eukaryota; kingdom Metazoa; phylum Mollusca; class Gastropoda; family Lymnaeidae; genus Ampullaceana; species Ampullaceana balthica. The sequence continues at coordinate 42,014 of CALYLW010001431.1, forward strand.
TAATTGACTACAAAGATTGTTCATGTATTCTGGGTTTGTATTCGGAGGTCTATATATACTGCCTACAATAAGTGGGGATGAGTTTGGTGTAATTATTTTACAATAAATAGACTCTATATTAAAATTTTGCTGTGTAGTAATTTCTTCAGCTATGATATTTGATTTAATTGCAAGTAGCACTCCTCCATAATTGTCTGATCTGTCTTTCCTAAAAATATTATAATTGGTGTTTAAAATCTCAGAGTTATATATGTTGGGGTTCAACCATTCGTTTAAAACTCATTCGAGTTTTTATTTCTTGTTTTAGATGACATTATGATATAAAATGGACCTAAGTTGCACACAAAGCTCAAACTCTTGACACTCTATATCGCACCTTCAGTTAAACAAATCATTACAATAAATAGCGTATCACCCGTCAAAAATGACGGAAGTTTTCAGCTGAAATCTATTTATTTTATTTAAAAAATGCACTTTTTTAGGGCGCCTACGGCACCGACCTTTTCAAAAGCCCAACTAACTTGTCCTTGTTTGATAAATACGAAATATTAAACTTTCTGAAATGTACACAAAGTATTTTATAATAGGGGTTGTAGGGCACCTACGGCGCCCCCTTTGTTTTTTGATTTTATAATTAACCATCATCAAATCCTTTTACATTGATCCCTTTTCCAAAATAAAAATACATGTATGAGCGAAAACAATGACGTCATATAATTTTTTTTTACAGCGCATCTTTAATTTGCACACCTTTTGATGCATTGGTGCAGTAATTTGGTTTTCCCTGCTTTCTTATATTAGTAGCGTCACGGACAGACATTGAAAATTATATTTTTAATAGTCATTCACACTATTACAATCTCTAAGTGCGTCACACGCTTGGGGTAGAGTCTAAAAAAAGTTTTAGTTTTTAACAATTCGAGATAGTATAAAGTATAAATTTTAATTAATATACCGGGCCATTGTCTCAGGACTCAATTGTCAGGGCTTAAATATCGGATCAGTTTATGGCCTTTAAATTTTAACTCACTCCAAACTTTAAAAAATTTTTTATTATATTAAGTGAGTATGACAGCGAAATCGTCGTAGCCAGGGTGCGGGGGTGTAGGCTATATCGTAACAATATTTGTGTAACTTGAAGTGTGTCATTCTTGTCCTTATAGTATAAGTATTTAACTGTAATTATTGGCTTTTTAAATATACTGAAGAGACGGAATTCAAAACATTAAATTAAGCCCAGGCCCCATCATGCCTGCTGCTAGAAATGTTTGGGCTCCCGAAACTATGTACGACTGGGCCCTTCTGCATTTTACGCACACATTAGCATTTTAAAAAAATCAAGCGTGAAGGAACCCAATTGTGTCAGAACCCCGGTCCAAAGCACCTTTCCCCACCGCCCTCCCTCCCCACTCACTCTATTCAACACTAATCATTTGGCACAAAAACACAACGTGTTTCGTAATTTATTGAGCAAACTATTACATTATACCCCCCCCCACCCCACTTTACCACGCTCAGCATTTAACTTGTTGCCTCATTGACCATATAATGGTCTTCTGACGTCACTTATCAGTTTAACTTCAAATAATCTTTAACGGTCTCAACAGAACTGGACAACACATGTTAGCGCATAATTAGACACTGTAATTTAACACACGACGGCGTATCATTAATCTTCAAGTCAGCAGTTATTGTTGCTAGCGAGAGTATAGAATATTCGAAACTGACAAGAATAACACCATTAGTTAAATCATTAAACCTTGAAACACTAGAGGATAGAAGAACCAAAAGCAACGTAGTAATCATACATAAAGCAATTAATTCTAATTTAGAAATACAACACAAAGATAACTTAATACAACCCTCAGATAGACATAAGGATAAAAACACCTTTCTTATTCCGTATGCAAGAACAAACACATACAAGTTTTCCTTCTTCCCGTCCGGAATTCGGGCGTGGAATGGGTTGCCTGAAGAATCCAGGAAAACTAACACTTTATCAACATTTAAATCTCTAATAAAAATGCAGGACTAAACACAAACCATAGATAAGCGTAGGACGCAATAATCTTCTGTATAGAAGGAGCGTCTGTAAACAGATAAGATAAGATATATATATTATTGCTAAAATAAAATAACGTATGTATCTTAACTCGTGCAAACGTGTTAAAGCTAAAACTTTAGAAGTTCATAATATATAGGATTATTTATTTATACCGGACTATCTATATCATCATATATGTAATGAGTTAAGCATCAATTGTTATTATTATTTTGGATACAGTTACGCCACTGGAAGGACAGGCAGTCCTTATCTGTAAATTTGGTCGCAGCCAGAAATCGAGTCTTGGTTAACGAGGATCACATTGGTATTTGAGTAAGTACATATGACATATGCAACTAAATCTTCATATATATGTGTATGTGTGGTGGTGGTGTTTGTGTGTGTGGGGGGGTGGAGGGGTGCATTTAAAATTGTAACGGATGGTTATTATTACCCTGGCTGCAACAAATCGGCCATTCACTAGCATTGCGTAAAAATAGCGTAATCTGCGGGCAGTATGAAAGCTCCGAGTTACCATTTCATCATTGTTAATAAACTTGTTCTAGCAAATTTCTCTTTATGCAAACACACCGAGGTAGGCCTACCCTGCGAGGAAAGTGACTCCAGCAAATTGTCATGCAGTTTATAAGGGTGCTATCGAAATATTCTTTTCCAATAGAATGAAAGGGTCTGTTACTGGCAAGGTGAACATCTTTTATTACATTTATTTCAGTTCTCCATTGTAAGGTTTGAAAATATACTTAGCCAACGACGTTTCCTCAACTATTTCTTAGTTTGATTCCCCCTCCAAAAAAAAATAACAAAAAAAAATGCGTTCAAGTATTTTAATTTTTAATATGACTAAAAACGTAGGCGGGCGCTTATGATGTTTTACATATGCAGTTCACTCATTCTCTCACTTATAGATCTCCATTTAACTTTTATACCAAACACCCGCCCCACGTTTTTAGTCATATTAAATGAAAGTACTTGAACGTATAACATTTTAAATTATTTTCTTCTTTTCAGTCCACTTGTAAAAACGTGGTTTTAAAAAATCCTCTTTTACCTTTATTTTCGTTGAGGAAGGATTTTTGCTGAAACGTTAGTTGTTTTGTGACTTCTTGTCAGGCCTATATATATATATATATACCCTGTTTTAACAACATATATTTAATTGCCTTTGCGTTACCTCAGCTGTAATAATAAGTAATCTTTAAAAGTTTTCTCTGGCATCATTTCTTTCTGTATCATCGTTTATATTGTACGTAGTCACGCCCACGTTGCATAGACTATAGATCTAACTATAATATAACTGTTTACTGTTTCTTTAACTTTAAGTTTGACTAGTTTGAGTTTGAAAGATACTCATACTCGTACTATGAGTTGTATATTGTGAAACTACACGTATGATGACATATCAGCGCTTTCATTTTTATTGAATTGATTTATTTTAAAACTATGCAGCAATATTGAGAATTGAATATATTTTAAAAGAAATTTTCAAATCTTTTAAACCATCCTGATTTGTGGTCAAATTAAAAAAAAATATGTAGATAACAAAAATGTCAAAACGGGCCAAGGCCAAATTGTCGAAGTAAAAAAAAAGGATTTTAACCTACTAACCACTTAACTTCTAGATCTATTTTTCTACCTATAAATTGGGTCACATTACAGCACCGCAACTTAAATTAAAAACAAGTACAAGTTAATTGAAACAACGTGTGCTATAGCCATAACTAATGTACTAATGTTATTATTTATTCATATTCATGATATAAATCAGTATCAGTGCTTCTCAAACTTTTTAGTACAGCGGACCGCCTGGAATTTTTTTCATTGCACCAGGGACGGTGCTCTAGAACTCTAGTCCTAGTTTCCCTGTACTGTCGTGGTAGTAAAATGAGCCCCTACATGGCCTACAGCCCTAAAATATTTGGCATAAATTTGGCTTGTTTTATTATACATGTCATTGAAAGAATTTTGAAAGGAATAATCTTAAGCCTTGATTGCTTATTTACAATCGTCTCATTTCGTATTACAATGTTTTTAAGTTGAGGATGTTTTAAAAAATTTGTATTTTGACTAAGGCCTATGTTTCACTAAATGAGCTCTTAAAATATAATGAAAAAATTCATGGTTAAACTTTAACCAACGGGTCATATAAGCCTGCTCATTTTTTGCACGTTTATAAAGTCGAAGCTCGATTGAGGACAATGCTACACGCAAAGGAGAATGCATTTCCATACTTTTCCTGTACTTTGTCTTAATAATGCTCATTGTTGAAAAACCAGTGTCACAGAGGTAGGATGAAGGAAATGGAAGAAGAGCCTTGAGAGCCATTTTGGCAAATTCAGGATTTTCTGTACTCACATGAAATCAAAAGGATGCAAGAAAGATCACAGTTCCAAAATTCGTTATAAATCCTTTATCTGCATTTAATTCCAGCAATGTATCTTCCAAAGTTACAGTTACAGACAAATCAACCCTCGATGCAATAAATGGATTGTGTATCCAGTAACATTCCTAGGGAAAGTAGAACTAAAAAAAGTCGATATGTACTCAATGAAGAATTTTTGTAGCAATGGAACATCAAACTTTTCATCTGCATTATCGATAAATGTTGCAAAATTGTGAAACATATCCAAAAAATCTGCTGATACTCGACTCTTTCATGCTTCTAGCTTTCTTTTCCGCCATTGTAAGGCATGAAGCCAGCCATCCTTCCTTTCATAGAGATATTGAGCAAATTTAAAATGGCAAAGATATCAGCCACGTAAGCCAAATTGTCTGTCCAATTTCCATTTCGAAAGAGTTAAGATAAATCTGGTTTTTCTACTGGGAAATAGGCAGAGCTCGCTTCACGATTCAAAAACTCCTCACGGTACTTTTCCCCAAGACAACCAGTGCACATTACCATGCAGTAAAAGATGTTTGTGTTGACATTAGCTTGGTTAAACTTTCACGATGAACAAAACAGTGGGTAAACTTGCATTCTGATGCTATTTCCTTAATCTTGATAGCAACTACAGAACGTCACAATGCCGTTCTTCTATACACCAAAAAAAATTGAAATTGTATAAGACATTTGTCAACAATGTAATGGTGAACTGCCTTGAATATTTCAGAACTAGTGATATTCGTTGGTAATGAAATAGAATAGATATACTTTTCCTTCAAGTCATCCTTACATTGATATCGCACATGTGCCATCAGAACTACCAAATGAACAATGTCTGTGGATTCATCGAGCTAAAGAGAAAAATACTTAGCAAATTTCAGCTGTTATATTTGCTACGATTCAATATTACTAGCCATAACGTCAATGCCTTGGACTATTGTTTTATTTGAGAGTGTCTGGGACACTTTCTTAGCCGCAGTTTCACCTAGCATTTCCAGTCAAACACATATCCTTAATGCACTTTAGTACGTGCGCTTTGCTGATTGTATGTTCTTTAGCATAGGAAATTTGCAGTGCAACCGTTGCGAAGCTCGCAATGTAAAAGTATTTATGTGTGATGAATCAAAGATAAGTTTCTGACAGATTTTTAAATCAGCTCACTTTCTTTCGAAGAACTCTTTGGGCTTTGAATTTATGCCTAGTAGTTAAATGCCTCTGGAGTTTGGGGGCTTCATTGCATTGAGGTCTTAGGATACCAGAGTCACATGCACTCACACAAACGAATCGAATATATGAAGAGTCATATTTTCAAGTGAAGCTAGTAAGAATTCATTTTGCTGATAAAGCTTCGGTTTCATTTAAGTCTTCATCATCGAATTGTAAAGAAGAGTCCAAATTGGCTTAAAGATCAGCATTCGTGTTACTTCTCTGTTGAACATATCCATGGGTCCTATATTTTCCATCTATAAATTTGGTATACTAGAACTTTTTAGTTTCACATATCAACTCAATTCTCTCTGTTTTTATTTTGAAAGAAAATATAAAATTTTATCATTTAAGTTTTACATTTACAACGTACAAGGGTGCAAACGTATTGTTTGAGTTTGGTGGACAGATCTATAATACTGTGCTATCAATGTTTTTTTCCTACTTTTTTTTGAGTAGATTGTAGTGAACTAATCACCAAAATTTGGGGCATCTCCTTCATCCAGCATGATTATTATGATTATGACTACGCATTAAAATAAATGTAGACTTATGTTATTAAAATTAATATAATTTATATTAAATTGTTTCATTTTATGTGCTTATGTCAAAAAATAAAAATATTTTATGGGATTAGTATTAAACGTTGCAAATGGAGGATTTCAATTAGATTTTTATTTTCTTCTGCGGACCAGCGGCTGATGGCCCACGGAGCGACACCGATCCGCGGACCACAACTTTGAGAAGCACTGATATAAATAACTCTCTACATGTACTAAACTAAAATATACTCTTCTATTCTATATGATTGCATATGAATATGAGCCTATGCCTGGCCTATACTATACTATTGTCAGCAATAAATAAGTTAATTTTGGCTGTAAATTATGTAAATGTAACGCGTTACTTTTTGAATGCTGTTATTAGTGGATAATTTATTTTAAGAACGAGTCTTAGAGTTACCTACAATAATTATAGTTATAGTTTAATCTATTTATTATAGTAAATTATAGTACAAAGGGTGGGTATTAGTCTGGGCTTATCATAAGTGACCTAAGTCATAACGCTATAAAAACGAAAACTATAACAGTAACAGTTTAGTTTAGTCTTAGTCTTCTGAAGGAAAAACGTTTGATCAATTTAGCTTATAATTACAAACTTACAAGTTGTGACACAACTTAGTGTGACACTAGATTTTGTGCAGGTAGATCTGATAATTATTTAATTTTTATTTACTACTAATAATGAGCAAAAAATATTTTTTAAAGAAAATAATTGTAAAGATTTTCTCTTAAACTTAAAGAGTGGATGGAAATGGCTGGTCAAACTGAAAAAGAAACAGATGAACTAGAAAAGATTGTTGTTCCATTAGAAAGTCTTCGAAGGTTTACTGTCAGATGCCTTGAAAATGCAGGAGCTCTACCTGCACATGCAGAAGTTATGGCAGAACTAATTGTTTCCGCTGATCATCGAGGCCATTACAGTCATGGAATGAATAGGATAGGTAAGTAAAGAAAATTCATATAAAGTTTTTTGTTTTTTTCTGTGACAACCTATGAAAGAAATTTTCTCAAGCTATTCACCTCTATGTCTATTTGCTATAATTTTATATTTATCAAAAATAAATAAACTTTTGACAGAGGAAATTATTACTTAGACAGCTATCACCTACATGACAAAAGGGGGAAATAAAAAGCACATGAAATGGGAATCAGTTTATAAGCATTCAAAAAGGGAAATACTACTTTTTCTATAAGTTGTATTATTTTAGAACAAAAATTCCGCATGCCAAACAGTTTTACAATTTTTCTAAAAATTTCAGAATTTTACCTCTTTGATCTAAAAAATGGACATACATCATTAGACCAAGAACCAGAGATTATACAACAGACTCCAGCAACTGCTCTAGTTGACGGCAATAATTGTCTTGGTGAGTCAGTATTCTGGTAATAATATCTCTCTATATCTCTATATATATAAGACGCATTTGTTGTCTGTCCGTCGTCTGTCTGTTCCCTTATAAGTCAAGATCCAGACAACCAAATAACGTGAAATTTGGTACACGTACACAAAATTATACCGGAAAGGTTATTAAACAGGTTTCGTTTCATATATATAAGATACTGGGGGCCGGGGGCCCAAAATGTAGTTTTTCCCTATTTGAGCTATATAAAATAAAAATTATTGAAAATTAAGACGTAAAATAATGACGCAAAATAATAAACATTTTGGTGTCGAGATTAACAAGAAGGAGATTAATGCCATAAGATAATTTTTTTGTTGTTGTTGCTTTGTTGTTGTTGCTTTTGTTGTTGTAGTTGTTGTTTTTGTTGTTGTTGCTGTTGTTGTTTCTGTTGTTGTTGCTTTGTTGTTGTTGCTTTTGTGTTGTTTTTGCTGTTGTTTTGTTGTTGTTTTGTTGTTGATGTTTTTTTGTTGTTTTGTTTTTGTTGTTGTTGCTGTTGTTGTTTTTGTTGTTGTTGCTGTTGCTGTTGTTGTTGCTGTTGTTGTTGTTGCTGTTGTTGTTGCTGTTGCTGTTGTTGCTTTTGTGTTGTTTTTGCTGTTGTTTTTGTTGCCCTGCGACGACAATGTCCTTCATGTTGTTATTGCTTTGTTGTTGTTGCTGTTGTAGTTGTTGTTTTGTTGTTGTTGCTTTGTTGTTGTTGCTGTTGTAGTTGTTTTGTTGTTGATTTTGTTGTTGATTTTGTTGTTTTTGTTGTTGTTGCTGTTTCTGTTGTTGGTTTTGTCGTTGTTGCTGTTGTTGTTGCTGTTGTTGTTGCTGTTGTTGTTTTGTAGTTGTTGTTTTGTTGTTGTTGCTTTGTTGTTGTTGCTGTTGTTGTTGTAGTTGTTGTTGTTTTATTTTGTTGTTTGTTTTTGTTGTTTTGTTGCTGTTGTTGTTTTTGTTGTTGTTGCTGTTGTTGTTAAACCTGGGCGAAGCCGGGTACTTGCCCCTAGTATAAGTATAAGACGCATTTGTTGTCTGTCTGTCTGTCTGTTCCCTAATAACTCAAGATCCAGACAACCAAATAACGTGAAATTTGGTACACGTACACAAAATTATACCGGAAGGGTTATTAAACAGGTTTCGTTCCATATATATAAGATACTGGGGGCCGGGGGCCCAAAATGTAGTTTTTCCTTATATGAGCTATATAAAATAAAAATTATTGAAAATTAAGACGTAAAATAATGACGCAAAATAATAAACATTTTGGTGTCAAGATTAACAAGAAGGCAACTATCGCCATAAAATAATTGTTTTGCTATTGTTGTTGATTTGTTGTTGTTGCTTTTGTTCTTGCTTTTGTTGTTGTAGTTGTTGTTTTGTTGTTGTTGCTTTGTTGTTGTTGCTGTTGTTGTTGTTGTTTTGTTGTTGTTTTGTTATTGATGTTTTTGTTGTTGTTTTGTTTTTGTTGTTTTTGCTGTTGTTTTGTTTTTGTGGTTGTTTTTGTTGTTGTTGCTGTTGTTGTTTCTGTTGTTGTTGCTTTTGCTGTTGTTGCTTTTGTGTTGTTTTTGCTGTTGTTGTTGTTGTCCACATCCCTTGCCCTGCGACGACAATGCCCTTCATGTTGTTGTTGCTTTGTTGTTGTTGCTGTTGTTGTTGTTGTTGTTGTTGTTGTTGTTGTTGTTGTTTTGTTGTTAATTTTGTTGTTTTTGTTGTTGTTTTGTTTTTGTTGTTTTGTTGCTGTTGCTGTTTCTGTTGTTGTTTTTGTCGTTGTTGCTGTTGTTGTTGCTTTGTTGTTGTTGCTGTTGTTGTTGTAGTTGTTGTTTTGTTTTTGTTGTTTGATTTTGTTGTTTTGTTGCTGTTGTTGTTTTTGTTGTTGTTGCTGTTGTTGTTAAACCCGGGCATAGCCGGGTACTTGCCCCTAGTGTTATATAAAGATCGTTGCACTACAGTAGAAGTCCATTAGTCCGGCATCCAACAGTCCGGAATGTCCCGATAGTCCGGCATCGCTCCGGAAAATTGTAAAAAAAAATTTCTCCAAAAGTGTGTCTTTCAAGCAAATAAAAACGCTCGAGAGCTATTCGGAAGTTTTCGGGGTAGTTTGGGATCACCCGGAAGCGCTCTGTAAACCCTCAGCCTACTCAAAATCGTGAAGAAAGTGAATCAGATGCCGAAACGGAAGAAAAGGAAAAAATCAGCTGGGCAGAAGCTGCAGAATCACTAAATAAGTTTATCTCTTTTACTGAGGCTAGTACTAGCTACAGTGCTTCAGAAATTATTGATTTCCAAATCATTAGAAATAAATATTATAATTAACACCCAAAGTTAAGAAAACAAAAAGACATTCGTGACTTTTTAAAATCTAAGTGAAATATGTTTTACAGTACGTGTACATACATTATATGAAATGTAAAATAAACTTTTTTGTATTTGCAGCAATAATAATTGCATACTGTATTTGTATTTTAATTATTAACCTAATTGTTCTCATAATTACGATTTATGTATGTATGTAGTTAAAAAAACAAAGTACATTTGTTTTACGGCAAAGCCTACACTAAAAAGAAGGGGCACCGCCCGATAGACCGGAATTTTTTATAGTCCGGCACCGAGCCGGTCCCGAACGTGCTGGATTATCGGACTTCTACTGTACTATGTATTTGTTGAGTCTTGGAAGAAACAAAACATTTTTTTTTACAATAGAGACTTGAAAAATATTTTATATTCCTTGATCACAGCCACATTATTTCTAAAAAATTAAACGCACAAGTTAACCACTAATATCAGTAAAAAAAATTCAGCCTAGCAGTGGCTCTGAAACGCTTTGTTTTCAGAATAAAATTTGTTTTTCACAATTTAAAAAAATATTTAACATTTACAATACACCGGCAAAGTTTTGATTGCCATCAATTCTGCAGTAGCAACTAAAGGTGATGTAATATCTGCGTATCTCACTAGTTTATTTCTTATTCTCAATGCCAAATAAGCAACTAAATGTTAATGGGCTGCTGTAAAGACAAACATCCACTTACTACTAAAAAACAATTTTCTTTTCGCTTATTCAGATTGAAGAGAGGATTCTTTATCATTAGGCAAAGCTGCTAATTAGGGAACTTTTTTGCCTTTTAAAATCACAGCACCATTAAAAATATATTCACCTACAATTCTCCCTTTTGCCGGATATAGTTTTTCATTGGTCAAGACCTCTCTGGACAGATATAGTTGTGCAGCAGGCTGGATGTGACCTGTGGGCCTTGAGTTTGACACATCTGCTGTGGCGTGTCTTTAATTTTTTAAAGACCACCTTCATTAGAAAATAGTAAAAAAACAACTGATATAGATCACATTATTTTTACACGATTAGGCAATTAAAAAATTGCCTGTAACATATTTAAGTTATCTTATATCTTTTTCAGGGCCAGTGGTGGGCAAGTATTGTATGGATATTGCCATCGAAAAAGCTAAGAAAGTTGGAATTGGCTGGGTTTGTGCTAAAAGTAACTATCAGAATTATTTTCTTGTAATAAATTGAAGAAAAATATACCAAAGTATTAATGCTTTAATCAGAGCTTCATTTTCGTTAAGACTATTAAAAAATCAAGGAATACTTTATCTAGAATAAATTGTTGAATAAGTCTAAAATTTATTATCTTAATCACTTAATGGAACTGAAGTATGACATTTAAATTAACTTTGTAATAATAGTAAAGTGGCATTGTGGTCCAGCGGGAGCATGCTCGGCTGTCATACCGAGAGCCACTGGTTTGAGTCTCGGGGAAGGCAGGGTATTGTTCCCAAGGCTAAAGGGCATCCCTGAGTCCATCCAGCTCCTAATGGGCACCTGTCCTCAGTTGGGGAAGTAAAGGCAACTGGGCATTGTGCTAGCCACACAATCCCCTCCCCTCGTATGCTGTTGCTACAGAAACTTGTAAATGCTGCTCCACTTGCCCCATAGTCAAAAGGGGACTTTACTTTTTACTTCACTTGTAATAATAGTTATTAAAAAATATTGAATCTTAACAGTAAAATTCCCCTACTTATTTTTTTATTTAAGAATCAAATCATTTTGGAATAGCTGGATGGTACAGTCTAAGAGCAATGGACCAAGGTCTAATAGTAATAATATTCAATATTTAATTAAACAATTTAATATACAAATTTAATTAATTCTTTATCTACTAAACATTTATTTGGATAGTAATTGTAAAAATTAACTGAAATTATGAACATTTCATATTTGATATATATTAACTAAATGGAATCTATTGAATAGATTTTAATTAAATGCTTCCTATGGAAAATGTAATAAAAAAAATTATAAGGCAACTTTGCGGACATTGTCATTCCAGGTCATTACTAATTTCTTTTTTAGGGACTGGCTTTTTGCAATACATCCCCGAATATGATTCACACAAGAGCTAAAACGGTAAATTATCCAAGTATTTGTTTTAATATATATGACTAGATTATTCTTAATGAAAAGGTGATGCAGCTAAAAGATGCTTCCCAATTATCAATATATATAATATATAATTTGCTATGTATGTTCGTCCCTAATGCTATGTAATCAGTCAATAAAAGATTTTAGAAACCGCACTGCTAAAAAAAAAGCCTTGAAAAAAATTACTGCACCAAAAATAACTCTTTTCAAACGTGCGCATAAAATTGTTCAATGTGGAAATGAGAATATATACAAAAAATGTTTTCATTAAGGAATTGTTGAATTAAAATAAATGAAAGTTCTGTATTACATTATTTTTTATTCTAATGTGTAATTTTTCAAAATTAATTGATTTCAGCTGAAATAAATTTATTCTCAAAACTTCCGTCATTTTTGACGGGTAATACACTAGTTCACATATAATTCTGGGTAGGCTTTGTTTTTAGTTTTAGATATTCAATTTTTAACATTAAGGGCCATTTGTAACTTGCTCTCCAGTTGTCATGGATATTGAGATTTTTTTTAAAAGTTTAAATATTAAAATGATTTTCTTGAATTACTATTTTTCCAGAAATGTATCGCATGATTTTAAATGAAGATTGTTATTTATTATTTATTTCTTTAAAAAACAAAAAGAAAAACAAAAGATAGTCATCTACTCAAGCAATTTCATTACAGAGAACCCTTGGTACAAACCCAATATCAGTAGCTGCCAAAGGGAACAACAATGAAGAATTTGTTCTTGATATGGCAACAACAACTGTTGCACAGGGCAAGGTTATTACTTCTTTCCTGAATTTTTAAAGACATTTAAAAGTTGTTTTAAAAAGAAAACAGGCACAGTGCATACCTAAAGCAGTTAATCATATTTTCTTTTTCGATGTGATTCAATCTTTGTTAAAAGACAACAGAATTAGAAAATCTTTAAAAATGATAAAACTTATATAGCACATAGTTCACATGACGCATGTTTGTTACTGCCACAGGTGGAGATAAAGCATAGATTAGGTCAAAACTTGCCTGAAGGATGGGCTGTCGATAGAAATGGAAAGGTAATTTTAAGTAACTGTCTATATTGGAACTCATTTTAATGAGGAGCTCAGTTATTCATTACATGTATTTAAATCCTTAAACCTAGAAACACTAGAGGAGAAAATAATAACAATACACAAGGTAATTAATTCTAACTTGGAAATACAGCACAAAGATAATCCAATACAAACCTCAGATAGACATAGTGCAGTGATGGCTAACCTATGGCACGCGTGCCACAGTCGGCACGCAAAGCCTCATCAGCGGGCACGCGACTATAGTATTACTTCCTTCATTAAACCAGCTAAGTCTAACTCCAATATTCGGGTTTATTTGGAGTATTGGGCAATGTTCCCTTTAGGCTGACCAACGCGAGCAGCAGTTTAGAATTTCCGCGCAATAAATTTTGTAAAATATAGCCCAAAAAATGGTTTCTGTGTAATTTTGCACACGAGAATTTTTACTTTGCACACGGACCAACGAACCTTAGAGGGATTATTGGTGTTGGCACTTTGCTATAAGTAAGTGGGTTTTTGGTTGAATTTTGGGAACACTGCCCCCAAAAGGTTCATCACCACTGACTTAGGGCTAAAAACACTTTTCTTATTCCGTAGGCAAAAAAACCCACACATTTTTATTCTTCCTGTCTGTAATTCGGGTGTGGAATGGCTTGCCTGGTTAAACCAGAAAAACCAATACACTATCAACATTTAAACTCTAATAAAAATGTAAGAATAGACATAAACCATGGATAAGCGTAGGACGCAATAATCATCTGTATAAATAAGGAGCATAGATAAGATTATTCAACCAGATAAGTAATACATTTTAATATACTATTGGGGAGATCTGTTTTCATTATATATAAAATTATAATTATAAAATTGTAAACTTTCTTGACTTGGTTTTTTATCCACTAACAGTGGATGGAGGATACAGTTATGAGTAATAGGTTAAAACGCTTGACACAAGCTTCCTGGATTGTGTTTTAATATATTTTATAATAAGATAATAATAATTTTATTTCAATGATTTTATCATTCAGTCATTAATTTTTAAATAAAGGGTGATCCATAAATGATGTCATGCTTTTTTGTACACTTTTTAACAAAAACTCTCCACTTCTTCAATGATTACAAATTATTTTTAAATTTAAAGATCTTTATTAATTATATTATATTTGAACAAATTTTTGCTCTCTCCTGTCACAAAAATGCATGACTTCATTTATGGGTGGCTCCTAAATGTTCTTATTTTTACACTAGTCTTGCACTGACACACAAGAAGTTCTCTATCATGGTGGACTAACTCCATTAGGAGGTTTTGAAGAAACCAGTAAGCAGATTCAGATATCTTTGGTTATTTGACTTTTTAAACTTATAAAAAAAGAGCAGCTCTTGACTGAAACTATATCTAAGAGTAGGTGTGTTTTACTTGCTTATTCTGACAGAACATTTCTCTGTTATCAAATAAATATGAACATTTTTTTTTGTTTAGATTAAATGTTCAATTCATAAACACATCCTTGTTGCTAAATGTGATGTATTTTAAAGTGTGTGTGGGGGGGGGGTATGAGATTTATGAAGTTAATAAGTGTTTTTTAGATTAAATATTCAATTTGTTAATAATTATTGTTTCAAAGTGTGATGTACTTTAGATTAAGGTGGATCTGTGATTTGTGACTGGAGGTAGCAAGGGGGTATCAAATTTACTAAAATAGCAAAGTGTTCTGTATGGATAGCCCCAAAAGATGCTAAGCAGTAACAAAGTTGTGATGAAAAAATGTGCTCCTATAAAACACAAAAAATGTTAAAATACAATTTTTTAAAAACATGATCTCAACCAAAACCAAAAAATTCAACCACTTGTGATTTATTAATTTCTTATGTGTATCATACATTTTAACAAGAAGTTACAAGCAGTAGCCATTACAATAAAACTCATTGAGTTCAATTTTTTATATTTTATTTTTTGCTCTATCAGTTTTTATAGAAATAATAAATATTGAAGCAAACTTTTTTTTTACAAGTTTACACTGTATGGTTTAACAGAAATGTTATCAGCATAAATATGAAGAGCCCATAATGTAGTAATGCTGTTCTTCCTGTATAGTTAAATATACATTTTCTGTACAAAATAGATGTGTCAAAAGTTTTTCATGTGTGATTGAATTATATTTGTAAAGATTTGAGTCCAACTAATAAAAAAGTTATAATTGATAAATATATACAGAAAGCATTTACAATTTAATTTTGTGCTATATATTGTGTCTACTTTGTGTATTATGTTTTAAATGTTTTCAACATCATTATGTTGTGCATATTCCAAAAGGTGGTTACAAAGGTTATGGACTTGGCTTTATGGTGGAGTTATTTTGTGGTATTCTGAGTGGCTCAAACTTTGGTACCAATGTCAGAGATTGGACTGAACACAGTTCTGTTGCTGATCTGGTCAGTTATGTAGAATTAAATTAAACTTTATAAAATAGTATCTTATTTCACACTTAGGAATATAATAATTTATTTAATTAATCACATTTATTTTTCACTTAAAGCAAGACATTTCTGTAACATTAACATTTTAGGCTGTATGCAAAATATTTCTGAATCAGTTTTAAACATCTTAGTCTTAGTTTTATTGTCTCTTAAATTTTGAGATAAATCTAATGTCATAATTGAATATTATTTCTAGGGTCAATGTTTTGCTGCCATTGATCCAAAGGCTTTTGCACCAGGTTTTGAAGACAGATTATCATCATTGATACACCAATGTCGAGACCAGAGGCCTGTAAGTTCTTAATTTATTTTAAAAATTGTGAAATCCTATTTAAATATTGTTGGGCTAAAGAAATGGTTCAAACAGTCATCTCTAATTAGTATTAGTAAAAATTTATAAAACAATTGATTTTGAAGATCAAATATCTTTTAAGATTTTAGCTACTATAAATTTATCATAACAATTAATACAATAATGAAACACCTAGCTCAAAATACAATTTATATTATTGAAATTTGTCCATTTTTTAATATAATAATTTATATTACATGTGTGGATTATTTCCTGTCATTGGTCAAGTACAAAAATAACCAATTTGTGAAATATTTTTAAACAGGCCGAAGGGGAATCAGAAATTTTAGTACCTGGTGACCCTGAAAAGAGGCATATGGAATTATGTGAAAAACTTGGGGGTATTCCATATCATCCAAAACAAATTGAATTTGCAGTAAGTCAAGTGAAATCATATATATAAAACTTTTTCAGTGTTTTTTATTTTTTAACAAATAATATATTTCTTTAAACAATTTAACATATTTATTCAAGTATATTCTCAATAAATTTATGTTTTTGAAATCATGACTTTGTTTTTCTTCTCAGGATTATATAGCACAGAAATACAATACAGAACCTTTATCAAGACTTTAAAATTTTCTGTTCCTTACGCTCATGAGTTCTGGAAAGAAATAAGTCTTGTTTATTTAAATCTTTAGAGAAGCAGTCACCGTAAATCCATTTAAAAAACAAAACAATAATACATTTTTTATTAATATATTTTAAAATATGTTTTAGACTTTTTTATAGCCTGTCTTAGTACACATTGCTGATGGTATTAGATTCCATTGAAATGCTTGTTTAGAATGTTGAAATGTGTTCAGATTTTATTTCTTATTTATAAAGATTTTATTTGTGAAACAAATTGTTATACATTTTCTAAATATTTAAGCATTTTGTTCATACCTTTAAATTTAAACATAATAAATAAACTATATATCATAGTAATTATAAATGATAATTCTACAGATATGTTATAAGGAGTTTATTGTTTAAAAAAATAAAAGGTGGGAGGATTTGCATCTTTGAGTATTAGTATTATGTACATTAAAGTTACAGAATTCATTGTTTTATTTTAAAGTTTGGGCAACAAAGGGGGTTAAGGAATGCATAGGATAAGTAAAATGAAATTTTAATAAGGTATGGGAAAACTTGAAGAAAATGATGCAAGATAACAAATGTTTTGGTTAGAAGTAGATGAGTTCTTATGCTAATACATATTAAAAATAATAAAGTGACCTTAAAACATTCTTGTATTTTATTAAAACCTGTTACTCTGGAAAGACTGATCAAGTGTACTTAGACTAAACATAATATCAGTAAAAGATATTTGATGTCTGTGGCATTTTGGTGTTTTCTGCTATATAAAAAGACTTATTGGTTTATTTATAGTGAAATTTTACTTCATCTCTTCATAAGTCAAATATTTCTCTTTTGCAAGAATTCTATACTTTTTATAAAAAATGTTCTAAAAAAAATAATTCCATCACCCCACCTAGACCTAAACACATTAACCCAGCATATTTTTTTTAATTTAAGGAAGATTATGCAAGAAAATATAATAACAGTGTCAATAAACCGTAAAGTTTAAGTAAAAAAATAATTTTAAAAAAGTGAGTACATGTATTTATTTAATTAATATAACAATATTTTTATACGATTTACTAAATTGTGCAATCACCTACGTAAAAGAAAATTTGGGGAAAGAACTTGGTAAAAAGTAAATTGACAGTCCATAAATAGTGCATAATAACTGTAGATAAATTATTAAAAAAATTTAACGTTGCTAATTAATTTTTTTTGGCGGCGGATACTGATACAGTGAAAACCTAATGCAAGTATGCCTCAATACATCACTTAAAAGCTCGCAATAAACCGTTGAGAGGGGGAATGTGACTATTTTTATCTCCTTACTACTGTATCATTGTAATCTCCGGTGATTCTTTTTGAGCCAAAGCAATAGTATGTTGCTACTAGTGATATGTATGCAAAGTAAGGCACATTTGCATGCCCCCTCATCTCGCAAAGGGCAGCGACTTTAGGGGGTGGCTTTCTCTGACCCATGTTGTACCCCGTACATTTAGGGACACCAAACTCGTTTAAAAATTATTAGCTAAAGTCACGAGCCAGTTCTCAGGTTAAAATCATGCATCCAGCCTAGTGCACAATGGCTCCGGTATTCAAAGTATCAAGTACCTTATTTCTTTTTATTAATTCAAGGTAAACTCACGCCAAATAAACAGTTCGATTAAACATACTGTTTACAGCTTTAATTCTATTACTTCCATATTTATTTAAGGCGCAAACATCTTAAAAAAGCCCCCCCCCCATAAAAGTATTTAAAAAACAAAACTAGTAGAGTGGACACGTGCGCATCTGCCGTCTGAGTCTGGTGCTAAAGCTGGGTTGGCCATATTTGATAAAAGTAGTCATGACGGCATCGTACATTTAGTGCTCACTCATTTGATCTTGTGAAATTAGGGAAATCTAATGAATATTCATGATTTAGCAAGTGTATGAATAATGCTCTCGATCTATAACCTGCTAATGAGGAAATATTCGCGTCAAATACCATGTTTGTTTTTATAATAATATGAGAAGTTATGTAAGGTGGTACCCCAGACTATGATTGAGCACACAACGCTTAAAATTTTTTTTAAATACCTCAAGGAAAAAAGACATGTACAGCACACATAAGCTACGTACAGAAAGGTTTGATTTTCCACAAGAAATTATATCTTAAAATGATGTCTG
Organism: Ampullaceana balthica; assembly: GCA_944989445.1. NCBI lineage: Eukaryota > Metazoa > Mollusca > Gastropoda > Lymnaeidae > Ampullaceana > Ampullaceana balthica. The sequence continues at coordinate 60,663 of CALYLW010001431.1, forward strand.
CTAAGTGCAATATTGAAGGCCTGAATATTAGGAATTTTACAAATGACTAATTGGGGTGGGGGAGGATTACATTGTTTCTGAACACAGAAAGGGAAATAAATCAAATGTTTTAGTGCGTTTCATAGGAAAAGAAAGAGCATGTGCGTCTACAGAATATAGTAACTGATACTAAGAGGCTGAATAGACAGGTTCGTTAAGATAGGAAATAATAGGAATGACCGAAGTCAGAGAATAAGTTGTTGCAGAGTGGTGATGCAGAGAACGGACAGTTTATATTAATATAGGAGTTGAAGTAATGACCTAGTAAACATTATAAATAATAAAGACTTCCACAGGTCTTCTCACAGAATGACAACAAAAAATTGTGACGGAGGCTACAATTTACTTTTGCATTAGTACACTTTCAGCTGAGACCTCTCTTTCGTGCGTTAACTGAACTCAATACCCCCTCTCTCTCTCCCACCCCCCTCTCACTCTCAAGTAAGGCTGACGTAATAAATTGAGAGCCCGATATTACTTTCTATTGATTAAATAATCTGTTTTTAAGTTTTGGATAGCTTTTTTCAAATGATTTCATTATTTCAACTTTTCTTCAATTAAAACTGTCTTGTATTGTACATTTAAAAAATACAATTTTGAAAGGAGTTTATTGGTAACTTTCCACACGGCATAATGATTTTTAAATTCTCTGTTAAATCTGATTCTCACTATGCATGGGCGTCGCTAGGAATTTTTCCGGGGGGGGGGTGGGGTGGGGGACACGTTTTTTAATTTAACTGACAATGCCATACAGGTTCAATTTTCTGTTAAATTCAAGTTAGGTATAACACAAGGGCCGAAAAAATCCTTAGAAATTAATAAGACTTACAAATTAGCGCTGTAATAGCTCAAATACAACATATATTAATGCATTTAATAAATTAAAAACTTAAGTTCTCACGAGAAAATTGAATTTTGCTGTGAAATAATATACGTGTAGAAACTCCATGATTACCAAAGATGGATATCAGAATTATTTTTTTTACAGGCTCACACACAAAAAGTAGAGCAATCGCGAGAATCCGAAATGCCGTTATTAGAGGATTTTGGGGCGTCTGCAGCATCTGACTTATCATTGGCATTGAGGAGAACAGTACAAGTTCAACAGCCAGATACAACTGAAGCAACTGTTTCTAATTTGATTATCGCTGACACTTATTCATTTCTTCAATTGGATATTGGAAGGTATGTCTGGACATACGACCTTTCAAATAAGTTGAAATTGCAGCTGATTCGTGATTGTTGGACCCCTGATAAAAAGTATGATTTTAGAGCTGACCGTGAGGGAAACAGAGTTTTTTAGTTTTTAGATATGCATGGTTATCAGACTATTCACCGTGGCTTGTATACTCGAAAATGTTAAAAGGTGCCTTTTGCAAATAATGCGTGTTGCTTCCGCAAAAGGTAATTCGAGGAGTTCAGTGGGCATTTGTCATCAAACCATGTACACAATATAAAGATTTCAACGAAGATCCACGTAGCCACCTGCAAAGCACATAGCACAAGGGCTCTCATGAAGATGCATGCCATTTTGTTGCATTATTGGAAGCCAAAGCAGTTTCTATAGATGAGCAGTTGGACTCATCATTTAGAAGATAAATTAAAGAAAATCACAACAAACTGGGTCCCATCATTTCTACAATCCCATTTTGCGGGATGCATGATTTAGCACTTCGTGGAAAAGAATCAAATTATGGAAATTTTTATGACCTGTTAGAGTTTCGTGTTGAATCTCGAGATGAAGTTCTTGGTAATCGTTTGTCAATTGATTCTTGTAGTACTAAGTATATCTCGGCAAATACGCAAAACACTAAAATCGAAATTTGTGGGTCTCTCTTGCGCGAAGACGTTGTTCGTGAAGCAAATAATTCAGTTGCATTTTCTGAGAAAGCAAACTGCCTGGCAAAAACCGGGGTGGCCCAGCCCCAACCTGACGTCTCGGTCACTTATCTCGGGGAAAAGACCTGGCTAATGGACCACTTTAGGAATAAGTGGTACCAGGAGTTGGCTGACAATACGACTGCCAAGGGAGTATTCGCTAACTTGCCCAGGCCAAGCCGATCAGACCAGTGGTGGAGTTTGAGTCGCAAACACCAGATTTTAGTGATTCAAATGGGAATAGGACACTGCCAAACTAACTAATATTTTAACAGTCTATACCATAACAGCGTCTCGAACTGTCGTATTTGCAGCCTAGCCTCTGAAACAGTACTAAACTTGTTAACTTCGTGCCCTGCGCTAGACATAGCCGGGGAGGTAAGGGAGGCAAAAGAGTCCCACGTGAAGACAGTGTTGTATGGCAGATGAAGCAGGTTGCCCAGGTATTACAGCCAAGGCCTTAAGAGACTAAGTCTCAGGCCAAAAGAATATGTAGAAGAAGAAGAAGTTGCATTTTCTATACTTGCCGACCAGACAAATGATATTTCAGGAATTGAGCAGATGTCACTTGGTGTTAGATTTGTCAAAGAACAAAATGGGAAAATGATGTTGACGGAAGAATTCCTGGGATATATTCCAATTGTCGATAGAACAGCTGAAGGTTTAGCCAACACTGCCCAAAACCATCATTACAAATTCATTAGAATTGGATTAGATATGACAAAGCTTGTTGGTCAAGGATGCGACGGATGTTCTACAATGGCAGGTAAAGAAGGAGGAGTCCAAGCAATAATTCGAAAAAAAATACCCAATAGCAGCATTTTTACATTGCAGTTCACATAAACTAAATCTTGTTGTGAACGATTTAAATAATGTGAATGCTGTACGAAACACAATAGGAATAATTAAGTCAATTATAGTTTTTTTCCGAGAAAGTAATCAGCAAAGAAAACTAATTCCAAATGTTCCTTTGCTATGTGAAACTAGATGGACACATAAATATAAAAGCTTGCGAATTTTTGCTGAAAATGTGACAGAAATTGTTAAACAACTGGAATATTTAGAACAATCAGTTATACTTGCAGACAGAGGCGTCACTAGGGTTGGTGTCACCCGGGGCGGTAGCTCATGGTGTCACCCCTTCACGACGGAAGGGGCCGTCCATAAATGACTTCACTCGAGGTTGCCGATTTTTACCCCACCCTCCCCCAGAGTCATACTTTGTCACAAAAACTTAGACCCCACCCCTTTTTTACAATATGACGTCTCAAAGCTTTGACACCCCCTCCCCCAAGCCGTATTTTCTCAATAAAAATTAGCATGTTGCAAATTATTTTTGTCATTTAAATATGTATTTAGGGTAAGTCTGCACTGTAATATCGTAACACGCGTGAAGTCATTGAAAACGTAATTAAATAAATGGTAAACAATCAAATATTTAAGTGGAACTTTTATTTAAAGTTTCGCGTTTTTGATGTGACGTCACATTTCTTAAACACCCCCTCCTCGTACCACATCGTCACAGATGCGTGGACACCCCCCCCCGCCCCCATGGCGGATTAAAAGGGGGGTGCTGAACGGGCTAAAGCCCCCAATAATTTAAGGGCCCCAAAACTTTTTATGAATTATCATGTATAATAAAGATGCAGGCCATTATGTTTGTAAGAATCCCTGAAAATGCCTTGGACAGTCATACGGCAATGCTGCAAATGAGTAGGAAGCATAACGGAAACCAGGCTATTCTTTTTGAGAAGTGCATTGTAGCTCATTATGTGCCGTGCACAGCTCATTCCTTTAATTTGGTTGGGAAAAGAGCAGCAGATTGTCCTACTGCGGTCAGATTTTTTTGTCTTCTGCAAAATCTTTTTACCCGACTTTTTGCATCTACTCATCGTTGACAGGTACTTCAAAAACATATGAAATTGATACATGTTAACAAAGCCTTGTCTGACACAAGATGGTCAGCCTGAAACTATGATGTAAGGTCTGTTAATAGCTCATACAATGAGAATATCGCAGCACTGGGAGAATTAGCAACGAATGAAAATCAACCACGTGACTGCCGACTTGAAGAAGAATGATTTCTAAAGGAAATTGAACAACTGGGAGCCGCTATTTTACTTGAAATTTGGGAAACAATTTTAGAAAGGAAGTCTCTCATTGAGTTTGTTAAAAAATAGCAGTCTTAATTTTATTCCTATGAAGACAAAGGAAAGGAAAAGTCCGTGGTAAAAACAGTGTAAACAATCTTCAATACTATAAAAAAACGAAAGCGTCAGTTCGATAAAGGGACATCAACAAAACAGTATTCTCCTGGAGAAAAAAAATTCAAGATTGAGGTATTTCTGGTAATCATTGACAAACTTTCTTAAGCCCTACAACATTGGTTAGGTGCATATAAATACATCCATGAGAAATTTGGCTTTCTTACAAATCTAACTGAGCTCAGCACTTTCGCCACCCGATGGACAGCAGCCAAGTTAATGGAAGAACATTCAAGTGATTTCGAAGAAGGGGTCGGGTAAATCAAAGCAACCGTTTCGCCCCCCTCAATTTACTAGCAATGCCATCGAGCGGTGCCGGTTTAGGGCCAGGAGCGCCAGTACGGATTAGCAAAAAGTGCCGCGAAGAACGCATTGGACGCCAGCTCTGAGGAAACCTTCCAGTGGGGGTTGCACTCTAGGTAGGTTTTTGATGATCCCCCGCACTGCGGCGGTCCTAACCATGGAGACCCGTGTGCTTTGTCGGGATGGCGCCAAAGTGGTAGCGGGTCGTAGTAGGAAATTCCACCACCTCCTTGTGAGGGCAACTTAGTGGGAGGCATCTTCGACTGTATGTCCTGGATGCCCAGGTGGCCGCTTCAGAAGCGACCGCTTTGGGGGGGGGGTCCTCAGCTGTTACGTCCCTTTGGTGGCCAGATGGCTAAGGGGGTCTTCCGGGAAGACCCATAAAGAGCACTAGGCTCGGGGCTTCTGATTTTCTTCCACATGTAGGTTCATGAGTGATTTCGATGACTGCTTACCTTCAGAATTAGTCCAATTTTCAGAACTCTTAAAAAAGTTATTGTCCAGCCCCAGGCTCAGGGTAAGGAAAAGGAATTAGCACAAAGCGAAACTCAAAAAACTTGCACAGAGCTAAAAAAATTTGCTATTTTTGAATGAGCTATATTTCACACAGTCCTTTACAAATGTACACATCGCACTTCGCATCTATCTTTCAATGATGACATCAAACTGCAGCTGAGAGCGATCCTTTCTAAGTTGAAAGGAATATATAATGAGTTAGAATTTGTATGGGACGAAAAAGGCTGAATATGCTCTCTATAATGAGCATTGGAAAGGAACTTGTAAGCTTACTCAGCTTTATTGACTTGATTGAAAACTGCGCCATTTGAAAAATTTGCTAACGAAAGTTGTAGTTTGAAATAATAATCATACATATTTTCAATAATTGTTTTTATTTCAAATAGAGAAAAGAATTCGTTACCTCGTGAATTTTTTTTTAATACGGAATAACGCGTAATACTATTCTTTACGGGGGCGCGTTCGTAAGCACTAAACAGCTTAAGTCGGGATGGGACCGTCGTAACCGGAGGACTACCTGTATATAAACAGGCATATCTATGCTTTCACGCCTTAAATAAATATATATATATAAAAATATTAACTCAAAGACATTGAAATCATAATTTTCCTTAAGAATAACATCAACAAAGAAAACCCATCTTTTGATTTTTTTTCTTTGGGAGGGGGGGGTGGTGCTAAAAATCGTATCCCCCCCACCCCACTGTGGTGGAGGGAGTCGTGAAGTGGGATTCGTTCATGCTGTCGGTGTGTCCAAGCCCAAATGACTTTATATCTTTTATAACATAAGACATTGCCTCTTTCATTCCAGCCTTTTTTAAAGATCTCTCTGCTGCGACTATTTCTTTTCTTTTTTTCCTAATTTGTTTTAATGTTGTTCGTGTGTTGGGACTGTTTTATTATTGCAAGTTAACTGATATTTTTTTTAATAAGAATTTTCGCGTTTAACGTATTTCATTGTATTTCTTAATATTTTTCTAGATTAAAAAATTTGTCATCTTTTGTTTTCTGACATAAAATCGTACACAGTAAAATTTTAGGCTCGGGTGTCACCCCCTGACGGGTGTCACCCGGGGCGGCCCGCCCCCCCGCCCCCCCTAGTGACGCCACTGCTTGCAGATATAATTCTTTTTTATGTTTGATATATGTAAACTGTCTTCAATATAATAACCTTTCAGGAAATTTAGTTCAGTTTTATTGTAACAACTTTATGACATTGTATGACAAATTTCTCAAATGTAGGGGGGCGCGGGGGGGGGGCCAATCGCCCCCTTGCCTACGCCCATGTCACTATGCCCTGCTTTTTAACTATATAATATTGTAGCCGAGTGGTTGGTAATAATTATTAAAAAAGAATTAATTAATGTATCCTCTAATAAAAGTCAACTATCAATCAATTAAAACTCTTAATTTAATTAGTCCTAGAATCTAGAAGTGTCCTAAAATCGCTCAGACACAAGTTTGTCTAAAAATCTTATATGGTTTTAAACTTGTTTCAATTAGGTAGGCCTTTGTTAGAAGTGTCATATTACATAACAGTAAAATGAAATAAATGTTGTATAGCACAATTATAGGTAGATATGAGAGAAATGTCATCTATTTTCTATATATATGTACACGTCTCATTAGAAACTACACCCATTTAGATAAATAAAAAGAAATATAATTAAATATTATCTAATAATCAACAAAAGAGACGAAGTGAAAGGTTTTTAATTGGCCAATTTGCAATTAAAATACATGTTTTCCATCACTCAAAATTTGTTGATTTTTTAATATTTGTTTTAAAATTAATTATAATATTTTAATATTTTAGTCACTTAAAAAATACTTAATTCAGTTCTTTAATAATTAAATCCATAACTTTTTAAAAAAGTATTTGTGGAAACGGTGATGAATCCTGGCATTGGAGATCTTTTTTGAATGAAACTCACAAAGTGACTTAAAATTAATTTCAATTTAAAGAAAATATCCGGTAACTGCAGTGAAATAAAACGACATAATATCTTATCTTCACAAACTTAGATAAAGTAATAAAAGTAAGGTAAATTTAGAGCCTATTACATTTTAATATGTAATAGTGCTGCTTCAAATATATGACACATGTTTCAGCCAGTGACTGTCTTGTTTGTTGGCGTTGGTGTTTATTATTACAATTTTCCTACCACTGACAACTGTCTACACTAGACTTAAGACTTAAGAGTAATTAGACACTAGTCACTAGTCTAAGTGTATGCACTGCATAAAAGCAGGCTCAAGTTTCCATGTAACATTTTTTCCCCCTATGCCTGTCTTATCTTTTCTATTACACTATCTCCTTATACAATCCAGAAGTTTATTGTGTCATACACTTTTCCATGAATTACAGTACATTAGTATTAGACAGACTTGAGTAGAACCCACTTAACTCGAGCCTGGTAAACTCGTCAGCTCTATTAAGTTGACGTTTTTTTTATTGGTTTTAAATTTGTTTCAATTAGTAGGCCGTTGTTAGAAGTGTCATATTGGTTTTCGTTTAACTCGATAATCGGTTATCTCGGCGCCATTTTTCATACCCCAACGCCATCAACTTAACCGGAATCTACTATATGTCTAGTCTTGCACTTTTAATAGAGTTAGAGTTTTAAATATTAATAGTGTGTTTAGAATTTGAATTAGTATGTGTTTGTTCTAGCAAGAAAGCCATTTGTATTGCTATGAGCCATATGTCTACCTGAGGGTTATCTTATCTGTTACAGTTACAGACACTCCTTCTATTTCTATACCGAAGATTATTGCACCTTACACTTATCTATGGCTTGTGTCTAGTCCTGCATTCTTATTAGAGTTTTAAATGTTGATAAAGTTAAAATGTTGGTTTTCCTGGTTTATTCAGGCAACCCATTCCACACCCGAATTCTGGACGGGAAGAACGAAAATTTGTATGTTTTTGTTCTTGCATACGGAATAAGAAAGGTGTTTTTATCCTGTCTATCTTATCTGAGAGTTGTATTAAGTTATCTTTGTGTTGTATTTCTAAATTAGAATTAATTGCTTTATGTATAATTACAACTTTACTCTTGGTTCTTCTATCCTCTAGTGTTTCAAGGTTTAATCATTTAACTAATGGTGTTATTCATGTCAGTTTTGAATATTCTCCAGTTATGAATCTGGCAGCTCTTGTTTGAATTTGTTATAGTTTATCAATGTTTTCTTTGTGTGTTATGTGTCAAAAGTATTGATTGATATATTCTAGTACAGGTCTCACCAAAGTGAGGTAGCATTTTAGTTTTATATCTCTTAAATTCTCTTATTACATTTGTAAAAGTTTTTTTATATAAAGCCTAAGCTTTTGTGTGATTCTATAATAACTTCATTGACATGGGGATTCCATGATAGTTTCTCATTTATTATTATTATAAGTATTTTGCATCTTTAGTTTGGGTTAGTTCTTTTCCGTGAATGAAATATTTTGAATTTATTTGTATTAGAGTTAGAGGATACTAGAAATTAAATTCAAAAGCATACTTATCACATGAATAGTGGTCATATGTTATACTGCTGGACTATAGATCGGAATTAATTGTTAAGAGTAGGGGTCTACCGATACATCCGCCAGCCGACATATCGGCACCGATATCAGGATATCGCCAATATCAGTATCGGTAGCATATAAAGGTGCCGAAATTGACATCACCGATATTTCATAATAAGTGACATTTGAATTTTTTTAAAATTCCGAAAAAAATTTATCATTTATATTTTTAAATATCTCGACAAATTAATATATTGATCCCAATACGGGTATTGAAAGATTTAAAAGAGTGCGAGTATTAATGTGTACAGACACGATACAGCGTGACATGTGCTAATTTTGACACAGTTTAGGTATCGGCCGATTTTCGAATACTCGGAAATACTGTGTAAGTGATGCCGATGCCAAGTATACCGTAATTGCCTTAATAGCTAAGATGCACGCAGAACTGCAGATGTCTAAAACATTTTGTTTCGTATGGAATAACAAAATGTACAGTGTGCAGACTTGTTGTCATTAGCAATCATTCATCCTTCAACCTCAATTTTACTCTATTACTACTGCTTTGTTCTCATTGTTTCATTCATGAAAGGTGGCCGTGTGCAAAAGGCATTTAACTATTGGTTAAAATTAATTATGAGTCAAAGTTGAAGGCTCAAAAGGAGTTCCTAATTTTATGTTTACATTTTTATAGCGGACAGTTCGTTTTGTCATCAGTCATAATGTTGGTCATGATCTGGAACTTGTAAAAACATCAGAAACTTTGTTTAAAGATAAATTTGACTGTTTATACAAAGTCAAATGAGTTATTAATAACGAATATTTTAAAAACAAAGAGATAATAATTTTAGTTATAGTTATAGCATTGATCCTGAAAGTAAAATCATTATTAAAACAAGAGGTAAAAATACTTGACGCGAACAGCGGAATTAAGGTCACAAAATATGGAGGTAAATTTGACCGCTGGTTTTTGTCGTAACAAATAATCATATCAGCAAAAAAAATATCAGTAATATCGGTATTGGCAATATCGGAAAAAATGCATATCGGTAGACTCCTAGTTCAATTACCAGGTTAAAAAAAAAGTTACGAACGAATCAGATCATTTAAAGAAATACATTTTCCCTGGCACCCATTAAGGGAACTAAAAAATTGCATATACAGTGGGGCCCACTTAACTCGAGCCCTGGTTAACTCGCCAGCTCTATTAAGTCGACATTTTTTTTGGAACCGCCAAATTCTCTCTTTGTCTTTGCATTTTTCAGCGGTTAATTCGATTTTTTTAAGTCGCCGAGCCCTAATATTTCGAGCACAAAAGAGTGCCCAAATTTGCCACTTAGTGTTGGTTATCTCGATCCCCATGACCAATCGTCAGCTTTTGAAAATGTTAGATGTGATTTTTTATAACCAAGTGAAGGCATAAAATTTCTGCCTCGCTGGTGACGTCACAGCCCGCTTGCTCACAGCGCTGTGTTACTAACTTAAATCGCCAGCTTTTGAAAATGTTCTTATCGATAGGGCTGAACCGATCGGCTCGGCTACTCGGCATCGGCCGATTTTCGTATACTCGGAGATACTCGGCAATCGGCCGCGTAAGTGATGCCGAGTATTACGTAATTGCTCCAATAGCTAAGATGCACGCAGAATCGCATGTCTAAAACATTTCGTTTCGTATGGAATAACAAAATTTACCGTGTGCAGACTTGTTGTCATTGGCAACCATTCATCCTTCAACCTCATTTTGACTGTATTACTATTACTACTGCTTTGTTCTAATTGTTTCATTCATAAGAAGTGGCAGTGTGCAAAAGCCATTTAACTATTGGTTAGTATTAATTAAAATGTATCAAAGTTGAAGGTTCAAAAGGAGTTCCTAATTTATTTTTGTACACTTTTATAGAGAAGAGTTCGCTTTGTTACGAGTCATATATATGTCATGATAAACAAATAACGGCAAGGCCTTTGTGTAAAAAAAACCTCGAAAATCATGTGCATGTACATTCTCATTTATTAACGCTAGTAATGGGACGAAAAATCATAGGGTGCTTACTGTAAACAAGGCTCCCCAGATTTTAAAATATATAATATAACAGACTACAGACAGTTTACCCACCCCCACTCTCAATCTCCCACACCATTGTTGTTGGTTAGTCCGATTAGCACTCAAGTTTAAAAACCAAAGGAATTCCGAGTCCATTGTAAGCTGAGGGGACGGCGGGTGTGTTATGTATTTATGTAGGAAAGTCACCAGTCACCAGCGGACCCTGCGCGCGCACGAGGTGTGGCGGGCAGGACTAGATGAATTCCTTATACATGTAGTTATGTACTAGGGAAAAAAAACTGCGCTAACGCAATAAAGGGTTATATTTAAACTTAAACGGTCCTTAAAAACGAACGGTCTTAACAACCTTAGGAAAGAGTGAAGAAATAGGGTCCCGATATTCCGATTAATCATCCCATCACTAATTAACGCACATCATGTATATAATTATAAAGAAATTTCAAGCGCACGTTAATATTTTGCCGCCATTTTGGTTTTTGTTAACTCGGTGATCTGTTATCTCGGCGCCATTTTTCATACCCCGAGGCCATCGACTTAAGCGGGTCCCACTGTATATAGAATCAGTCACAAGGATAAACTGTTTAAAACTGAAGGCTTCATAACATTGATTGACACTAAAATCATGAAACAAGTAACCTATAAAGGAAAATGTGTTGTAATGGGTATGCAAAAAATAATATTAATATATCATATTTAAATATATATATATTTCAGTCAACGAAATGGGTGAATCCCCAAATGAATTTAAACTGAATAATATGCCATCAGACGGCATCAGTTCTGTCAAGTTTGGGCCTAACTCCAACCAATTCCTCCTTGTATCATCATGGGATGAAACTGTTCGTTTATATGATGTTGTTGCTGACAGCATGCGGTTCAAATATACTCACTCTGCACCTGTGCTGGATTGCTGTTTTTATGTAAGTAATTGGATTACAAACTATTAGTGAAAATTCACCTACCTTTCAGACCTCATTATTTTAAAAGCTGCAGGCACCAATAGGATTTTTAAAAAATTACAATTTAAACTAATGAACAGAGGACTTCCATTTTGTAAATTTGAAATATACATTTCTCATTAAAAAATAATAATTTTGAAATTTAAAAACAACAAAATTGTAAATTCTTATTAACCTTAAGCAAAATGTTCAAGTTTATTTAATTTTTTGTAGAAAAAGGGATATTTCCTATATTTTATACCTTTTGTTTTTAGAAAATATGTATTTTTATATGTGTGTCTTTAGCTGTTTGCAAACATGTATGTTTATTTTTATTACGTGTTGAAGACTTCGTCAAACAAATCGCTTATTAACATTAAAATATTTTATTGTTATGCTTTAAAATGATCTTATATGCCATTAATTAAATTCTAGACTAAATTAAGCCCTGCAGAGTTGATATTATACAATAACACTATGTGCTGTGTGTAGATTGGTTGTACAATGCCAGTCAACTAAGCAAATGCCACCCAAAAAAAATTGTGAGCTTAACGAAAGAGTTAACACAATGATCATAAGGGAACTTAAAAAATTTTATGTAATTTTTTCATTTCATTTGTTAACTCTCCAGAATTACATTAAAATTTAAATCTATTGGTTTTTTAAAGATTTAACTGATTTGATACACCAAAAATTAAATCAAGATAATACTAATACTTTAATACAGATAACCATTAACAACTTCATTTGAATACCACATTATACTTTGTACAAAATATTTTTATTAGCAATCATTCATTCAACCTGATTATGACTCCACTAATTCCAGAGATTCATTCATAAAAGATAATCATGAGAAAACAATTTTAAATATTACCGATTGCTTCATAAAAAAAATTGCGGCAATGCTATTGTATAAAAAAAAACGCTTCAAAAACACAGGCATGTACATTCTCATTTATTTGTGCACATATTGTACATAAGAGCCGCTACATTGGTTTTTTCTTTATTTTGATCATCTGCTATATCGACACTTTTTGGCAACCTTCTAGTCCGGAGACATAATCATGTTCTACTTTATTATAATTTCTTAATGAAGTTAAGAAATAAGTTTTATTTAATCATCCTAAATTTGATAAATAAGTTTCTAAAACAATAATTCTATTATCATGTTTATGTACCTAATACTTTTTTTCAGGATGCAGTTCATTCTTTTAGTGGGGGTCTTGATAAGACCTTGAAGATGTATGACTTTAATACAAGCACAGGTATTTAAATTGAATAAATTAAACAATTTTATCAGCTTTTTTTTTAAACTGTAGAGTTAGGTAAAATATTTGTAAAATTCTATTTTAAGCAGCAATGCCATATTATTGTTATAAAAAAATATATAGTTGTCATTTGTTTTACAAGTTGCTTTTATTCTTTAGATCAAATAATTGGTAATCATGATGGTGCTATACGATGTGTTGAATATGCTCCAGATGTCAACATAATAATCACAGGTAGTTGGGATTGTAATGTGAAAATGTGGGACCCTCGTCAGGCGAATTTGGTGGGAAGTTTTTCACAGCCAGACAAGGTATTGGTTGACAACTGAATTATATCTTTACAATTTTAAGTCATATTTGCTTATACAAATAGAACTACATAATTTTATTTCATAAGATAATTTAGATTTTATGCAATGCACCTTTCATGGAACAATAACAAGAATATAATGATATTTTAAGTGTTTATTTTTGATTAATTTGTTTTTTAAAAAGTTTTACATTGTTTGGACCATCAATAGTCTTATAACCAAGTTTTCCACTAATTCATATAAACATTATGTGCCTGAACAATTAATAGACTTCAAAAATAATTGTTAACAGGTCTATACAATGTCAGTTTGTGGGGATTGCTTGATTGTTGGAACAGCAGGTAGACGAGTGCTTGTTTGGGATCTGAGGAATATGGGATATGTGCAGCAACGCAGGGAATCTAATCTTAAATACCAGACTCGCTGTATCAGGAGTTTTCCCAACAAACAGGGTTATGTCCTCAGTTCTATTGAAGGTACTCAACAGATAGATTTATATGAAAGGAATTTTAAAAAGATATACTTATTCAAAAGTTTAGTTGTTAAACCATTTGCCCCATACTCAATTCCTTGATTTCATCAGAAATAGTGAAGTTAAACATTGCATTAATTGCTTATTCATTTTTTTAATAATGTAATGGGATTTACCAAAGGGTTTATTCACCCAAAATCCTCAGTACAAGAGTGAAAACTTACTAAAAATCTATGTTATTAATAAAGATCTGCATTTCATAAGCTAGTCATACCTAATTTAATATGTTTTTGAAGACAATTGTTCATGCTCATGAGGTTTTTATATGTTTGTTTAACAGGTCGAGTAGCTGTTGAATACTTAGATCCGAATCCAGAGATTCAGAAAAAGAAATATGCCTTTAAATGTCATAGAATCAAAGAAAATGGGCAAGAGCTGATCTACCCTGTAAATGCCATAGCATTTCATAATGGTTATAACACATTTGCAACTGGAGGATCTGATGGTTATGTCAATATTTGGGATGGTTTCAACAAAAAACGTCTCTGCCAATTCCACAGGTACACTTTTCTCAATAAGAACATGTATAAATGTCATTATTTTGTAAGACTTTATTTCTACTTGCTTTCCAATCTTCTGCCAGGCTGGGTTCAAATAATAATAAAACTTACTTAACTTTCATCCTAATTTATTATAAATTACCTGATTACACATAACGCCATTCATTAATGCTCTTTTACACTTCTGCATAACATTTCTTAGTGTAATGCATTTAAGTAAATTTAAATAAATTTTAACTAGTGTCCAAAATAAAAAGTAATTTTCTGTTAATTAAAAAAAAATACTTTGAATGCAAAGAGCTAATGTAATTTTACACATAAATCAAGTACATGTATTATAATTCAGATTTATTTTAATTAACATAAATATTACATGATTTAAACAATGTTTGTTTTACTTACTATTTTGACAATTTAAAATTTGAATTAATATTTATTAATTTTCTGAATAATTTAGCAATGATTTTAATCATAGCAAACAAACTTTGTGATAACTTTCATTACAATAAATTGTAATTTAATACGAGAAACAACACACAAAACTAAAATAAATCATCTAAAATAAATTGCTATTACTAACTAGCTTTGGAGAGTAAATTAAATATATTAAAATTTATTGGTTACAAATTTTAATTTAGTTAATCTTTCTACCAGGTATCCAACAAGTATTGCTTCTTTAGCGTTCAGCCATGATGGAAGTGTACTTGCAATTGCTTCATCTTTTATGTATGAGACAGAGATAGACAAATCAGCGATTGTCCCAGATACAGTCTACATAAGAAATGTGACAGACCAGGAAACAAAGCCAAAGTTATGAGCTGGAAAAAGACAACATTTTTTTATTTTAAATTTATGTTTTTCTTAATGATGTATGTGGGTTTTAAAAACAAAATGTATTTGTGAAGTAAAAACAGCCTGAATTTTTTATCAAAAGTTGATGCCTAAAATTATATGATACAGTTTTGATTCCTAAGTTGGCTGTAAATAGAATTAATATTGTACTTTGAAAAGAATAATTTTAAAAACAATTTGCTGAATTTTATTTACTTTACAAATATTTAAATTGACCTATTTGCAAGTTATTTTTGAATGCTTTTCTTTATTGGAAATATAGTCATAAAATCTGACCTTAAAATATTAATCTTCCTTTATAACTGAGTTATAAATAAGAAGATGAATTGGGGCCATTAAATACAAATATTATTAAAATAATTTTTTTTGTAAAATATCTCTAATTTATTGTTGAAGTTTTTTTGTGTGTGTTATGTGTCAAAAGTATTGATTGATATATTCTAATTCTATAACAGGTCTCACCAAAGTGAGATGGCATTTTAGTTGTTCTATTGGCATCCTTCCGTTTCGAGAGACGATGGTGCATCACCGTTGAGTTGGGTTGCATTTCCTCTAGTGGCTGTGCAGTCTTATCCCTGAGTGACAGTCTTTACCACAGTTTTTACACACGAGTTCTGTGCTTCCAAATGTTTTGGCCTTTCTCCTAGCTCTTCTGTCTGTAGCCTCCTCCATCCTTCGCTCCTCGACTACTATGATGTCCTCTTTGACAACTGTGCGCCACGTAGATCGGTCTTCTGCCTTACACTCCCAGTCGCTTGTGCGTATTCTGGCTGCTTTCATGTCCCTTTGGCAGACATCTTTAAATCGCAGACATGGGTGACCTGTCTTCCTCTTTCCCAATGCCAGTTCTCCATATAGGAGGTCCTTGGGGATGTGGCCTGGGCTCATTCTTTTAACATGTCCTAGCCATCTCAGGCGTCTTTCACTAAGGATTGAGAACATGCTTTGGGTATTGGCATGCATTAGGACCTCAGTATTAGGCACTTTGCCTTTTTTTAGTTGTTATATTTTTATTACATCAGTAAAAGTTTCTCTTTATAAAGCCTAAGGTTCTGTTTGATTTTTTGATAACTTCACTGACATGGGTATTCCATGATAATTTCTCATTTATTCTTACTCCTAAGTATTTTGCATCTTAAATTAAGATTAATTGTTTTCCATGAATGACATAGTTTGCATTAATTTGTTTCTTTTTCTTTGTCACTCTTAACAGTATAGACTTTTCTGAATGGAAAGACATACTCCAATTAGTTTCCCATTTTATCAATTCATCTAAGTCTTTTTGTAAGATTTTGCTATCTTGTTCTGATTTGATTGTACTATAGATTATACTATACTATCATCAGCAAATAACCTAACTTTTGTTCCTTTTGAGATGATGTTTTGATTCCAAAGTAGTTAAGCTTTTTGAGTAAACTAAATAAAGTGTTAAACTTTGTCGAATGCTTTTGGGAAGTCTAGTAATATTGTATGTACTAGATTATTTATACCTAAGCCGTTTGACCAATTAGTTGTGTTTCACATTATATATTTTCCTAAAGCCGTGTTGGAGTAGGCATAGGACATTATGTTTGTCTAGGTGATTAACTATTCTACTATATATTATGTGTTCTAGTAGTTTACAGGTGATACTAGTAAGTGATACAGGTCTATAATTAACAGTGTCTGATTGATCACCTTTTTTTAAAGAGGGGAGTTACGTTAGCTAATTTCCCATCCTTACCTTGATTTAGAGAGGCTTGAAAGAGAACTACTAGAAGGATTGGGGACAGTTCATTGTTTAGTTCTTTTAATAACCTTGCAGGCTGTTCATCGGGGCCAGTAACTTTGTTTATTTTAAATTGTTTTAGAAGTTTATTTATTTATACTTATTGCGTCTATTTCTTCTATTTTATTTAAATTTATTAAAACTTCCTTGTCACTTGAGGCTGAAAATGATGATGCAAAATGTGTTGAGGATGTTAACTTTGGTATCATTATCACTATAGGTTTTATTATTTGAGCCTTCTAGTGTGGCTATTCCTAAGTCCTAAGGGTTCCATTTTTTAAGATTTAATAAAGGTACATAAGTTTTTATTGTTATCTTTGGTAATTACATTGATTATATACTCATTCTGGAGGTTTCGACTAAGTTTTGTGTCAAGTGTTTAATCTCTAGGTATTTTTGTGTGTATCCTTTTTAAATTGGTAGCCTGAAACAAGACCCTGGTCTATGGAAGCTTGCAGCAAAAATGTCAAGACATTTATAATCTGTAATATAACAATTAGACTCTCTGAGAGACGTAGGGAAGGAGGCAGAGTAACTGTAAACTAGACACCCCGCGGCGTAGCATACGCCGCAGACTTTCTCATGGAGAGTGCAAAGAAAGTGGAGAAAGAACGGACACAAACTACAGCACGAAGAAATCAAAACAACGCGAGCGAACGTCGGTTGGGGGAGGGGGGACTGCCAACTCATTGTTTGTTTCGAGACATTTGCAGGTGCAATTCGGTACACCCCTAACTTCTATGAAGTCAGCTATAAAACAATAACGATAAAATCGGAGTTACATAATCGATAATCGGTTTTCCAAAAAAAAACGACAACACGCAATTAACAACCCTAAATATGACTAACACTCTCTACGGTCGGCCAATCACAGTTTATGTTTAAGGGATGGTAGTATTAAATGGGAGGCGGGTAACAAAAACCTCAGTATGCTTGTCTTCACGTTTACTCACTATTTTTAAATCCCTTATATTAACTTCACCGCCGTCTCTGTCTGTCGTCATCTCTCTCTGTCTTGGGCGGGCGGAAAAACAAAAGTAAAAAAACAAACCCGTAAAAACAAAGTTTTTGACTATAAATCCCTTATATGAGACATAACTAACAGTATTGATTATTTTCAAACGCTACAAACATTTACTGACTGAATCTGTCTTAACTCAACATTGCTTCATAACCCTGGGTGTAGGGGAAAAGTCTGGTATTCGATCGCTTGACCGAGCTCAGCGTGACACGTAAAATCTAAACAAAGGCACGCCGATGCTTCGATGGGTCGCGTCAACTCAAACTTTCACGTGGAAAAAAAACAATAACAAACAGTGAGTTTGAATTACATACGTTATATAAGGATAAACTAAAAATTCATTAATTTAATTACGGTACGTTCGATCGATCTGAAATTTTGATACGATGCATTGTTTGGTGACACGGGTCCGTGTGCCAAATTTCAGCCCGATCGCATCACGGGAAGTGGGTTATTTTTTACATTTGTTTTTCCGCCTGCCCAAGACAGACAGACAGAGATGACCGGCGGTGAAGTTAATATAAGGGATTTAATAAAACAAACCTGTAAAAACAAAGTTTTTCTACTATAAATTACTTATATTTGAGTCATAATTATAAGTATTGATTATTTTCCAACGCCACAAATATTTACAGACTGACACCGAGTGATGTCCCCTGTCTTTTAACGGGGGATGGGACGTGAGGGGGTGTTGGCACGACGGTCGACGTCTAAGCGTCAACTCAAACTTTCACGTGGAAAAAAAACAATAACAAACAGTGAGTTTGAATTACATACGTTATATAAGGATAAACTAAAAATGCATTAATTTATTTATGTTCGATCGCTCTGAAATTTTGATACGATGCATTGTTAGGTAAGACGGGTCCGTGTGCCAAATTTCAGCTCGATCGGATCACGGGAAGTGGGTCATTTTTGACTTTTGTTTTTCCGCCCGCCCGCCCATGAGATGATGAGACGGCCGCGAAGTTAATATAAGGGATTTAATAAAACAAACCCGTAAAAACAAAGTTTTTGACTATAAATCCCTTATATATGAGACATAACTAAAAGTATTTACAGACTGAATCTGTCGTAACTCAACTTTGCTTCATAACCCTGGGGGGGGGGTAGAGGGGGAAAAGTCTGGTCACCGATTCGCTTGACCGAGCTCAGCATGACACGTAAAATGTAAACAAAAGCACGCGGGTACGTCGATGGGTCGCCTCAAAGCGTCAACTCAACATTTCACGTGGGGAAAAAAACAATAACAAACCGTGAATTTGAATTACATACCTCATATAAGGATAAACTAAAAATGCATTAATTTAATTACAGTACGTTCGATCTATCTGAAATTTTGATACGATGCATTGTTAGATGAGACGGGTCCGTGTGCCAAATTTCAGCTCGATCGGATCACGGGAAGTGGGTCATTTTCGACTTTTGTTTTTCCGCCCGCCGCCCATGAGATGATGAGATGACGACAGAGACGGCCGCGAAGTTAATATAAGGGATTTAAAAATGACCCACTTCCCGTGATGCGATCGAGCTAAAATTTGGCACGTACCTAGCTAAACCATTAGCTTTGGCCTAGGTACACCGCGGCTAAAAATTGAGACGATTTCACTTTATTTAGGCTAAAAGTGTGAAAACCCTATGCTAATAAACAGTAGACCTTAAATAATCAATGTGTTTATGCAATTTTTAATGATTACTGAAACTGAATGTTTAAAAAAAACTATTTTGGTCACCATTCCAGGATACAGTAATTAGTTATAAGTTTTAAAAAACAACATATTTCATGAGCAGTTCCAGACGAATGGTAAAGCGCAGTGCAGTAGTAGTTATCTTATCTTATCTGTTTACAGACGCTCCTTCTATGCGTCCTACGCTTATCTATGGTTTGTGTTTAGTCCTGCATTTTTATTAGAGATTTAAATGTTGATAAAGTGTTGGTTTTCCTGGATTCTTCAGGCAACCCATTCCACGCCCGAATTCCAGACGGGAAGAACGAAAATTTGTATGTGTTTGTTCTTGCATACATAGTTACGTTGGTGGTGTCGGGTTCGAATCTCGGTGATGGAATTTAAAATAAATAAATAATTATTATTTTTATTTTAAAACCACAATGAGGGCGCTCGCAAAAATTGTTTTATAGTACGTGCAAATCCAAGTATCAATGAAGCATTCACCCCCCCCAAAAAAAAGGCCTGTCTTATCTTTTATGTTACAGACTCTCCTATTTCTACACAGTCTTACGCCTATGCATGCTTTAATATTTAATGGATTTATGTTAAGTATTTCAATTTTGTTAGAGTTTTAAATTTAAAAAATTGATTGTATGTTGGATTTCGTAGATAGTTTAGGCGACCCATACCCAAATTCGAGACGGGAACGAAAATCGTTATGAGTTTGCTCTTGCATTCACTGCTACGGAAAGGTGTTTCTATCACCATCGCTATGATTATGACCCCTATGTTTAACAAAAGGATTGTATTAGTATTAGGGGACGCGGTGGTCGAGTGGCAGCACACTGGACTGTCGTACCGATGGTCACGGGTTCGAATCCGTGTGAAGGCTAGGGTTTTTTCCCGGGGCCTAGGGCGTCCCTGAGTCACCCCGCACCCCACTACATGTAGTTATGGGGCTGGGTAATGCGTGGAACCCACAAAGCCGTGGCTTGTGAATGCCGCTTCACTTGCCAACAGATCATCTGTCATGGTCTGTGGACGCAACTATCTTCTTATTTTTAAATGTGTTAATTCAAAGATATTAATAATTACATAATATTCAAATGTTATACGTAAGGGGCGAAAAAAGTGATTTTAATTTGTTTCATTTACAAATAGAAAATACTTTTGTTTGTTTCTTTGTTGTTTTTTTTTGGGGGGGGGGACAGCTCTGTGACTTCATATTGAACAAAAATGGAAAAGGGGGGGGGGCAAAGTTTGTATGACGACGTGTGACTAGGGACTAGGGGGTGAAAAATCGTCAAAAATCGCGTGACGTTATTTTAAGACATTTTTTCACTGGACTGACAAATAAGATAGCCTAGCCTACACGCACAGTTTATAATTTGTATAGGTAGACTAGTATTTAATTTTAAATTTAAAATGTATTTGTTAAAATTATACTTGTTAATAATTATGTCAGTTTCCACAGCCTGAAAGAGAAATAGTGAAGTTCCTCGTTGCCGTTGAATGAAGAAAGATAGGGGGAGGGGGATAATGAAGAGTCGAAGATGGTAAAGTATCACTTTGTAGAAAAATAAATTTTTCGTTGAATGGACATTTTATAATCTTCTTTTAAATCTAAATAGTTTTGAAATTTGAGTATTTGCAAGCAATACCAGAGTGGTGGCAGTGGTGAAAGCGTGAAGGGGCTGTCCATTAATTATGTCAACAAATTATTGGCGATATTTACCTCCCCCCTCCACCTTGTCAACAATTTGTCAAACTTCCATAGTCATAGACACCCCTAAAAAAATTACGTCAACATTTTATTACCCCCCCCCCACCAAAAACTATTATAAAATAAATAGAAATAAAATGTAACAATATATTTATAGATATTTTAAATAGACTAGTTTACAACTTTTAGCTAATGCATAATTTATTCACATCTATGCTTAATTATGGGTAAGGTATCATTTTCTATTAACTTTTATATATCTATTTTTAACCGCGGTGTACCTAGCCCTGACACAATGCCTTGGCTAGGTTCACCGCCGCGGTGTACGCAGGCCTATAGATAGGTCCACCGCCGCGGTGTACGTAGTGCCGGCCAATTATTTACATTGCCAACATGGAAGACGTGGAACAAGCCGGTAATGTTGGCAGAGAAAAACATCCTCGTTCTCTTCAACAGGATGTTACCTATGGAACTGCTGGTTTTAGAATGAGGTTAGAAATGGTTTTTATTTTTAAATTTGAAATATAAAATAATAATAGTAAGGGCCTATATATTAAAATTACAAGTCAATCGTTGTCTGAATCTGTGAAGTGTTAACTGACGGTCGATACGGCAGTGGCTATTCTAGCGTCTCAATAGCCCACAGGCTATAGAGACGCAAATAAAAAAGGGGATAAAAAAATTGAAGAAAGGAGAAAACCTAAACCTATCCCTAACTAACCCTAAAACTAAAATCTATCACTAAACCTAACTCAAACCCTATCACTAAACCTAACCCAAACCCTAAAACCTATCACTAAACCTAACCCACACCCTAAAACCTATCACTAAACCTAACCTACACCCTTAAACCTATCACTAAACCTAAAATTTGATTCTGTCAGGGACAAACCATGAAAAAAAAATCTTATCTTATCTTATCTTATCTGTTTACAGACGCCCCTTCTATACAGAAGATTATTGCGTCCTACGCTTATCTATGGTTTGTGTTTAGTCCTGCATTTTTATTAGAGATTTAAATGTTGATAAAGTGTTGGTTTTCCTGGATTCTTCAGGCAACCCATTCCACGCCCGAATTCCGGACGGGAAGAAGGAAAACTTGTATGTGTTTGTTCTTGCATACGGAATAAGAAAGGTGTTTTTATCCTTATGTCTATCTGAGGGTTGTATTAAGTTATCTTTGTGTTGTATTTCTAAATTAGAATTAATTGCTTTATGTATGATTACTACTTTGCTCTTGGTTCTTCTATCCTCTAGTGTTTCAAGGTTTAATGATTTAACTAATGGTGTTACTCTTGTCAGTTTCGAATATTCTCCAGTAATGAATCTGGCAGCTCTTTTTTGAATTTGTTCTAGTTTATCAATGTTTTCTTTGGTGGATGGGTCCCATACAGAAGATGCATATTCTAGTACAGGTCTCACCAAAGTGAGGTAGCATTTTAGTTTTATATCTCTATTACATTTGTTAAAGTTCCTAAAAAATGTTAAAATGTAAAATGTTATTAATTATCAATTTATGTTTAAAAAAAAACAACAACAGCAAAAAAAAACAACAAAACACAACCAAACTGAAAATCGAACCCTGGACCAGAAGTTCAGCTGTCTATCGCACTGTTCATGTGACCAGAGAGACTAGATGAATTGGTTCATTTTTAAACTTATTTATAAAACTCTTTAATAATATGGCTTACTTGTAGCTCTTCAATTTTAAAAACAATGTTTATTTATTAATTTGCGTCTCAATAGCCTGTGGGCTATTAAGACGTTAGCGTCTCAATAGCCACTACCGTCGATACTGTTATTAAATGACTGAACTCCACTGTCATGTCACGCAGTGGCAGGGCGGCAAAAATAAATAAAATGAGTAAATAAGGTAAGTTTAGATGTTTATTAGTTTATTAATATTTTATAGCTTCTGGTAGAACAGTCGAATCTTGTAGAATGCAGAAAAGGACCTTGATGATCGACAATGACAACACCGATATTCAATTAGGTACTTTGACAGAAAATTTAAATGAAGTCCAATAGGCTTAAATAATATATTATTTTAAAGGGCTTGCTAAGACCTTTTCAGAAAAACACCTGTTTTGTCTTTCTATCTTTTATAGAAGTGGAGTTATGAATTTTTTTGTGCCTCTTATATAACCTATATAATTTCTTCCAAAACTTGTGAGTCTTGTGACCCACATTTCAAAATTCTGTACTCTTTCCCTCACAACTTTTTTAATTTTAGAGATATGGGTATCAAATTTTCAGGAGACATTCACAATCCATTATACAAAACAATGAATAAGAAATGATTCAGGCCACTTACCTTTGGTTATCTCGATCCCCATGACCAATCGCTAGCTTTTGAAAATGTTATCGATGCCACTTCACCATCTCACTACCGTATTTTCACGGGTTCAACTGGACTATTACTAACAGCCAGCCAACCACGCCAGCAAAAACACACTTTGTCCCCATTTAGGCCGTGCTGGGCGTGTGTAGAAGAACTGGGTGTGTCGAGAACGAAGACGCGCAGAGGGAAGCGGGGGCTTGTTTTGTATGACATCACGGCAAAAAGCAAATAAGAGAGTGTATCAATGATCAAATTTTCGCCTCGTGCCTTCTGAGGTGACTTCAAAGAAGTGACGTCACAGCCCGCTTGTTTTCAGCTCTCTTGCGCTGAATAGTAACACTCCTCGCTAGGGTTACCAACTCCCACAACCTCGAACCCGGGAGATTATAGAATTGCAAACATAAGGATTTAAACAAAACAATTATTTTAACATATTACAATTTATATCTCCCGGGTCATAGTTAACCGGGAGACAGGACAAGAAAGCCTATTCTGGGAGACTCCCGGCGAAATCGGGAGAGTTGGCAACCCTATTCCTCGCGGCCTTGAACGTTGTTCACATTTTAACATCGCTGCACTGTGTGTTAGTTCTCGTCAACTAAGAGAGTTTTTAAAAAATAATTTTAAAAATCGTTCACTAGCCGTACACATTTTTTACAGCAAATATCAGTTTTGATATTGTGGAGGACCTGGGTTGAAATAATTGAGAGGGGAGCGACGGTAGGTAGGCGACGGGGTCGTACCTGGAATGTAATCGTGCTTTTAGAACAATGACCGGAAGCGAAAAGATTCCGGCCTTTCTCCCACCCCCACCCCCAGCTATGGAATGTTGGGTGGTAAGAAGGTAGGGGTAGACGGTGGTGTAGAACAATGCTGAGCATTGTTAAGACAGGAAACGAAATTTTTAGTGCCTGTGAACAAGACTAAAGGATTGGAGATCATTAGGAGCGACCGGGGGAACATAAGACGCTAATCACTGGACATGGGTTAGGGAATGAAAGGCTGAGAATTTTATTGCTCACACTAGGGGACGTTCTCGGGTGTCGGCCGCATGCCTGTGGCCAGCAATATAAGGAAGGGACGGTAGGAGACAGGACAGAATAACCCACCCCAGGGTAAGAGAATAGAGCAGTTTAGGGAGTCACCCACCAGAGACATGAACATACCAGGACAGAGAGTAACCCGCCCCAGGGTTAGAGGACAGGCCTAGAGAGAGAGACTTACCCCATCACAGGGGAAACGACAGGCATTTAGAGAGAGAGAGTCGTAGAGAGAGAGCAAATGTAACCAGAAGTTATACCATAATAAAGAGAAGAACTGTCAGCTTTAAAGCTGCCTTGTTTCAAGTATGCGAGTTGAAGAGCCAAGTAGTATGAAGGAGCTTTATAATATTAATTTGGTAATCTTACGTCAAATGCCTTTAACTTGCAGAACTAAAAGACCGAACTCAAATTTGAGGACCAATTAATCGCCCGTTATCTTTGCTACGTCTTTCAAATGACTCTCGTAAAATAAATAGTAACAATAAAAGTCGGGGCCTTGACTTTGACCGTTGTTCATATCATACGTGCACTGTCTGTTACCTCTCGTACAGAGCCTCGACAACTAAGTAAAGTAAAATTAAAAAAAAACTTTCCTCAGCCGTAGGCGAACTAAACTAATAGTGATAATGTGTATATTATTTATAGACGGGAATAGTAAGAAAACGCTTGATGTCACGGTCGCTTTCGTATTGGTTCTGGTATTCTGCGTAACACAACAAAATATTAACTCCGCGTAAAAGGCTTATACCGAAGTTACAGCTAACCGGTTAACTGTTAACAACCTTATCATGTACATAAAGAAATTTCAATCACATGTTAATATTTTGCCCCCATATTGTCTTAGCATTTTCTCGTCGTTTAATTCGATTTTTTTAAGTCGCCGAAACCTCATAACACGAGCACAAAAAGGGTCAAATTTGCCACTTAACGTTGGTTATCTCGATCCCCATGACCAATCGCCAGCTTTTGAAAATGTTAGCTATGATTTTTTTATAACCAAGGGAAGGGACCAATTTTCTGCATCACCAAGGTCTGCTGGTGACGTCAAAGCCTGCTTGCTCAGCGCTGTTACTTCTGGTACTATGCTTCGTTAACTAAGCGAATACATTTTTTTTTAAAAAATCGGTCACTAGCGAACTCCACATTACTAAAAAATAGGTAAGCCATTCATAAAATAATAGTATTTTGGTAATTTTTAAAAAATAAATAGCAAAATTATTTACATTTGATGGAAAAACTAAAACAATATTGCTGGGGCACCTATTATGTCCTATCTATGTCAGAAGCTACCTAATTTAAACTCAGTATCTCATAAGTAATTTAATTACTTTCACGTATTTCTTTAAATTTTATAATTTCATTTACTAAAGTAACACATACAATCATTCCACAAGAATTCTCTTAAAAAGAAAGAGGCAGCATTATTTGAGAAATAGCTACTAAATAACTATATATTAACAATTGTTTTATTAATCTTGAAATTCTAGGGCTGAAAGCCTTGATCATATTGTGTATCGGATGGGGCTTCTGTCTGTACTATTTTCTAAGTTTCGATCTGGTAAGTATATTTTGTGTACTTAAAATGATTTTTTGCATGCTGTATTTGGAAAATTTATTAAAAAAACCCACCAGATTATCAATTAATTTCATAGAAATTAAAGTAGGTAATTTTTACTGAATACAAAAATTACATATTTCATTAATTTAGAGTGATAAAATAAAAGAAGAATGTTACAAATCTAGGTGTGACTGGACTTATGATCACAGCTTCTCACAACCCTGAAGAGGACAATGGTGTTAAATTGATCGACACCATGGGGGAAATGATGCCCATATCGTGGGAGAAACATGCCACTGACTTGGCCAATGTTAGGTAATTTGATTGTAATTCCTTATTCATTTTATCAGTCAAGGCCTTCAGGTCATACTTGGGTCAGATAAGATATGAAAGGTAAAATAAAGTTTAGCGAAGGGGACATCTTAATGATAAGTTTGGCTTGTGACATGTTAAGCTTATGCTAAGTAGTTAATGTTAGTATCCAGTAAAAAAAGAGATGATAAAGATTATATCACCAGCTACTTGATTTATTTTTAACAAACAGACCAGGACTAGTTGTAGAATGTGAAATAATCCCTGGACTCTCTCATCATGAGGTTGTTGGGGTAAACAGCACAATTAAAACACAAATAAGTTAGAAACCTAAGAGACTCATTTTATCTCTGGAATAAATGTAATTTAACGAACTTCCCAAAAAATTTCTTAGTAAAAAAAATACAAATAGCCCTGTAAAAGATATTTAGAAATCTATAAAAACAAATCTAAAAGCAATAATAGATGAGTTTTTGTCAACAGAATAAGCATCAAATAAAATGAACAAATGCGTGTACAGTACTAAATTAAAGAAATTTTGTAAACAAAAAGAGAGTTTATTTAAAAATTCAACAATGTAATTTCAAAAGACATGGTTCTTTATTAAGTCTAAAAAAAAATGGAAACCCACAGGAATTGTTCTACTAAAACTAAAAGGTACAAACAATGAGACTTAAAATGATAATGATACAAAAGCTAACATACTCAACTCATACCTCATACATAACTCATACATCAGCATTTCAGCCCCAGGTGACAAGGACGTCCCAATAAAGAAAAACACAAAAAAATGATAACATAACATGGAAGTAGGTAACTGTAAAAGAAATTGGCACAAATAAACTCCTCACAAACTTTTAAAAAACTAAGCTTCTGGTCCAGATGAATGAGCAACTAGATTACTTAAAGAAAGTGCCCCAGGATTGGAAACTAGCTAATGTGGAAAACACACACACACACACACCTTATGTTTTAAGGAGATAAAACAGACCCTGGTAATTATAGACCTGTTTCACTTAATAGCATTACTTGTAAATTACTAGAACACATAATTTATAAAAGTATAGTTAATCACCTAGAAAAACATATCCACGTCAACATAGCTTTAGGAAAAACAGATAATGTGAAACACATTTAATTGGTCTAATAGACGACTTGTCAAAAAGTTTGATAATACTAATCAAATAGATACAATATTAATTAAACTCTTAACTTAATATATAAATGTTTTAAAACAGATACTGTATATTATTTATTTTACTTTCATTTACTAATTTTGATATATATCATTAATTTTTGGAAGACATTTTCATCTCTTTATTTAGTGACCTTCATCTAGTTGAAGCTCTAAAAGAAATTGTTAAATCAGAAGGCATTGATGTTACAAAACCAGGCATTGTCTCTGTGGGCATGGACACAAGGTGAGCAAACAACATTTTTTGATCAATCAGTTTCAATCTAATAGTTTAATACAAGTGAAAGAACTCAGAAAACAAAATAAATTTTTAGGGCTGCGGAAATTATCGATTAATTTCTCGATTAATCGTTAAAAATTTTATCGATTAAATATCGATTAAAATAATTTTAATCGATAAAAATTCGATTAAAATTTAAGAAAAAATTTATAATAATGTTTAAAATTTTTAGTAATAAATAAAAAATTATTAATAATTAATAATAATTTATATATATTTTTTTACGTACAAACATCTCCCGCGTAATATTAAAATTTATTTGATTAATTTACGTTGACCGGCAGACGTCAACTAAAAAAATGGCTGATAGCCAGAGCCGTCTTTACACCATTTTGGGCTCCCGGGCAAAGAAATAGTGTTGGGCCCTTCCCACGCAGGAATAAAAAATTAATATATATAAATAAACATATTCCCATGGGGCCCATATGCTCGTGGGCCCCCGGGCAAATGCCCAACGGGCCTATGCGTTAAGACGGCCCTGCTGACAGCATCAGCGCAGTTAAATTTAAACATATAACTAGAAAGTTGAGCAAATATGTTGTTTTTAAGCTAACTGCGGATGGCAAAGTCGAAGAAGGTGAAAACGTTTACTGGGTCCACTAGCATAAACAATTCTCTTTTAAAGGGTCAAATACATCGCTGACGTACCACCTTCAGCACAAATCAAGTATCAACACATTGTCATGAAATTTAGTTCAAAATATTCTTAATTTTCAATGTCCGTGAGAAATGTTCAGTTTAATGACGTCATAAATTTCTATTTTTGTTTTTAATCGAAATTATAGATTAATTAATCGATAATTTTTCCAAAGTTAACGATTAAATTTAAATTAATCGATAACAGCCCTATAAATTTTAAATGATATAATTATACTACATTCTTGAAAGCATTACTATGTAGCAAGCTAATTTTAATTAATATATTGTTTTGTCAAAATCTTTAAAATAACAAATTATTTCTACCTTACTAGAACACATAATTTATTGTATTCAGAATTAGTAGTTCGAAATTGGCACAAGCTGCTATTGATGGTATTAAGGCTCTCAATGGGGAGTGTCATAACTTTGGTAAGTTGATAGTCCTGCTAATATACACTGTAACTTTCATATCATGGAAGTTGAGATTGATTTGACACAGTTTTATTTAGATATGTAGCACTTAACAAAATTACATATAGTTTTAAAAGTTAGACAAATATTCTTGAGATCATTCTACCCAAATTTGATTAAAAGCATTGACTTAATGAAATTAATTGTTAATAGAATTATGGAAATGATAAAATTACATTGTATTGCTTGATGACTAATTAGATAATGTATGATTTGAACTAACCAGGTCTCCTAACAACACCTCAGTTACATTACATTGTCTGCTGTGAAAACACTCAAGGTAGTTATGGAGAACCAACCGAAGAAGGATATTACAAGAAACTAGCAACTGCTTTTGTCAAATTAAACAAGGTATTATAATGACTATATTACTCTATATCATAAAATTTTTATTCATAGCTTTTTTGTTCTTTTCCCCACATTCCATAATACTTAATAAAGTTTTTAACCCCCACTAATGTATATTTTGCTTTTCATTTCAGGACAGGAAATGTATAAATTATGTTTCCCAACTTAATCTAGATCTAGCCAATGGCGTTGGAGCTCCTAAAGTACTTGAACTATTGAAACATTTAAATGGCTCCCTGAATATTAACTTGTGTAATGATGGCACATCTGGTAAATTAAACCACCAAGTTAGTATTTTATAAGATGTAATTCTTTAAGGTAAATAAATTGAAAAAGAAGTTATCATATGCTAATTAACCATACAAAAATCAATGTAAACTTACAATAGCTTAAGAGATACACTAATACATTTTTGTAAAATACAAATTATACTTAAGCTTCAAGCAACAAATGTTTACGTTTTGATAATTACCTTTATCAGTTCAAATGTTTAAGATTCACATTACCATATAATAGACATACATAAAACATATATTTACCTAAACTATATCATCTCTGTCCATATCTGCACAAACAACATGCACCACATTAATTAGTATGATCAACCTCCAAGACTAGGTTGTGCTGTGGGCGCCGTGGAGTCTGCGGCGCCCCCTTTTTTTAGGGCACCTACGGCGCCCACTTTTTTCAAAAGCCCAACTAACTTGTCCTTGTATGATAAATCTCTATATATAATTCTCTTCATGGGACCATGCGAAACACCACGACGCAAGCATGTGCAAACAAGCCATGACGAATGACCCTCGCTGGCGTCAACTAAACACAGTTAACGGTTGGCAAGCGAAGGTAGTGGAGGGGTGACCAACAATGGTCCTTGCGTTTCACTTGCATTGTTCCTTCACAGAAAACGTGAGATTCGTAGTATACTGGTTATCACGTCCGCCTCATGCGGGGAAGGTCCTGGGTTCAAGCCCCAGCGAATACATTTTTATTTTATTTTTAAAAATGTCTGTTTGTGCCCGTTCTTTTACCCCTTTATTGCATAGCATACGCCGCAGACTTGCTCATCATAGACAGTGCAAAGAACAGTTGGGGTGGGGTGAGAGTACAGACACAAAAAGCAGCACCAAGTAAATAAAAAATAGCTAGTAAACGTGAAGACATTCACTCTGAGGTTGTTGCTACCCGCCTCTCATTTAATACTACCATCCCTTAAATATAAACTGTGATTGGCCGACCCTAGCGAGGGTTAGTCATATTTAGGGTTGTTAATTGCGTGTGTGTGGATAACAGATTATCGATTATGTAACTCCGATTTTAAACCGATTATCGTTTTATAGCTGACTTCATAGAAGTTAGGGGTGTACCGAATTTCGCCTGCAAATGTCTCGAAACCAACAATGAGTTGGCAGTCAAAAAAAAACCGCTCACTCACGTTGTTTTGATTTCTTCATGCTGTAGTTTATTTCCGTTCCTTCTCCGCTTTCTTTGCACTCTCCATGAGCAAGTCTGCGGTGTATGCTACGCCGCGGGGCGTCTAGTTTACTTTACTCTGCCTCCTTCCCTACGTCTCTCAGAGAGTCTAGTACGTAATATTAAACAACCTGAAATGTACACAAAGTATTTTGTAATAGGGGTTGTTTTTTTACTGCATGTCCCGTCTGTCCTGTCCTGCCAAAACGTTCGCTGTTTTGTTATGTCCTGTCAGGCTAACTCATACCCTGTTTATATGTTATACATTTGCTAATTTTAAAGCCTGGTTGCAGTCTCACCCCTATTATTTATTTCCGTGAGGCCA
This sequence comes from Ampullaceana balthica, assembly GCA_944989445.1. Lineage (NCBI taxonomy): Eukaryota > Metazoa > Mollusca > Gastropoda > Lymnaeidae > Ampullaceana > Ampullaceana balthica. The sequence continues at coordinate 91,810 of CALYLW010001431.1, forward strand.
CTAATTTTAGAAAGCAGCGCACCAAATTACTGCACCAAAATATAACTCTTTTCGAACGTCCGATAAAATTGTTCATTAATAATAGTGTGCTTTGAGCGTGGTTAATATTAATCTGGAAACCAAAATGATTATGATTTTTAAGTCTATATTTTCAATTTTTAAAAAAAACAGAGTGATGTCCCTTAGCGTTACGGCATGATAATTGAGGGTGTTTATATTATATATAACCCATAAACTTCTTTATAACAGGATTTCTTAAATATATAACTGATTTGCTAAAAAAAAATTTAAAAATGTTTTGCAACCCATTTTATTATTAAACTAAACCTTAACCTAAGTTGTTAATGAAATTAACAGAATCCACAAATAAGTTAACAAATTGAACCTAAACATATAAAAGAGATTTTGATTACATCTATAGTTAATGTGTGTTCTTGTTATTGTCTTCATATTATAGGTCATAAATTTGATTTAGTCATATTTTTTATGATAGATTGCAAGCTGAAACCGATAAACACACATTACAGATTTAATAAAAATAAATTAAAGTAATTGTGTAGAGATTAGGCTCTTTTCTAATAAAATGGTTACTTAATTCTTGCATAGAGTGAAAGATGTTTTTATTTTATTTTGAGTGTGTTTGATCATGATTTTAATAATCTATTCCTTATCTCCCTGATATCATCATATATATATTTACGCTCAATTATGTCTGAGTGTGGCCTAACTTTAAGGGACATCACTCTGCTTTTTTTAAAAATTGAAAATATGGACTTAAAAATCATAATCATTTTGGTTTCCAGATTAACATTAACCAAACAACGCACGAACCTTTGACGTCAGCATTTGTGTTGTACATAGTGCTGACTGACTCAAAGAGTTATTTTTTGGTGCAGTAATTTGGTGCGCTGCTTTCTAAAATTAGTTAAAAAATCGTTTGGTGATTAGCACTGTAAAAAAATATTATATAAATACTTTGTGTACATTTCAGGAATATTTAGTATTTATCATACCAGGACAAGTTAGTTGGGCTTTTCAAAAAAGTGGGCGCCGCAGCACAACCTAGTACTCTCATATTAGGGGAATGAAAGGATCAAAAAGGATATCACTATTCAGAAAAACATAGATGGCATTAATGTGGTTACGTTGTATTAAAGGGAAATACATACATATTAATTTATTCTTCAATCACACCAAAATTTACCAGCCTGCTAATTCTACATATTATTGTGGCATGAAATAACATTGAAACATACATAAACTATTCAACTATCTAAAAATGTTTATAGTCGTTTCATCTATTTGATTTTGAATAAATCTTACAATTGTTGCGTGTGCTATTTACTTTATTGAATACTTGATTAACATCAGCCTCACATCATTTCTATATGTTATGACAAGGATAAAAAAAAATTTAAACAGTGTAAAATCATTAAACAAAAATAATCTCTTAATTACTAATACCTGTATGATCAGCAAATGTCAAAATGAATATTTGTCAGAGGTTAAAGCTGACCTTGATGACAATTTATAAAGGTCATGGGATGATATCTTATTTTGAAAGAGTTTAAATATTTTTTTAAAACTATATATTTAATTAATCATGGCATTGAGTTTTGATATTAGAAATGATGTTATTTAAATATCTTTTAGATAATTCATATCTTTATATCCACTAGTGTGGTGCAGACTTTGTCAAAGTTTGTCAGGCTCCTCCAGTTGGTAAGAATTTAATTTTACAACTGTTAAAATCGCATGAGCAATTTTATTCTGTATTTCAATTATACATAATTTTGCAACTTTATCAATTCAATTGATTCAATCCAAATTCCTAGCCTTTCTGTAAAGTTCATGCTTCCTTCACAGAATGAAATACTTCATACCTGTGAATTTAAAAAATATTATTAATTATATTATTTTATTTTAGTTGTAGTATAGTTATGTTCTTATTGATATAATATATTAGTTTTCAATATGTTTAGTGTAAAATAGTTTTTCAGATAATGTTTTTTAAATGATAAAAATATTAATTTACGTTTAAAAAAACACTCAAGCTAATGTTTGTTTTGTTTTCACTGAGTTTATCAATTTTATTAATTTTTCAAATCTATTCACTTGTAGAGCTGAGTGTTCTGACTGTTAGTAGGAACATTTTGACTGACATTTTAAACATTAATTGTTATATTTATATCATGCAAATTAGGATAAATATTTTAATAATAATTTCTAATTGCTGACTTTTTTTTACATGTTATTTTGCTGGATATTTCTATTTTTATTCAGAATTTGTATATCTTACTTAGATTATCTTAGACTAAGATTTTTTTTGTTTTTAATTTGTTGTCATTTTTATAAATAATTAAAGATAACTTATTACAACCCTCAGATAGACATAAGGATAAAAACACCTTTCTTATTCCATATGCAAGAACAAACACATACAAATTTTCGTTCTTCCCGTCCGGAATTCGGGCGTGGAATGGGTTGCCTGAAGAAACCAGGAAAACCAACACTTTATCAACATTTAAAACTCTGATAAGAATGCAGGACTAAACACAAACCATAGATAAGCATAGGATGCAATAATCTTCTGTGTAGAAGGAGCGTCTGTAATAGATAAGATAAAAAAATAAAAATTAAATTTCATAATTTACAATTTCTAATTTACTGTTTAAACCTTAAAATATGAATTAGAGAATTCATAAAATTGTGACATGTCTGAAACATTAAAAAAATTTGTCACTGTAGGAATAAATGTAGAACCAGGAATGAGATGTGCTTCTTTTGATGGAGATGGAGACAGGATTGTTTATTACTACAAAACATCTGAGGGGAAGTTTTCTCTCCTTGATGGGGACAAAATAGCAACACTGGTTAGTCACGATTATCATGGTATTAATTAAACTTTGAAAATAGGAATGATGCACTTGAGCTAAAAAAAAATATTTATGTTCATGTACTGCCATAAAATTCAGTATCGATTGGCTTTTGTTTTAGCAAATGATATTATTGTATAAGTATAAATATTCTGAGACCAAGGCAATTTTCTCCATATTTTTACCTTTTAAAAATTAAACTTAATGATTTCAGTAATGAAAATTAGATTTTAGTAAGATAGGCCTGTAATATTTAGTCATTGTTAGAGAAAATGGAGAATAGCCATATTAAATAGAAACTGCTGTACAAAGAATCATATGGAGTCACTAATAGCAATGGGAAGTAAAGCATATAAGACTATGAGGATGGAGAATTGCAGCACTATTAAAATTAAAGATGTATAAAACTAAGCCTGACCAAGATGCAAGGGTCCCAACAAAAGCATTAAAATTAACGTATTTTATAAATATATTTTTAACTTTTTGTTATTTTAATATTTTCTATTTTATTTTAGTTTGCTGCTTATTTGAATGAACTGGTCAAGGCTAGCCAGCTGAAACTTGATATGGGATTGGTCCAAACAGCATATGCCAATGGTAGCTCCACTGCCTATATAACAGATGTTATGGTAAGGTTTATTTAAACTTAACAATTACTTATAATCATAAAGACTTGTAGTTTCTAATTTCCAATCTTACAGACCCATTGACTGATTGACTTCTCAGCCTACTTACTCACAGTATAATAATTATAATCCTGCTTCACTGTTATATAAAACAAACTTTATCTTAAAATATTTGCATACTGTTTTAGCATATTTGATTCATTTAAAAATAAGTTTTAATTTTAAAATTTTCTCTATGTTTTCTCTGTAATTAATGGACCACTTTTTTGTATTTCTTTAGGTTTATATCTTTTTAGTTTTAACCTGAAAGCAGTCCTCCGCGTTTTCATCTTAAAATTTATTTCTCTAGAAAGTTCCGGTGGCTTGTGTACCAACTGGTGTAAAATACCTCCATCACAAAGCTCAAGATTTTGACATCGGAGTTTATTTTGAGGCTAATGGCCATGGAACAGTATGTGCTTATTTACTCTTTAATAGTATTTGATAATTATCATATCTTACCAAACAGGATACTTAAAAAAACTTCTGGCTAACATGTAGACAAAATAACAATACTATAAATAACCCAAATAAAAATCTGAGTCAAATCAGATTTTTCTTTTTAAATTAATTTCTTAGCGTTGGCTTTTCTTAAACTGAAATTTAAATATTGATTTTATAAATATGTATTGTAAAAGGGGTGGAAAATCCATAAATATATTTCAATGCATAACATAATGTGTAGTAGCGTACTTCTGGGGCTATAACACTAATTCTGACTCTGCAAGTGTCTAGGTTGAATGGATATTTTAATAACTAGTAGATGAGAAGAATTCTAATTGCTGACTTGTTTTACATGTTATTTCCTGGATATTTCTATTTTTATTCAAAATGTGTATATCTTACTTAGATTATCTTAGTCTAAGATTTTTTTGTTTTTAATTTGTTGTGATTTTTAGAAATAATTAATCATCTTATCCTTTTTTAAGTGTCAAACATAATATTTCAAAAATGTGTTTAACATTTGTTAAATGTTCATTTTATCTTGCACGACTACAATTAGCTCTAAATGTAAGATTTATTGTTTGTGGTGAAACTTAAGAACTACAAAATGATTTGTAATAATTTACTGTAAAATTTGTTTATATTAATTAATTTTGAAAACTGTGAGAGAATTTACCTGTAACTTGTAAGTAAGCTGTGAATCATTTTTTCATTCACTATTTGACTTTTCAGGTTTTGTTTAGCGAAAGTGCTCGAAAATTAATTGTAAACCAAGCTTCTAATAGTTGGTATGTTTACTTATTTTTTTTCCATTATAATGTCGTAAATATATAATGGGCGAGATTTATAAAAATATCATGATCAAGTATTTCATTTCTCCTGGCTGAACTCCCCTGATCATCTACAAAATACTTTTAATTCATTCTGATGACTTATGTTAAAATATGCAGTCTCTCTCATGATTTAACATTTTCATAACTGCTAAGCATTTCCAATACATATATTACTAATATTTTTTAATGAGTTTAACTTTTTATTTATTTTTTAAGTCCAAGTACTACAAAAAAAATGTTATCTCTTATGTATAATTTTAAACATCAAGCTAAAAAATACTTTCATCAAAGTTTGAGGATATTTATTAAATTTAAATAGATTAGTTTAAATTTGCTGGCTTAGAAATGTACTTAATTCTATAAATTAATATATTTTATTTTAATGGATCAAATTTGCAAGTGCCAGAATATTTTAAGTACATTTTTTTAGCACTTTATTTACCTTACCATTTTATTATAGTCTTGACAAAGTAACTAAAGAAGCAGCAGATAGACTTGCCACAGTTATGGACCTCATCAATCAGGTGCTAGAATTGTCTCTTGTTTATCTGTATTTCACTTTCTTTCAAATTTAACCATACTGGTTCCATTTTAACGATTTTAGTTAATGATATTTATGTAGGAAATTTCAATATCTTCAATCATGATGTGTGTGATTATTACCATATTCTAAACCAGTGATGGCAAACCTATGAATTGCGTGCCATAGTCGACTCGCAGTGCCTCATCAGCCGGCACGGGACTAAAATATTACTTCCTTAATTAAACTAGCTAAGCCAAACCCCCATCTTCTGGTTTCATTGGAGTGTTGGCACTTTGCTAGAAATAAGTGAGTTTTGGCTTGAATTTTGGGCATGCTGTCCCAAAAAGGTTCGTCACCACTGTTCTAAACTGATGTAGGAATGTTTTTTCATTCTAGCATGAGAACACTAATCTCTCCATCATAAATTTGACTGAAATTGTCCATTATAGGTATTGTTTTACTTTTCAATTACTATGAGTGACAACAGGCATTCTCATTTCTTGTTTGATAGGACATAATACCACCTCTGCTTTATAGTTGTATCTAATTGACATTGAATTGTATCATTTTTTTAATATTGGTGGGTTTATTAAATATGATGCAGAGATTGAACAAAAAATGTGTAGATAGAAGATTGATCCACTGTTTACTAAACCCAACACATTAATTAGTTCTTTGTCTCATACAGACAGTAGGTGATGCCATATCAGATATGTTAGTTGTTGAGACTATCTTAGCCAGTAGAGACTGGACATGTCAGGACTGGGACGCTGCATACACTGACCTTCCTTCAAGACAGATTAAAGTCAAGGTATAATATATGTAAAAATATATAAAATATTTACAAGTAGAAATGTAATTGGCTGAATTGTAGTTTCCAGGTTGTTGCATGAATTTACTACCCACACCAATTACGGTATTAATAAATTATTAATTAACAAAAATTTCATAGGAATGATTAAGTTAAAGTGCACTATAAACAGAATGTACACTATAGAATGAAAAACTAAAGAGATGCCTTGAAACCTTTGTTAATGGGAATAAAGATCAACAACAAAGTTAAATTAGTTATCTGTTCCTGTAAAATACAGTGGAAACCGCTTAAGTCGACGGCGTTGGGGTATGAAAAATGGCATCGAGATAACCGATGATCGAGTTAAAACGAAAACCAATATGGTGGCAAAATATTAACATGCGCTTGAAATTTCTTTATGTACGTGTTGTGCGTTAATTAGTGATGGGGCGATTAATCAGAATCGTATCGGAATATCGGGACCCTATTTCTTCACTCTTTCTTAAGACCGTTCGTTTTTAAGGACCGTTTAAGTTTAAATATAACGCCGTTTTGCGGTGATTCCCAGATTGAGCGATACTGTGCCTTCAAAGCCACTTGCTTGATTTTCCTTACAAGCTACACAAATAAGTAACCTACACATCCCCTCATTGTCCCCGATCCATTCTCTTCCTAATCATCTTCTTTGCGTCCGTCCCCTCAGCTTACAATGGACTTGGAATGGTCTATCGTGACCTATATATGACTCATGACAAAGCGAACTCTTCTCTATATAAACTTACACAAATAAATTAGGTACTCCTTTTGAACTTTTGAACCTTCAACTTTGACATATTTTAATTAATTCTAACCAATAGTTAAATGACTTTTGCACACAGCCACTTCTTATGAATGAAACAATGAGAACAAAGCAGTAGTACAGTACATGTAATAGAGTCAAAATGAGGTTGAAGGATGAATGGTTGCCAATGACAACAAGTCTGCACACGGTACATTTTATTATTCCATACAATCCCCTCAGCTTACAATGGACTTATAATTCCTTCGGTAACTTGATGCTAATAGGACTAACCAACAACAATGGTGTGGGAGATTGAGAGTGGGGGTGGGTAAACTGTCTGTAGTCTGTTATATTATATATTTTAAAATCTGGGGAGCCTTGTTTACAGTAAGCAGCTTATTATTTTGGTATCGTCCCATCACTAGCGTTAATAAATGATAATGTTCATGCATGTGTTTTTGGTGTTTTTTTAACACAACAGCATTGCCGTTATTTGTTTGATGAAGCTATCGGCATGCTATAAAATTGTACATACATGTTTGCTAACAACAAAAGTTATATGTGCACCAACTAACAGCAGAAATTTACAAATTTAAAATAAAAACCAACGTCGATTATCGATAAAAACTTTTATTATTCTCCAACACATCTCTGAAACGTATCGTATATGCAATTACTTTGGTTTCTTTAAAAAGTCTATAATGCTTTGTTGCTTTTTGCCTTTAATAGTCTGCTTAAAAACAAATGCTTCAATATTATCCTTTTAAAACAGTTTCATCTCCTACAAAAGAACCATACCGTCGAATTTTCTGTAGACTTTCTACTACCTCACCAGCTGAGGGAATTGGTTCCCAATCTTCCTCCGCATCTTCTTCATCTTCTTTGTCATTGTCGCATGCAGATGTGCTTGCCTGTGCTGACTGCACACTTGATAGAATGTCTTCATCGGTGATCACGCCATCAGTAACGACGTCTTTGTCGATTTCTATGTAATCTCGGAATTCCTGGACAGTGATGGCTAACTCCTGTGCCGCCTCTTCCAAGGTAGAATCTGTAAGGCTTGATTTTTGTGCCACTTCTGCGGCTGCACGACACTGTGCCTGAAACTCATCATCAGTAATATCCTGAATGACACAGTGCATCCAGCTGTTTGAGATTGTTTCCTTCTTCATGTTATTCCAGGCTGATCTCAGGAAGTTCATTGCATCTAGAAGGGAAGGGGTGTACTTTGCCTTCATTTCATCATGGAGCAGATATTGGCGCATTAACATTTTCCTGTAGTACACCTTAAGAGCTTGGATTATCCCCTGGTCCATTGGTTGGAGTTTACTCGTTTGTGTTAGGTGGGAGGTAAAAGATCTTAATGGCCTTGAGACCAGGATCATCTCTTGCTGGATCAAAGACAGATTTCTCGTAAATTTGCTTTATCACGTCGGCCTTCTTTTTCCATCCTGAAGTTTTTGCTGGAATGCCATGCTGACGACTAAGGTCTACCGTTTTTTTTCCTTTTTCTAGCTGCAGTATATCATACTTTTTCTCTAATGACTGATTTTCCAGTTTTCTCTTACCTCCTCCAGACATTTTTAGAATGAAAAATAAAACAACAGAATAGCTACAGGATGTTATCTTTCAGACAAGATCAACAAGAGTGCGTGAACTGTTATTGAACTATCAATTTTATTGGTTAGCTAGCATAAACGTAACCAATCGTAAAACATTTTATAAGACGCGCGCGAAAATACGGAAGTGAGATGGTGAGTGGCAACGATAAGTAACATTTTCAAAAGCTGGTGATTTAAGTTAGCAACATAGGTCTCAATGCAAGTGGGCTGTGACGTCACCAGCACACCTTGCAAGGCTGAGACTTTTTCGTGGCCTTGTTGGTTATAAAATAACTAAGAAGAACAACAGCTGGTGATTGGCATAGTACCAGAAGCAACACGGGCCTCAACGCAAGTGGGCTGTGACGTCTCCAGCAGACCCTGGTGAGGCAGAAAATTGGTCCCTTCCCTTGGTTATAAAAAAATCATAGCTAACATTTTCAAAAGCTGGCGATTGGTCATGAGGATCGAGATAACCAACGTTAAGTGGCAAATTTGACCCTTTTTTGTGCTCGTGTTATGAGGTTTCGGCGACTTAAAAAAATCGAATTAAACGATGAGAAAATGCTAATACAAAGAGAGAATTTGGCGGTTCCAATAAAAAACGTCGACATAATAGGGTGGTCGAGCTAACCGAGCTCGAGGTAAGTGGGTTCGACTGTATATTTTTCTTTTCATCTCAATTTTTTGTCGATAATTTCTCAATTTTAAATTTTAGCACAAAGTATGTCATGAAAGCAAAAGTGTAAAAAGAAAATATAAGCTGAGTTTTAATGACCTGCTGGAAAAATAATTTATTTATAATTAATAATAAAATGTCTTAAATAGGTTGAAAATCGCTTGCTTGTTGAAACTACAGATGCTGAGAGGAGAACCACAAAGCCACCAGGTCTTCAAGAAGCTATTGATGAAATTGTATTAAATTATAAATATGGCAGGGCATTTGCAAGGTTAGACTTTCGATAGATATGTTTTTATTATTTATACATTAGAAGTTACATACACAATAATGTTGGTTTTTTTATAAATATTTTTTTATAAAACATTAAGCATTTCATAATACATGTACTTATTTCAGACCATCTGGAACAGAAGATGTTGTCAGAGTATATGCTGAAGCAGACACGCAGGTATAGCTATCATTAACAGGAAAATAAAATATTGCATTTCACTTTTCCTCAATGTCAAACTGTTATTATGGCAAAAACTAAAAAATGATCATCATTGAGGATGATGTGTGATATTGGTCTATAAAGTCTATACTATAAAGATACCCACTTAGTTAAAACTAAACATGGTGGTTAGGGCTCAGAATAAAGAGTTTATGGTTATTTGAAATTTAAACATTTCTCTTTTCACATAGGCCAATGCTGATAAGCTTGCTTATGAAGTTGGAATGCAAGTTTACAAGCTTGCAAGAGGTACAGGAGAAATCCCCTCCGCACCCTGTTAAAGAATACTTCATGCTTCACAAAGAGACAAAGACCATATAATGTTGAGAGAAAATATAAAAATTGTGCCTATTGTTGCATTCCTATAGTATTTAAATTTGTCTATTTTTAAAAAAAGCATTAGCCAAGACAATAGAGTTGTTAATATGAGTTTTTGTCTACTATTTACTGTAAATTCTACTTAATTGATTTTTTAAAAAGTCTATGCACATGATTTATATATTTTGTTAGTCCTTTTTAATTACATTTTTGTGAACCATCAATTTAATTTTTAAATGAATTTATGAAATGAAGTTTATGGTTCAGTTTTAAATATTATTTGTCTAAAGAACTGATCAAATAATTTTATACACAGATATATTATTCCATACTTTTTATTATATGCAATTTGAAGAGCGCAATGAATGTACTCAGAAATTGAGAAGAGATTTGATTTCATTATCTCTTCTAACCTCTATGAACAGTTCCTTTCTCTGGCCTTCAGATTACATTACAAATGTAACTTTTTTAAAATTAAAAAAAAACAATTTGTTTTATTGTTAGTTTTTCTTGCTAGAAAAATAATTTGCTACATATTCATCACAGAAATTAATATTTTCCTTGAAGATAGGACCAAAAGATGTATAAATTCATTTGTTCACAATGTATTAGAAATGCTGTCTATATGATATCATGAATAGGTGCTATATAAAAAAATTAGATTTTCATGTCTTTTGATCAATAACAGAATTATATTAGGGCTGCGGAAATTAATGATTAATTTCTCTATTAATCGTAAAAAATTTTTAATAATTAAATTTTTTTAAACGATTAATCGACCCACCACTAATAAATGTACTGGAAGTCAAAAAGTAAAATATTTCGGCCGATAAATATAACCTAATTTCCGGACGATTACACGAACATTTTGGTTTTAAACTATTGACTGACGTGAATATTCAAAATGTTGATAAAGGTTATTGTGTCCATTGAGAGAAATCGTTTGCCTACCATGCAATGTTCCCTCTAAGTATAAGCTTCGTTGGTCCGTGTGCAAAAGTTTTTAAAAAACTTGTGTACAAAGTTGCACAACGTCCATTTTTTTATTTTTTTGTGCAATATTTTACAAAATTTGCTGCGCGGTGATTCTAAACTCCTGCGTGGCGTTGGTCAAATATCTGCTTAGCCGCGCTGCTAAAGGGAACATTGCTACCATGGTTCTAACACTTCGCTTACATACCACCTGCAAACCAAACATACACTACAGTATCAGAAACTTCAGCTGAGACAATCTACAGCTATGTGAATGATTGTTCAGCTCGGCTGGTTATATTGTCAATAAGACCCGCTCATCACTTGAACCAAATAATGTCAATACTCTTGTCTGTTTGCATTGTTGGTTAAAAGATGTCATATAAAGAAGACATTCCAGTGTGATTACGATAAGTATTTTAATAAATGTTACTTATGACACCATAAATTTCAATTTTTGGCTTTAATCGAAATTAACGATTAATTAATCGTTAATTTTTCAAAAGTTAACGATTAAATTTAAATTAATAGTTAACAGCCCTAAATTATATATATTCTAAACCTTTAATTTTCATACAATCCTACTCATATTGTGATAATTCAAAATTTCAGATTCTAAATGATTCATTTTAAATTCTCTGAGTTATTCATTAGTTATTTGTATTTTATTAAATTTTTGACCAACTCATAGGAACCACATAGCTTACTTGTTTATTATTGGTGCTTGTTCATTTGTTACACAGAACTATGACATAAAATACTTCTTAAAATACTTCGTTACTGTTAATAAAATGTTGTAATGGGAAACTAATGGGATCAAAGGTGATGGTTATTAAAATAAATAAATATTTGCATGATCTTTTTTTAATTTCTTTTTTTAATTTCTTTTTTTCAAGCTTTTGTAACATGAAACATAACACTAGCTGGTACATGAACTTTTATTAACATTTCAATAACACATTTCCAAGACATGTTATTTTTATTTCTCATTTTCGGGCATTTCACATAGTTCAGGAACACTTGCTTTCACTGGCAATATATTTATTAATTTATACATGTGTATTATTCAATTTTAATGACTATTAAACAAAGCATTTGAAAAAATATTTTCCAAATGCTCTCATTTCATCTACTTCAATAGCTAAAAATAACTTATATTTCTAAAAATATTTCTTAATTCCATAAATGACAAAGCAAATTAACAGAAAGGAGGATAAAATAAATTAATAATATCGTGTCAAATGAAAATGGAATAAAAAAACAAAAAAAGTGTTCACAGAAAGCAAGGCATACAAATAGGAAAATGTCATTATTTACAGAGTCTATTAGATCACTCTCAGAATTTTTTTTATTTACGTATTAGGCTTAGACTGATATGCTAAAACTAATTTGGGCATTGAGCTTTGAAAATGTACATATATAGGGACCGACCAATTAGGTTACAAGGAATAAGTGTAAATATCTCTCATAACAGATAAAGGAACAGAAGTTAGCACTTATTGATTTCCAAACATTTGAAAAAATAGTCCTTGATCACCAACATTTACATTATAGTAAAATGATATGTAAATAAATCCACAAGCTTTGAACAGAAGTTTGCTTTAAATGAGTACTTTATTCAAGCTAAGGCTAACATTGTACAAGTCAACCCAAGAATTAATAATCAAATAGCAGTCGAGATCTAACCCCTTTGGATTGATCACTGAGACTGAGATACATCTTCAAAAATATTGAGAACATGGGTTCATCCTTAATTTTTGGCACATCATTCTGATAGTTATCTAAAGAGCAATGGTGCATTGCTTTAAAGATTTATTTTAAGTATCTCTAAGAACAGAAATAGATTTGAATTAACTAGAGAAAATCATTTCTAAAATTATTTGTGAACTAGCAAGAAATTAATATTTTATTAAAGGTATACAGTAAACAGTGCCTACACTTATAAAGTATATAACTACACTGACTATTTATTAGTATCAGGCTGTTTAAAGCAATTACTAATAGGCAGAAGTTGACATCTTGAGCAATAATTTAGTGAAGTGGTTAAATGCAATTCTACAAATGTCTTCAAATGGCAGAAGTGCATCCTAGGTTTTCAGCTTTTATTTAATACAATTTAAATAATCCTAATGAAGCATACAGCATTTCTCTTTACTCTTTTACTACGTGTAATCAATAATAAGGCACCCAGTTACTTTTATCTTCAGGTTTCAGCTGCCCTGTCACAAGAAGTACCACGTCAATGATCCACCAAATTCCTACACCTCCAAGTGTTAAAAGTTTGCCAACTGCTGTGCCTGCATTATGTTGAATAATCATCAAATGATTTTTTAAAGATTTACTTGATTGCATTATTTTTATGATGTAAAATTTAACTTGTAAACTTTAAGATTAAAAAATACATGTATTTTTTTTTAATCACTAACTTTTTCTAGATCAATAACAAGGTAAGAGCATTTCTCAGCATGAAATTAATTAATCAAAAGAAATTAACATTAAAGAATACTTGCGTTCAAACTTGCTTTTAAATAAATATTTATCATTTTACCTGTGTGGCCAAGACAAAATCTGTCCATGCCAAGGAACCCAAGTAGAACAGAATATATCAGAGTTGTAACAAAGTAATGACCATTGTATCTGTATGGTAATATAATAGATTTTTTAAAAAAATATGCAAGATGTTCCATAATTTAGTATTTCAAATAAAAGTAGGCTTATGTTTTAGTGATTTAAAGATTATGCAAAAATACAATTACATGTAGTATTAAACATATCATTGATCATAGGAAATAGGCAAACTTACATTATGCAAGGGAATCCGTCCCTAAGAAAAGTTCTGTTGCCATAACATTCTATGCCAGGTAAAGCAGTGCACCACACACTTGTAGTCTGAACCTCCTCAAATTTTTCACCACCCCACTTGAGTTATTTAAGTAAAAAAAATAATAGAAGGAATAAAGAAGCATATCATTATTAAATTAATTTCAACTTACTTTTTAACAAAATAGTTAATTAACTGCTATTTTAGTTATGTTCTATTTCCCAATATAATAATTTAATATCCCAAAATTTCAAAAATTCTTAATACAATCCTAAATTTAATTTAAAAGTATCTCTGATTCCTTTTTCATTCAGAAAGGGTTCAATTAAAATACTGTTATCTCATCTTATATAATAAAAGTGCTCCTATTTCTATACAGAAGATTATTGCATCTTATGCATTATTAGAGTTTTGAATGTTAAAAAGCAGGACACAGACAAAAAATGCTAGAGGCAACCAAATTATTTATTTTACACTTAGAAATAAAGCTCTGTGATGGGAATGCTATTTATATTACATGTAATTTTAACTCCTAATAACTTCAGCATAGGTTTTTTTTGTAGTTTATGTATCTGCAGTGTCCAAAAATAAATTAAGATGTCATTCTTCCATTTTTTCATACCTCGAGTGAATTATAGGTGTACCTTCCTCTCACATTGCTTAGAGCCCAACCAATAATGAACTGTTGATTACCTTGATATATGAGCTAGTGATGAAGTAGTCTTTATACCATTTTTTTTCATGTAGTTATTTAATTATACAATTTTTTCAATACCATAGCTTAGCTAGAGTAAAATTTATTCACATTCAGAAGCTGATACAATTTTTGAAAATGGCACAATCATTACCTTAGTACAACCATAACCTTGCTCATTTCTTTTAGTAATATTTCCCTTTAAATCCTCTGGCGCACTACAGTTAAGAAATTCTAAAGGGCTGAAAAAAAATTTCAACAATTCATTTAATTAAATTAATTACAATAAAGCTTTGAACAAAATGTAAATACAGAACAAATAAGAATATTACAAAATTAAAAACTTTCAAGTATATGCCTATGGAAAGTAGAAGAGCATCATTCACATTTACAAAATCTACATCTGGATCATCTATGACTTATAAATGATGTCATGCTTTTTTTTTACTAGTTTGTTTCCCCATTTCTTACTGACCACAAAATTGTGACCACCTCTTTATTTCATGTAAAAAATTTATAACCATCCCATTAAAATAGTGCGACATCATTTATGAATGTCTGCTCTAAGGACAGAAATTTCATAGACTATAATGTTCTATTACAAAATAAGTATTAGATTAGGTTTACTTGAAAATAATAAATGTTAAGTTAAAATTTGCTGAAACTATCCTTGCATTAATTGCACCTAGTGTTTATACATAAAATTCTCTAAGATTATTTTGTACAGTTTTAGGCATTTGAAAGGTGTATGGCCATCAATGTTCCCTTTAAGCTGCGTGGCCGCGCATGTATCTGACCAACGCCAATGTTTAGAATTACTGCGCTGCAAATTTTATAAAATAATGCATAAAACAACTTTGCACACAAGTTTTTTTTACTTTGCACACGGACCAACGAACCTTAGAGGGAAAATTAATGACCATATAGGATGATAAAGAAAATTTATTTGACTACATTTCAAGAATGAAGAACAATTAAAGTGTTAACTGGGTGCAATAGGTATAACTAATTTTTGTCTGTTCAAAATGACCTTTATGATCTTAGCAAACATCTACTGACACCATAATTTGCTAATATTACTACATTGTTGTTTAAATTGTTTTATGGTTTCTATTTTAAGAGTGAAACAAGATATAGCACTAGTTAAGTTAACGCAATCATTGTTGCAAATGATGCTAATTGAAAAATATCTATTAGTACAATTAAACTGCAACTGCAATCAAATATTCATAAAAGACAACTTAGTGAAAATTGAAATAAACCAAGATGGAAGTGCACCCAATCCTTTCAATTAATACAAATTAGAAATAAATACTAGGTATGCAAAATATGATAACATTTATTAAAACTATATTTTCGGTTGTGTTTCTGTACATATGGTACCATAAATGGCGATAGGACTTCGCTGGCAGATGTATTTGAAAGCTGTGAAATGACAAAACTGGTGCCACACAGCCATTAGTTATTAATATTAGTTTTATTGATAATAGATAATATCAAAACTTATTCATGCGCTTACATCAATTTGTTGACAATAAATCTTATCTTATCTATTACAGTCAAGACAGAAGATAAATTGTGTTTATCTATGGGTCCATGGTTTATGTCTAGTCTAAAACTCTTAAGGGTATTTAAACTATTTGGCATGGTGATGTCAAAACATTGGAGCCCTCGCCTTTGCTTGAGTTGTCTTGTCTTATCTATATAGACGCTCCTTCTATAAAGAAGATTATTGCATCCTACATTCTGGTAAGAACATATTAGCAAGTGACACAGCATTCACATGCCATGGCTCTGAGGGACCACGCAATTTCCCAGCCGCCTTTGTTTCCCTAACTAGAGTCAGATACCCATTCAGACCTGGGTAGACTCAGGGACACCCTTGGCCCTGGGAACAAATCCGAGACTTCACGGAGATTCACACTCATGACCATCGGCACCCCAGCCGAGCAAGCATACCACTTGACCACCGTGACCAAGTTGAAATATTCTGAGATATGACACAGTTTATTTGAGCAAAATTTCGATACAGATTTTAACAGTACCATTATTGGTATTTAGTTTAAAAAACGAATTAAGCCTTTGAGAACACCCAAGTAACAAGTGTCAAGACTTCATTTATAAATGTACTTCAATTAAATCTTTCAATCCTTCATGATTTTTAAAAAAATGATTTTATGTAGGCCTACGTCTACTGATACTGTCTGCAGTAAGGCAGTAGGCACTAAGGTGAAAATAACTTAATATCTTATCTATTACAGAGACACTCCTTCTATACAGCAGTTAATTGTCTTCTACGCTCAACCATTATCCTAGTTGTACACTCGAGAACTACAGAATACAACGACTACAGGTACAGTTACTAACATTAATTAAATTATGGACAAGGTATAGTTTTTTTTAATGAATTTATTATTCATTAATTAATATTAGTAATTAGTAATGATTATTAGTTATACTTAATTTAGGCTTAGGTAATCCCTTATTTTAGCGCATTAAAAATTTTTAGAACAAAATAAATAAAATATAAAATAACTTACTTTTACTAATTTAAACACTCAAATCAGAAATTTAAAAAGTATTTAATGCTTTAAAATTAGTTTTTCGTGCGTTTTGTTGAGTTTAAAGGGTTTTTTGTCAAGTGTGAATCACGAGTTGGATGACGGAAAGGGTCACGTGAGTGAAAGCGCGGGAAGAAGGTTCGAGATTATCAGTGTTGGAGAATTGTGTGTGTCATGGCGGACGTGTCTGAGGACTCCACGTTGTATAACCTCAAATTATATATATACTGTGCATAGTGTAGACATTAAAGTTGTTTTATTGAAACCAATTCTTCAGAGGATTATTGTCTGCAAGGTTATGTATTGAGAGAACGCCTACAAGATATATTAATAAGTAAAACATCACAAAGATGTTACAGTTTTTAACTTAAATAAAGGTTTTTAAAATAAGACTTCCAACAACAACAATGGCGCCGTAAGTCACAGAAGATAGTGAAATATACAAATTTTTATTTCGTACTAATCGTAAAATAGTACTTTTATTTCAACAAAAAAAATAATGTTTTAATTTTAAAATAGATTTCATAATACAAGTAATAATTAATGAGGTAAGTTTAAAAAAAAATTTTTTTGATGACTTGAAATATAAAATGCGCTAAAATAAGTGATTACCCTTAATTTAATGCTATTTGAAATTTGGTATATAGACCTTAAATTTAAAGTCATTTATGATTGAAAAGACTAAAGCTAAAGTCTTAGACTAAACACAGACTATTCTATACATATCATAGTTATAGTAGTTAAACTATAATATAGTCTAGTCTAGTAATAGAATACATGTACTCAGAATAGTATAGTGTCTGGAGTGCAGCCTGTTTTTGTGCAGTCAGTTGAGCATTACAAAAACGGAGTGATTATTCGCACAGCTGTGGGAATATTGTCCGGCGTTATTCACACAGTCACGAATGCGCATTGTTGTTTTATTGGTTATTTATATTTATTATTTTAAAATTTCCTTAAATTCCATGAGCTTCCTTAGAGCAATTGATAGGCGGAGAGAATCTATAATCGTTGAATTGGTGGATCGAATCCCAGCGCAGGTGTCTTTTTTTTATTATTTTAAATTTTTGATATATTTATTTTAAATTTAAAAAGAAAAAACCAGTTTGTGTTATATATTATATGAGCACCCAAGCAGGCTCAAAGTACTCAAAGTTTCATAAAACATTTTATTATTTTGCCACATCAGTGTGTTCAGTGTTATCAGTTCTATTACAGACTCCCCCTGTTATTCTAAACCGTCTTAGTACTCTTAGTCTTACGCTTACGCCTTTGCATTCTTTAATTAACTTCATGATTAATGGCCTTTGGGAAGAATACTAATTAGCCTACTATGAATTAGTGCGGATTTTGGACCAACAAAAGCAGAATTCTGGTAGGCAGGTCCTCTCACTCTCGGGTTCTTGTTAAAATTGATAAAAACATAACAATAACATTCCAATCACTTGAAAACTTGAAAGACTTTTAATTTTAAAATGAGATATTTTTTATTTTTATGTCCTCCACACCAATAGATATAGATAAATAATTAGTAGTAATAATAAATTAGGCATTATTGCAATAAAATATATATATTATATATATCTCATTAGCCTACGGGGAGGGGGTGGCTAGATTGCTAGATAACGTCAAGTCGGCGGACGCGGTGGTCGAGTGGCAGCGCACTGGACTGTCGTACCGATGGTCACGGGTTCGAATCCGTGTGAAGGCAAGGGTTTGTTCCCGGGGCCTAGGGCGTCCCTGAGTCACCCCGCTCCGAATGGGTACCTAACACTACATGTAGTTAGGTGGCTGGGTAATGCGTGGAACCCACAAAGCCGTGGCCTGTGAATGCTGCATCACTTGCCAACAGATCATCTGTCATGGTCTGTGGACGCAACTATCTTCTGCATAGAAGGAGCGTCTGTATTGATAAGATAAGATAAGTCATTTTATGACTGACTTCAACAGATAGCAAAATGACCGGCACTAGGATTAGACGTAATAATAACTACTAGTTAACTACATACCAGTAATGGAATATTTTTTTATCAAAAGGTTAACACAAACAGAGAGGTAAAAACAATTTATCATTAAAACTATTAGTAATACTTTAAATATCCCGTTCTTCTGGGAAATTATTTTCATAATCGTAATGAATAGTCATGTTCATGCATAGCATAGGCTATAATCGGCTATATAGTATTATATACTATATTAATAAGTATAAGTATAAGCCTATTTAATTTAACTATTTAAAATTTAAGAATTTAATACAATAGGCATAGGCATTCGCTATTAAATTAATACTACAAGCCTAACGACCTAAAGTCTATAGACTATACTATAGATTAATATGCTTCTAGTTTAAAGTTAAAGTCAGCATAACTCATAACTGTAACATTTTTTTTTGGCTGTGGGAATAAGTATGAATAACGCTAGGCAATATTCCCACAGCTGTGTGAATAATGCTACACAATATTCCAACAGCTGTGTGAATAACGCTGGACAATATTCCCACAGCCCACAGCTGTGTGAGTGTGAATAACGCTTGCCTTACAAAAAAGAATTTTGTCATTCGCGTAGGCTGCATCCATAGTTATAGATGCTTAAGTCTTAAGTGTTTAACAAGAAATCTTACTCACAGAAACGAGCAATAAACAAGTGCTTTGTGGGGATCATACTCGTATCCTGTCGAGTTATCCATACAATAATTGTCAGATCGGCATGTCACGATTATAGCAGAAAATAATGCACAATAAAAATGTAATTGAAACATATTTCGGAGGTCATAATACAAGCGTATAAAAGTATAATTAACTGATTTATATATTTAGTATTGTATTTAACACCATCACTGACAATAATCACTGATAGTTAAGTTGTTAAGTTTGTTTTTGATTAGTTAATTAGTCAATTATCATAATCATATCATTGACATTGTCATCATCAAATTGTTTGTTTATATATTTCCAAAATAAAAAATTAAAAAAAGACTACAAAAGCTAGCCAATAAATAAGTTTGGAATAAAATGTTCTGCGATTAAAAAAGGAATTATTCCTCAAAATTAATGTGCTTTAGAGACTGTAAATTAATTTTTTTCATTTTAAGCCATAATGTGAAAAAATATATTTTATCGAAATGATTTTTTTTTCTACTGCGAAACTACCAAAGGGAATTCCCAAATCCTGGCACCCGGCGATTGACATTCTTAATAAACACACGACGGCTACAACTAATAATACTAATATATTAATAATTAATATCAAGTTAAGCTTCTAATCAACAACCAATTGACAGTAGGTTAAATTGGTACCCATTATTTGGAATTTTAATATGTTCAAACACCAATATTCACTGGTGGTAAACATTCCTAAAATAATTTATCGTATGCAGGACACAACTGCAAAAAAAAAGAAGAGAACCGAGCGTTTGTAGTTTGTTACTTACTGTGTATAAAAATTAGTTATTTGGAATTTTAATATATTCAAACACCAATATTCACTGGTGGTAAACATTCCTAAAATAATTTATCGTATGCAGGACACAAATGCAAAAAAAAAGAAGAGCGTTTGTTGCTTACTCTGTATTGTATAGGCCTACTTAACTATATTATAGTATTATAGATTATTATATGTATACTAAACTAAATTATTCTTACTCTGTATAAAAATTAGGCCTAATTATTAATTAATGTAAATATTATTTCACTGTAAAATTTAATTTTCTCGTGAGAATTTACTTTTTTAATTTAGTTTAGCTATTACAGCGCTAATTTGTAAGCCTTACTTATACTTATTATTCATTTCTAACGGCTTTTTTTCGGCCCTCGAACTTGACTGAATGAAGATAATTGGAGTAGGATACATCCAATTCATTCATCCATTTTGTTTATCTAGCACCCTACTTGCCGGGGTTGTCACAGTTCAGTAAGACGCCAAATAAAATTTTCTCACTTAAAATCAAACAAAAATAAGTATCAAACATTAACATCTAGTTACGAAATAAAACATGAAATTGTCTTTAAATTAAAAATATTTATTTATCGGTTAAAGCAAAGAGAACAGTGCGCTCGATAAATGGTATTTTTGGCTGCTATATTTGTTTTTTTCTATTTTGATTAAAAAAATAGACAACTAAACCTAACCCAAACTGCCCAGACCCTAAAACTAAATAACTAAAACTACAACCTTAATTAGGTTTATGGATAAAAATAATTGCACTTATTCCCTTTTCAAGTGTAAAATACAAAATTTCATTCCCGGAAGTACGCGCTCAGCCATAACAATGTAAATAGTTGAGCGCACCGTTCTCTTTGCTTTAGCCTTATTTATCTTCTAAGAACATTAAAATAGATGAATAATACTTTTAAATTTTTTTATTTTAGCATGGGTAAAAAAATCTGGCAAGCATAGATAAACAAAATGGACATATCGTGACCGGGTTCTCACGCTGTAATAGCTAAAATACAACATATAATAATGCATTTAATAAATTAAAAAACGTAAGTTCTCACGAGAAAATTAAATTTCGCTGTGAAATAATATATGTGTAGAAACTGCAGGATTACCATTAATTTTATTTCTAGTTCAAGACTAATCTAGTACTAGATTATAGTAGATTACTAGTAATAGTGATGTTTAAGTTCAATTCTACAGACTACGTGTACTATGAAGTACAAATTATTATTAGTGCGAATAGGCTTACTTGTCAATCTAGTGTATAAAACTGTATTAAGGCTTGTACTAAGATTTGCTTCATGTCCACAACCGAAGTTTGTCTCATGTTTTCCATTAAAATTTAAAGGAGCTAGTCAAGTATGTCCTAGGACCTATCACTGTTGATGATATTGAAACAGCGTCTGAGGAGCTGGAGCTTGAACTATTTGACATGCAGTCAGATCACACAGTGAAAGAAATGTTTAATACTCTGACACTAGTTGACTTTTAAATAAATATAAGTCTTTGCTAACAAATTCCCATGTGCGGAAAAAGTTAGCTGGAAAATATCTTTGTCTATACCAGGGGTTGGCCAGACCTGTAGGTTGTAGTAACAGAGCCATTTTAAAATAAAAATTATTTTTTGAGATCCGCATTGAAGCACTATGGGTCATTAAACCTGGCTTGGAAATCTTCCAGTAATCGTTGTAACTTGACACATGTTTCATTAATTGTATGCGAGCCGCAATGTGAAAAAGAAGAGCTTCATGCGGCCACCCTTGGTCTATACTCTATATTTGAATCTACATATATTTGTGAGCAAAGTTTTTCTATTATAAAAATCAACAAGAGTTAATACAGATGCCCTTGTCTCATTAATTTTAGTCTATAATTAAATTTGCTGGCAGCTAGAAATCTAGTTAATATGACATTAGCGTAATAAATACATTTAATTAAAACTACCACTTTTATTTAAGTTTTTATGATTATGATACCATTTATACTTTTTCTGAAATGTAATGTTAACTAAAGAATACAATCATTTTAAACTGTGCAGCCCTCCGCTAAAACTTGCTACCACATAGTTGCCCCCAAGCCAAAACTATTGCCCACCCCTGCTCTAGCTGGTTAAACTTAAGCAATAAAAAAAATTTCTAACTGTCATCGCCCTACTAGCACCTCCATCTTGTTAGTCATTGATATTTGTGAGCGCAACTCTCCTACCTCTATGTAAATGATAGCTACATTAAATGATGTTTTCTCTCTGTGAAATATGTTGGTCAAATGAGTTAAGAGACTTCTTAGCTGAATTTGACAGTTTCAAGGGAAAAAACATTTTTTAAGGGTTATCTATACTATTTTATACTACATATACATATTTTTAAATTTTTCTAATCAGCTAATACTAGTAGTTTTAAATGTATATATTTTGTAATTCTTTCTATTCACAGTAAATAAAGATTGTTTCCAACAAGAAAGTCTTTGATGTCAACACCAGCAATGTCTGAAATAACCATCTCATCTAGCCCACTAGTTTCTCTACAAGTTACAAGTACTGCTAATCCTTATGGTGTAGAGCGCAGATTTGAAAGATCTCTGACAATTTCAGCTCTTAAAACAAAATTGGAACTTATTACAGGAGCTTTTGCTCAGACTATGAAACTTACAGCTTACACTGCAGAAAATAAACTTGTTTGTGCTCTTGATAATGATGAAGCTTTACTTGGATCATACCCTATTGATGATGGCATGATTCTCCATGCAGAGGACTCTAACCTTAAACCAGATGAATATTCAGACACATCAAAGGTAGAAAAGTTTGAAATTTCACAAGAAGAGTATGACAAACGCCAAGAGTCAATGAAAGCATTCAAAGAGAAAAATAAGCTTGGCCGATTCAACAAAGAAGAAATGATGAAAAAGGAGGCTGAACAGAAAGCAAAGGAAGAAGCAAATGAAGAAAAGGCTAAAACCTTTAAAATTGGCGATAGATGTGAAGTACGTGTACTTGGTCAACCAACTCGTCGGGGTGCCATCAAATATGTGGGCACTACAGACTTTAAACCTGGAGTCTGGGTTGGAGTCCAATATGATGAACCACATGGTAAAAATGATGGAACTGTAGGTGGCAGAAAATATTTTGAGTGTCCACCAAAATATGGGGGTTTTGTACGGCCATTTCAAGTTGAAGTTGGAGACTTCCCAGAAGAAGGCTTGGAGCAAGATGATGATGAAATGTGATATTTTTACTAGACTTACCATTGGGTTGAATAAAAATTGCTATTTATTTTGCTCTCCTTACATTTAAGTATATTTTCAGGCAAGTTAAATTTTTAAACAGAAAGTAATTGAGGAAATAAAACAAAACTCCACGGATAATGATACACACGTTTAATTAATACGTATGGTCCATTCATTAGCAATATCATTTGGCATTTTCACAATGACAATGCCAGAGTGTCATCCCTTTATCACATGCGATTTTCAAACAAAACTATGATATGTTTTAATTTTAATATTATAAGGAACAAGTTACTTATAGTCTTAGTGGAATTGGCGTTTTGTTTGAAAATATATTATGAAATTATTAGCTTGATGGGTTTTTAAAAAAATTTTTTTTTATTTTTATCATGAAAAAAAAATCATTTTATCTTTATCATGACTAAAAACTTTCATTTTATTTTTATGAATAAAACACATAGACACTCAAATGGTTCATGTTTTTTTTTAATCAATGGGATATTTATTTAACTTTTACAGGATGCTCATTAGTTAAATAGTTAGACACTTGCTGGTGACAGCAAATCTTTTAATAATGAAATAAATTCAACTAATTTTTTATTTTGTGTGTGTGTGTTGTTCTTGATCTTGAAATTGCAACATTATTTGTTCATTTGACCTATTTAATTAATTTTTCCATAAGGCGTTTTTTTCGGTAACAGTTTAGATACTTTTTAGTTTAGTATTTCTATCCTCTGTTGGCTACTTT
Organism: Ampullaceana balthica; assembly: GCA_944989445.1. NCBI lineage: Eukaryota > Metazoa > Mollusca > Gastropoda > Lymnaeidae > Ampullaceana > Ampullaceana balthica. Next base: position 116,272 of record CALYLW010001431.1, read on the forward strand.
GATCTCACAGGAAAAAAAATCTAATTTTAATTCCCATGTCACTATAGTTACTACATTATTAGCATCAGAGTTTGAAGGTATGTTTCTGCATTTGTGTTTTTCATAGTTATTGCACTTATTCATACTAGTTCTACACTTAACTTGAACAAAAATTAAAATACATGTACAACTATTTTAATTTAAGTTATTTTGTGTCATTTCTCCTAATTTCTTGAAACTCATGTTAAATTTTTGTTATATTATTTTTAGTATAATTATGGTTGTTCATAATTCTTTTTGTCATATTAGACAGATTGATTTCAAGACTTCTATTTAAAAAAAGTTACATTTTGTAAATTGAGAAGCACTTTGCTTTATCAGAAAAAATAAATCTTTTCTTTTTTTGAATAAGACAAATATAATAATTTAACCATTATGCCATGCAGTATCTTTACTGTGCTTGCTAATTAAACTCTGTGACTTTGTAAATAACTAATGTATGGCGTCTGGATAGCCAAGTACGCTCACCTCACAAGCTGAGGGGTGTGGGATCTAGCCCATGTTAAAGTTAAAGTCACAATAAAAATGTTGATGAAAAAAATGACTATTGCTAAAAAGTCCTCTGCTGACCCAGAGAGGAGCTGGGCGCCTCCAGGTCTACCAAGCCCCGAGAAAGTTCTAATGGAAAAATTAGAACCCCCTACGACCACGAGGTAATGGGGGACACACACACAAAAAAATATGTGACAAGAAATTACTACCAGACATCTTAAAAATTGAAATATAAACTGCTCAATTTTACTAAAACTAATTATCCTAAAATGCATTTTGAAATAATATATTTAAGTACGAGTAATTAAGACAAATCAATTTATGTTTTTCTGTTTTCCATTGAAAAAATGAATAAATCATCTATGGAAAAATGTTCACTTATGCGGATAACTTTAAAAAACTAGTTATGTTAAAATTAACTAATTATAAATGGTAATATGTGGTTTGGCATAGTTATTATTTTTGCATATGTGTCTTTGTTATGAGCTAAGAATGTTGCCAGAATGTTGGAAACTCAGCACTCAAAATGTGTTTATTTATTAATAAATTCACTCCGTATGCTATACCTGGTAATTAATTACATTTTTTAGATTGCCGCATTTTTATGAAGCTCTATCTCATTATGATTATGCTTCTTGATGGCTTAATAATTTTATGCAATGTTTTTTTAAAAAATATATTGATTTACTCAGTGTTGCCTTAGTGTTTGTAACAATTAAAATATTAAAATTTATTATTGAATTTGACTCTTAATTTGGTATGGGTATTAAAAATTTATTTGTTTGAAAATTAATGTTGAACTACAATTTTTACTAACACTGAGTTCATTAAAATTGAGTCTTTGACTTTGGGGACGGGGAAGTTTAAACTTATAGACAAAATAGAATTTAGTGTATTTTTAAATCCTTTATATTAACTCGTGGTGTCTGCACCCTTGATTGCTTGTCGCCAAACCTTTTGATCGATTTTTAAACCATTTCCTCGTAAGCTAGCGAGCTGAAATTTAGCAGGCAGTTTTGTACCGATAATAAAAACAATGTATCAAAATTTCAGATGGATCGCATGTACCGTAATTAAATTATTGATTTTTTAGATTATTAAATCCTTTATATTAACTCGTGGTGTCTGGTTGCACCCTTGTCGCCAAAACTTTGGATCGATTTTTAACCCACTTCCTCGTAAGCTAGCGAGCTGAAATTTAGCAGGCAGTTTGGTGGCGATGATAAAAACTATGTATCATAATTTCAGATCGATCTCATGTACCGTAATGAAATTATTGAATTTTTAGATTATTTTATTTATTCCTATGTATCGTTGTATCATGTTATTTTTTTATATAGAGCGGTGCGTATTATATTGAACAAACTTTCTGTCGCGCAATAAGGTGCGTATTTTATGGACAACACTTTTCATAAACATATTCCTGATCGGTGCGCATTATATTAAACCTGTTTTACGACACAACTACAATTGTGTATTTTTGGATGGTCTTGCGCTGCGTATTATATTGAACAATCATTTTTGTTACCATTCTTTTAGTTACGTCTCGTACATAAAGGATTTAGTAAAATACCTGTTTTTTACGGGTTTTTTTAATTTACGAGTTATTTATTTTAACTATAATGAACAGTATTTTTGGCGTGATGCACATGTATGCCGGTCGAGACGGCTGTTGAAGGGGAGATACAACATGCCACCGAACGATCTTGGTTGCTCGTAGCCAATAAAACACCAATGCGCAATAACGCTAGACAATATTCCCACAGCTGTGCGTATAATCACTCCGTTTTCGGCATAGAATATTGAAGGTGCGCCCGGTCGTAACAGATAAGAAATATTAGGAATGTAATCTTATCTTATCTTAGGGGCCGTCCATAAATGACGTCACGCACCTAGGGGGGAGGGGGTCACACTTTTGTGACGTGGGGGAGGGAGGGGGTTGAAGAAATGTGACGTCACATCAAAAGGGTAACTTTAAATAAAACTTCCACTGAAATATTTGGTCGCTTACAATTTATTTAATGACTTTTTTTTTAAAAATCAGTGCTTCTCAATGTGCCGGTCGGTAGGCCATCAGACGCTCGTTGGCGTAAGCTATCAAGACACGAAAATTAAATCTAATTATAATCCTTAAGTTTGAGAATCCACAATATAACAGATAAAATTGTTACATTGCGTCGTTTGATGTTGACATCAAAGCATTTGTGATGTAACCGCAGCTCCGTTTGGTTCTCTCATGGCAGGAGTCGTCGATTTTTTTGGCCAAAATATACAAGTTTTTGTGTGCGTTACAACCCCCAGACTCTAGGTCCTGCTCACATGACTCGGGGATTTGGGGGAGCGTCGTTAGCGAAAATGCTACTGGTGAGTTTAACAAGCATGACAAGTGTCTAAAAATGATTTGAATAGGATTATGTGTAGATATTTTCAGTCAAAACGACACGGAATATCCTTTTTCTTTAAAAGGGGAGGGGGGGAGTCTATTTGATAAAATTGAAAACGTTTTAAGTTTGATATAATTGTTCGATTGGTTTTTGGTCAAACGCCCCTGGCCATTCTAGTCTTCTAGATCAGTGCTTCTCAAAGTGGTGGTCCACGGACCGGTGCCGATTCTTGGGCCATCCGCTCCCGGTCCGCAGATGCTCTCAAAAAAAGGACCGAAAAAATTGTCAGTGCAGGGAAAATAGTGCACCGGTTCCTGGTGCAATGGAAAAAATTCCTGCCGGTCCGCCATACTAAAATGTTTGAGAAGCACTGTTCTAGATATAATGGTAAATGAAACCATTTAAAATTAGTCAAGTATTCATTAACTTTATTGAATGCATCAAATTCTTGACATCGCAATTCGAGAGCAGCACAAAACAACTTTTCTTCTTAGCTCAGTTTTTAAGGCATTAATTTTAAATATCACAGAAAGGATACGTGATACAGACAAGTCATGTGGATTAAGATTATTGTCACTCATGTCAATATAAATGAAAGTAGGGTAGATGTAGTTGTCTTCGTATAGTACGTAGGTAATAAATCTACATAGTTGTCAAATTTTAAAAAAATGCATTGTCTTGAAGGAACCGGTTCAATAATGGGCATATGTTCCAATCGTACACGTACACATGACGTTTTTTTAATATATCTAGTGGATTGTAGTGGGTTTTATATGTCCCAAATGAGTCTGCGTTAACCCCAAGAATTCCCTTTTTGACCACAGATGAGGTTATTTACCCCTGTTCACCGACCTCTTTCTTACGGGATGCCCGTCAGTCAATTGTGGGATTTTAAAAAAATGACCCCCTTTCCAGTCCATGACGGACTATGGGGCAAGTGAATTAGCGTTCACAAGTTTTTAGCCACCACTAACGAGCAGGGGAATGTGTGGCCAGCGCAATGCCCCAGGGGCCTTGCCGGTACCTGGGCTCGAACCCGCGAAATTGTAAAAATTTTATTTTTAAATATTTTTTTTCTAAACAAAGACGTTAACTGTGATGATTAATAGTCAATCTTTAATTTGTATGCATTAAAATAAAATATAATCTAAGGATGTTAACACAGTTCGTTTTCTGAAGGCCGGTTAAACGTTTTTAAAAAATGCTTCACGCGGGTTACAATATTACAATGTAGATCTCCACTAAATAAATAATAAATACAGTACTTAAATGACAATAAAAGTGATTTGAAACATACTTATTTTCAAATAGAAAATACAGTTTTGGGGGGGGGGTCGTCAAAGATTTGTGACGTATTTTTAGAGAGGGGGGGGGGTTCTAAGTTTTTGTGACGAAAGTCAAAAATCGGCTAAAATCGCGTGACGTCATTTATGGAAGGCCCCTTATATATACAGACGCTCCTTAATGCAGAAGATAATTGCGTCCACAGACCATGACAGATGATCTGATGGCAAGTGATGCAGCGCTCACAGGCCACGACTTTGTGGGTTCCACGCATTACCCAGCCGCCTAACTAGTGTTAGGTATCCATTCGGAGCTGGGTGACTCAGGGACGCCCTAGGCCCCGGGAAAAAATCCTTGCCTTCACATGGATTCGAACCCGTGACCATCGGTTCGCCAGTCGAGCGCGCTGCCACCAGAGCCATCTTTACACAATTTTGGGCCCCCGGGCAAAGAAATAGTGTTGGGCCCCAGGGCAAAGAAAGAGTGCCCCCCCCCCGCAGGAATAAAAAAAATATCTATACATAATTTATATAAATAAAGATATTCCCATGGGCCCCTATGCTCGTGGGACCCCTGGCAAATGCCCGGCCCCCCGGGCAAATGCCCAACGGGCCTATGCGTTAAGAAGGCCCTGGCTGCCACTCGACCACCACGTAATGAAATCAGATACAAATATTACTTACCAAATATACGTTTTAACTTTTAACTGCCTTATGATCCAAGACTTTCATCCAAGGATGATTCTGTTTTGAAAGACTTAAATTTTAAACGATCGCAGAGCAATGCCCGAGTATCACATTAACTCAGCATTTCGTGTTCCACAGTTCCACCCGCGTCCAACTATTTTTAAATTCAAGTATTTTATTAAATTGTAAAAATAAAATGCAGTATTTATGTTAAATTCCAACTGAACCCTTTATATTCTTCAATTTGTCAAATTAAAATGTACCATTATCATTTACGCATTTGTCACTGTGCGCTAATGTAGCCGTTCGCATTTATCACTGAGCGCGATTGTCGGTGTGCGCAACTTTCTGTGTTCGCGTTTGTCCTGTGCGCATTTGTCATTTGTGTCATTGCAGAATTGTCTTCTGCGCGTTTGTCACCGAAACATTTTTCTTATTAGAGCTTTATTTTTTTAAACATTAAATTAAATAAATGGGCCCACGGCCCTAAACGGTACATATTGTAAACTTTAAATCGCCTATAGATTTTGTCTAGCTGATGATGAATCAATGTGCCAAGTTTGGTCAAGATGCATTCATTTACCCTTTAGCCACTGTTTTAAAATAGTTTTTATAAGGCTCATATTATAATTAATATTAGTAAAACCGACATTTTTCACCCAAAAGAGTGGATATTATGAGCCGAATCCCATAAAGTAGTTAAATATGAGTCGTGATGGTTTATGTTCACAACGATTGGTCTCGATCCATTTATCCACCCGAAGGCCAGATTTTAAAATATTTTGTCTCCTTATATTATAAGAGTCTTAATTAGAAAAAATAATCAACGGGCCTCAGCCCTAAATGGCACATGTTGTAAAATGTAAGCCTCTTTATTTTACAATACAGTTATAACTTAAAATACAACCCTCAGATAGACATAAGGATAAATACACCTATCTTATTCCGTATACAAGAACAAACATACAAATTCTCGTTGTTCCTGTCCAGAGTTCGGGCGTGGAATGGGTTGCGTGAAGAAATTAGGAAAACCAACACTTTATCAACATTTAAAACTCTAATAAGACTTCAGGACTAGACACAAAACATAGATAAGCGTAGGGACGCAATAATCTTCTATCTATTATCGAGACGATTATCGAAGGAGCGTCTGTAACAGATAAGATTTTTATTTTGATTGATAAGGGATATATGAGAGAAGTTTAGGGGCCGTCCATAATTGACGTCACGCGATTTTTGACCCCCTCCCCTTTCGCCACAAAAACTTAGACCCCCCCCTTCTAAAAATACGTCACAAATCTTTGACACAAAAAAAAACAACAAAAAAAAACACTTTATTTTCTATTTGAAAATAAGTATGCTTCAAATCACTTTTATTGTCATTTAAGTATTTATTATTTATTTAGTGAAGATCTACATTGTAATATCGTAACCCGCGCGAAGCATTTTTTAAAAACGTTTAACCGGCCTTCAGAAAACGAACTGTGTTAACATCCTTAGATTATATTTTATATTAATGCATACAAATTAAACATTGACTATCATCACGGTTAACGTCTTTGTTAAGAATTTTTTAAATTTAAAAATAACATTTTTAAAATGTATTTTTAAATAAAACAACCCCGTAAAAAAAAGTTTTTGACTATAACTCCCTTATAAATGAGACATAACTAAAAGTATTGATTATGTTCAAACTGAAACAGAAATTATCTCCCCTGGCTTTAAAACTGGGGGAAGGGGGTGTGGACATGTACGGGTGGCGTCAACTCAACTCCAGGTGGTTTACCTGGTTTAAACACGAGATGTGTTCACCGGTGGCTGGCCTGAAGTCAAGTGACCCGTAAAATGTAAACGATAGCGACCGCTACATATAGTTTATATAGATAAACTAAAAATGCATTAATTTAATTACGGTACGTTCGATCGATCTCAAATTTTTATACGATGCATTGTTAGGTGACACGGGTCCGTGTGCCAAATTTCAGCTTGATGGCTACACGGGAAGTGGATCATTTTTTACTTTTGTTTTTCCGCGGGCCAAAGACAGACAGAGAGACAGAAGTGAAGTTAATATAATATAAGGGATTTAAAAATCCCTCAATTGACTGACGGGCATCCCCGTAAGAAAGAGGTCGGCGAAAAGAGGTAAATAACCTCATCTGGGGTCAAAAAGGGAATTCTGGGGGTGATGCAGACTCATTTGGGACATATAACACCCACTACAATCCACTAGATATATTAAAATACGTAATGTGTACGTGTAAGCTTGGAGGATATGCCCATTATTGAACCGGTTCCTTCCAAACAATGCATTTTTTAAAAATTTGACATCTATGTAGATTTCTTACCTACGTACTATACGAAGACACCTACATCTACCCTACTTTCATTTATATTGACATGAGTGACAATAATCTTAATCCACATGACTTGTCTGTATCACGTATCCTTTCTGTGATATTTAAAAGTAATGCCTTAAAAACTGAGCTAAGAAGAAAAGTTGTTTTGTGCTCCTCTCGAATTGCGATGTCAAGAATTTGATGCATTCAATAAAGTTAATGAATACTTGACTAATTTTAAATGGGTTCATTTACCATTATATCTAGAACAGTGCTTCTCAAACTTTTTAGTATGGCGGACCGGCAGGATTTTTTTCCATTGCACCAGGGAACGGTGCACTATTTTCCCTGCACTAACAATTTTTTCTGTCCTTTTTTTGAGAACATCTGCGGACCGGCAGCGGATGGCCCACCGACCGGTCCGCGGACCACCACTTTGAGAAGCACTGATCTAGAAGACTGGAATGGCCAGAGGCGTTTGACCAAAAACTAATCGAACAATTATATCAAACTTAAAACGTTTTTAATTTTATCAAATAGATTCACTCCATCCCCCTTTAAACAAAAAGGATATTCCGTGTCGTTTTGACTGAAAATATCTACACATAATCCTATTCAAATCATTTTTAGACAGTTTGCTTGTAAAACTCACCAGTAACATTTTTGGGTGGGGTGGGGGGGGGGTAACGACGCTCCCCCAAATCCCCGAGTCATATGAGCAGGACCTAGAGTCTGGGGTTGTGGGGGGGGGGTAACGCACACATAAACTTGTATATTTTGGGGTAACCGGCAAAAAAGTTCGACGACTCCTGCCATGAGAGAACCAAACGGAGCTGCGGTTACATCACAAATGCTTTGACTTTGATGTCAACATCAAACGACGCAGTGTAACAATTTCATCTGTTATCTTGTGGATTCTCAAACTTAAGGATTATAATTAGATTTAATTTTCGTGTCTTGATAGCTTACGCCAACCAGCGTCTGATGGCCTACTGACCGGCACACTGAGAAGCACTGATTTAAAAAAAAATAAAAAAGTCATTAAATAAATTGTAAGCGACCAAATATTTCATTTGAAGTTTTATTTAAAGTTACCCTTTTCATGTAACGTCACATTTCTTCAACCCCCTCCCCCCTAGGTGCGTGACGTCATTTATGGACGGCCCCTTAGTCGAGATCCATAAAAATATGCAAGTACATATGTGACCCGTCAAAACGACCCCAGTCAATAAAACAAAAGAAGTAGGGCTGCGGAAATTAACGATTAACTAATAATAAATAGATTAATCCTTACAATTTTCAATCGATTAAAATTAATTTAATAGATTAAAATTTAAGAAATGTATATATTATTTTCAATTATTTATTATATTATACTTTTTGTTACTTACACACTTTGCCATGGTTTTATTATTATTTATTTAGACGTGCATGAGTAAGGGGCGGTCCATAAAGTACGTCACGCTATTTTTGACCCCCTCCCCCTGTCACATATCTCGGGACCCCCCCCCAAAGTACGTCACACTTTCCAAATTTTTTTAAAATTAACACCTAATTAAAATATTAAATTCAATACTTAAAATACACTTCACTATTAAATTGTATTAAAATTAAAATGTCCACTTAAAAGTAGGGATGTACCGGATTCAAAATTTTGAAATCCAGCTGGAGCTGAAGTGGGCCGGATTTATGAAGTGAAATCCGACTGGAGCCGGAATCAGATTTGTTAAAATGGCCGGATTCCGGATTTTCCGGGGCCATTAAGATTATGAATATATATATAAATTAGGGATCTACCGGCCAGCCGGATTTATGAAGTGAAATCCTGCTAAAGCCGGATTTTTAAAATTACATAATAAAAAGGAAACAAAACAATTTTACTAAAAAAAGACTAGATTGACAAATTATGTGACCAACTCTTGTGCTATATTTAATCTGTTTATTATGGTCCTATGAATTATATTTCATTCAAAAATATTCACTGGACATCATCTGTGTTCATCCATAGTTACGACTGACATCAATCTTTCACAATCATCGTTTCCTGGAAGGATAATTGCAGACAGATCAACTCGTCCTCATCTAGCCACTCAACAGCATCTGTATGTGCATTTTCTCCTCTGTCAATAACTGCCATGGGTTCTCTTTGACTTATAGAAGTGATTCTTAAAGTACGGATGCGTTTTATCTGAGTTGATTCTTGAACAGTTTGGGTGGGCACATTCTCCTGAGCCCGAGCTCTGTGTTGTCCTGAATGTTTCTTCAACATTTGTTTGTGAGGCAAAATATGAGTGACATACTTTGCAAAGTCGATCAAATAAGCTGGTAATCATATGGTTGTACTTTGAAAGCTCCTGTTGATCTTGGCATACGTTCATCAAATTTGAGAGTTTGTGCTACAAACAAGGAAGGAAATTATGAGAATCTGCATCTGCTCTTTCTTAAGCTTTGAGTCCATCATTTGTTTGGGTGATTGGGATTGGAGGAGGGGAAGAATCTTTAAGGTAAAACGTTAAAATATGAGCTTCGTGCTTTGTCGCAACATTTCATGTCCTGATATTTAACAACAATTTAAGTGAAATATTGGCTGGTGCGAACATGATGGTCAAACCATACCTGATCCTTATATTTGTAATATTAGTCCTGCTGCATCCAATTCAGATTAATGAACAACACATTCAGGAGATACGCATTTCAATGCTTTTGACATAAAACTAATTCTGTTTCACAAAATTTATGAAAATTATTTTTAAAGCTATTTAAATTCTACTAAAAAAATATAAATAAATTAGAAAAAATAAATAAAAATAATAAATGTGTGATATCACACATGGCCTGACGGAGCCCTTAAGGGGCCGTCCATAAATGACGTCACGCGATTTTGGCCGATTTTTTACCCCCCTCCCCCCCTCGTCACAAAAACTTAGACCCCCCCTCTAAAAATACGTCACAAATCTTTGACCCCCAACCCCCCCCAAAAAAACCCAACTAAAAACAAAAAAAACAACTTATTTTCTATTTGAAAATAAGTATGTTTCAAATCACTTTTATTGTCATTTAAGTATTTATTATTTATTTAGTGAAGATCTACAATCTACATTGTAATATCGTAACTCGCGTGAAGCATTTTTTTAAAAACGTTTAACTGGCCTTCAGAAAACGAATTGTGTTAACATCCTTAGATTATATTTTATTTTAATGCATACAAATGAAACATTGACTATTAATCATCACGGTTAACGTCTTTGTTTAGAAAAAAAATTATTTAAAAATAACATTTTTTAAATGTATTTTTTTTTAAAATCCCTAAATTGACTGACGGGCATCCCGTAAGAAAGAGGTCGGCGAACAGAGGTAAATAACCTCATCTGGGGTCAAAAAGGGAATTCTTGGGGGTAATGCAGACTCATTTGGGACATATAACATCCACTACAACCCACTAGATATATTAAAATACGTCATGTGCACGTGTACGCTTGGAACATATGTCCATTATTGAACCAGTTCCTTCCAGAAAATGCATTTTTTAAAAATTTGACAACTATGTAGATTTCTTACCTACGTACTATACGAAGACACCTACATCTACCCTACTTTCATTTATATTGACATGAGTGACAATAATCTTAATCCACATGACTTGTCTGTATCACGTATCCTTTCTGTGATATTTAAAAGTAATGCCTTAAAAACTGAGCTAAGAAGAAAAGTTGTTTTGTGCTCCTCTCGAATTGCGATGTCAAGAATTTGATGCATTCAATAAAGTTAATGAATACTTGACTAATTTTAAATGGGTTCATTTACCATTATATCTAGAACAGTGCTTCTCAAACTTTTTAGTATGGCGGACCGGCAGGATTTTTTTCCATTGCACCAGGGAACGGTGCACTATTTTCCCTGCACTAACAATTTTTTCTGTCCTTTTTTTGAGAACATCTGCGGACCGGCAGCGGATGGCCCACGGACCGGCACCGATCCGCGGACCACCACTTTGAGAAGCACTGATCTAGAAGACTAGAATGGCCAGGGGCGTTTGTCCAAAAACCCATCGAACAATTATATCAAACTTAAAACGTTTTTAATTTTATCAAATAGATCCCCCTCCCTTTTTAAAGAAAAAGGATATTCCGTGTCGTTTTGACTTAAAATATCCGATTGAAGGGGGGGAGGGGGCTAACGACGCTCCCCCAAATCCCCGGGTCATGTGAGCAGGACCTAGAGTCTGGGGGTTGGGGGGGTGGGGGTAACGCACTCATAAACTTGTATATTTTGGGGTAACGGGCAAAAAAGTTCGAGAGAACGGAGCTGCGGTTACATCACAAATGCTTTGATGTCAACATCAAACGACGCAATGTAACAATCTCATATGTTATCTTGTGGATTCTCAAACTTAAGGATTATAATTAGATTTAATTTTTGTGTCTTGATAGCTTACGCCAACCAGCGTCTGATGGCCTACCGACCGGCACATTGAGAAGCACTGATTAAAAAAAAAGTCATTAAATAAATTGTAAGCGACCAAATATTTCAGTGGAAGTTTTATTCCAAGTTACCCTTTCGATGTGACGTCACATTTCTTCAACCCCCCTCCCTCCCCCTCGTCACAAAAGTGTGACCCCCCACCCCCCCCTAGGTGCGTGACGTCATTTATGGACGGCCCCTAAACAAGAAGTAAAAGGTTTTTATTCCTAATTTCTTGTATAGCAGAATGAATTTGCTGTTACGTCACAAAATTTGGGAGCCATGGAATTACCGCGACCGAACGCGAAATAATGAATTGCGACATAACGGGATCTATATATGCTTTATATAAAATATAATTACAAGTTATCGATTAATTTTTACAGATTAATCGAACACATTTTTTTAATCAGTACCAGCCCTAAAATAAAGCTAATAAAACTTATTAAAACCATTGCTTTTTTGGCTCTGGATTTCACTGCAGCCAAGTTTTAATATCAATTTATTAGTTTTTGTCTATTTGTTTGTTGAAGAAGGCTCTTTGCCAAAACTTTCGATGTTTTGTGACGTCTTGCTAGGATCATACATACCCTGTTTGCATGACATCTTTTGACTTATCTATAAGTTTTGCTCGTTTCATCTCTATATATATAAGACGCATTTGTTGTCTGTCTGTCTGTCTGTTCCCTAATAACTCAAGATCCAGACAACCAAATAACGTGAAATTTGGTACACGTACACAAAATTATACCGGAAGGGTTATTAAACAGGTTTCGTTCCATATATATAAGATACTGGGGCCCGGGGGCCCAAAATGTAGTTTTTCCCTATATGAGCTATATAAAATAAAAATTATTGAAAATTAAGACGTAAAATAATGACGCAAATTAATAAACATTTTGGTGTCGAGATTAACAAGAAGGCGATTATCGCCATAAAATAATTTTTTTGTTGTTGTTGCTTTGTTGTTGTTGCTTTTGTTGTTGTTTTGTTGTTGTTGCTTTGTTGTTGTTGCTGTTGTTGTTGTAGTTGTTGTTGTTTTGTTGTTGCTTTGTTATTGTTTTGTTGTTGATGTTTTTGTTGTTGTTTTGTTTTTGTTGTTGTTGTTGTTGCTTTTGTGTTGTTTTTGTTGTTGTTGCTTTTGTGTTGTTTTTGTTGCTTTTGTGTTGTTTTTGCTGTTGTTGTCCACATCCCTTGCCCTGCGACGTCAATGTCCTTCATGTTGTTGTTGCTTTGTTGTTGTTGCTGTTGTAGTTGTTGTTTTGTTGTTGTTGCTATGTTGTTGTTGCTGTTGTTGTTGTAGTTGTTGTTTTGTTGTTGTTTTGTTGTTGATTTTGTTGTTGTTTTGTTTTTGTTGTTTTGTTGCTGTTGCTGTTTCTGTTGTTGTTTTTGTCGTTGTTGCTGTTGTTGTTTTTGTTGTTGTTGATGTTGTTGTTGTTAAACCCGGGCGGGAGCCGGGTACTTGCCCCTAGTCTCTATATATATAAGACGCATTTGTTGTCTGTCTGTTCCCTAATAACTCAAGATCCAGACAACCAAATAACGTGAAATTTGGTACACGTACACAAAATTATACCGGAAAGGTTATTAAACAGGTTTCGTTCCATATATATAAGATACTGGGGCCCGGGGGCCCAAAATGTAGTTTTTCCCTATATGAGCTATATAAAATAAAAATTATTGAAAATTAAGACGTAAAATAATGACGCAAATTAATAAACATTTTGGTGTCGAGATAAACAAGAAGGCGATTATCGCCATAAAATAATTTTTTTTGTTGTTGTTGCTTTGTTGTTGTTGCTGTTGTTGTTGTAGTTGTTGTTTTGTTGTTGATGTTTTTGTTGTTGTTTTGTTTTTGTTGTTGTTGCTGTTGTTGTTTTTGTTGTTGTTGCTGTTGTTGCTTTTGTGTTGTTTTTGCTGTTGTTGTTGTTGTCCACATCCCTTGCCCTGCGACGACAATGTCCTTCATGTTGTTGTTGCTTTGTTGTTGTTGCTGTTGTATTTGTTGTTTTGTTGTTGTTGCTTTGTTGTTGTTGCTGTTGTTGTTGTAGTTGTTGTTTTGTTGTTGTTTTGTTTTTGTTTTGTTGTTGTTTTTGTTGTTGTTTTTGTTGTTTTGTTGTTTTTGTTGTTTTTGTTGTTGTTTTGTTTTTGTTGTTTTGTTGTTTTTGTTGTTTTTGTTGTTGTTTTGTTTTTGTTGTTTTGTTGTTGTTTTTGTTGTTTTTGTTTTGTTGCTGTTGTTGTTAAACCCGGGCGGGAGCCGGGTACTTGCCCCTAGTTACACTATAAGAAGTAATTTTTAAAGGTAATAGTATTAGCAAGTAAAATTTAATTCGGAGAAACCTTGATTAGTGATTAGTCATTTATTAGCATTGAAAAAATTTAATGAATCAAATACAATTAAAATATAAATAATAAGGAGATATCCAATATTATTTAAACATGAAAGAATATCGGTTTAATATGACCCCAGGTATGATATTAAATTGTCTATACATTCTAATACTAATATACATTTTAATCTTTAATGTGAATTAGGAATAAAAAAACACACTACACACAACAAATTTAAAAAAAATACACACAAAAAAACCCAAACTTCTACTTTAATTTAAGTGTAAGTTATTTAATTTAAGTTGAAGCCATGGCTTTTCACATCAAAGTTGCACACTAATAAGAGAATTAATTTTTTTGAATCACAACATTAAATGACAAAATTCACAATTTCATTCACACATGTTAAAAAATAAATCACAGGCATCATATGTGACAATTTTGATAAAATATTTTTAACACTTTCTAAAGAAAGTGCCCGTAAAATAGGCCACTGCTTTGTACTGCACATCTCATTTTAAAATACCAACACAAAAAAATGCCCCATCAAAAAACTATTTTTTAAAGTCTGTTCTAAAGTTGTGCAATGTGGAAATGAGATTTACTTTTTCTCTCTTTGACTCTAGATTTTTTTATTTTTTAAATTTAGGCCTTTCACTTTCAGGCTAAAGGACAGTTTAAAAAAAACTATACTAATACTAAATCTAAAAACATCTGCATGTTAAAAGGAAATGTCTAGAAAAATTTGGTATATATGATATGATTAATTCTTTATGCTTACTTTTATTGTCATTACAGTGGAACCTCTCATAACGAGCACTTCTCATAACGAATAATTCGTATAACGAGCAAAATAATATGTGAAGAAGTTTCTCCCTAAACAAGCGAGGTTTCACATAACGAGTCATGCAAAAAGGGGAAGTCCCTTTCTCCCGACATTCATTAGTGAGCCAGGACTCCCGGGCCGATGAATTAGTCTGCGTTTAGCACTCTGTCTGTTAGCGTATTGTTTTCATGTGCGATTACCCGTTTTACAAATTTTGTATTCAGACACTATTCGTATTTTTTTATGTGCAAAGTGTGTAACCTGTGCTAAAATGTCTTCAAAGAAAAAACACAAAAGACAAATTTCTCTTGAATGAGTCATTTTGTCTTCAGGTAGATTATCAGATTGTGTAAAACATTTCCCAAAGACATCACATTTGGAAGTTTCTCAGCTGAATGTATCCTTTTACATGCAGTTAGTTTACCAGAGTATAAAACCTTTTCCACAGATATCATATTTAAACTTTTTCTGCTGAATGAGTTTTTTGTGAATAATTATGTCCTCATTGTGCAACAACCCATTCCCTCAGGTTTTTCTCCTGAATGTGTACGTTTAAGTTGAGTTAGAGAACAAGAGTATACAAAATATTCCCCAAATACATCACATATGAAAGGTTTTTCATGCCAGAACATGAAAAATATTTGCCAGATACATCGCATTTTGTGCTGCATTCGATTACCAGGTAGCGTAAAACCTTTCCCAGAGATTACACAGTTGAAAGGTTTTTCTTCTGAATGTATCCTTTCTTGTTGAATTAGAGTAGCAGATAGCATAAAAAAATTTCCACGCACCACACTTAAAAGGTTTTTCTCCTGAAATTTTCCTTTTGTGTCGAGTTAGATTGTTAGAATTAGTGTGTAACAAATTTCCAAAAAACATCACATTTGAAAGGCTTTTCTTCAAAACGTGTCCAATTGTGCATGCTGTATCAACTCGCATATAAGCCGAGTTTAGAACTATAAAATACAATACTGAAATCAGGGCGTTGGCTTATACTTATATGCGGCTAAAAATAAAATGGACACAAGGACCGACACTTAAATGTATAAATTTTTAGAAACTATATACTTCGTTAATCATCAGTTGTGAACAACTTATGAGCAGATGTTCAGATATTATTATAGCAAATAAAATGTGGAAAGAGCAGAACATGTTTTTGGGTCATTCCAAAAACTAAACAAACTGGTATGTAACAGTAACAGAAAAGTAAGCAGTTTACATCTTTAAGGTAACAAATTTCTATGAACCAAAAATATGGAGTAAAATTAGACAATTGCATAGTCGGCATATATGCGGGTTTTTGCCAAAACTGGCCATTTTAAAGCAGTTTTAAGGGGTCTGCTTGTATGCAAATGTAGGCTTATATGCGAGTAAATACGGTAGTTAAGAGACTATTTTGATTAAAACCTTTCCCAAAGATTTCACATCTGAAAGATTTCTCTCCTGAAGGTATCATCATATATATATTTACGCTCAATTATGTAGCCTAACGCTAAGGGACATCACTCTGCTTTTTAAAAAAAAATTGGATAATCATTTTGGTTTCCAGATTAACATTAAACACCCTCCACACTATTATTAATAATTGAACAATTTCATGCGGACGTTCGATAGGAGTTATTTTTGGTGCAGTAATTTGGTGCGCTGCTTTCAAAAGTTACTTTAAAAATCGTGTGGTGATTAGCACTGTAAAAAAATATTATATACATACTTTGTGTACATTTCAGGAATATTTCGTATTTATCATATAAGGATACGTTACTTAAGCTTTTGCAATAAAAAAAAACAAAAAAACTCTATTATAAAATACTTTGTGTACATTTAAGAACGTTTAATATTACGTATTTATCATACAAGGACAAGTTAGTTGGGCTTTTGAAAAAGGTGGGCGCCGTAGGCGCCCTTAAAAAAGGGGGCGCTGCAGCACAAACTAGTTTCATGTATAATTAGTCTACCAGATCAGTATATGGTTTCCCAAAATCATTACATTTGAAAGTTTTTTTTAGAATATGTCCTTTTGAGTTTAATGAGGCTACAAGAATGTGCATAAGATTTCCCACAGACATCACATTTTAAAGGATTTTTTTTCTTAATGCGCTCTTTTGTGGTTATATAGACTAGCAGGGTGTGTAAAACATTTTCCAAAGACAATACATTTAAAAGGTTTTTCTCTCAAATGTACCGTTTTGTGTTTAGCTAAATTCGATGAGTCCCTAAAGAATTTCCCACAGACATCACATCTGAAAGGTTTTTATCCCAAATGTATCCATTTCTGTGAAGTTAGGCTTACTTATAGACCGTGTAAAACATTTTCTACAGACATCACATTTGAAAGGATTTTCTCGTGAATGTATCCTTTTGTGATTTTTTTAAAGAGTACTAGGTTTTTCTCTCAAATATATTTTTATGTGTTGAAACAGAGTAGCAAAGAGCACAGAACCTTTCCAACATAAATCACATCTGAAAGTTTATTCTCCTGAATGTGTTCTTTTGTGTGCAGTTACATGACCAGACTGTGCAAAACATTTTCCACATACATCACATTTGAAAGGTTTTTCTCCTGAATGTATCCTTTTATGAATTTTTAGAGTAACAGCCTGTGTAAAACATTTCCCACATACATAACATTTGAAAACTTTCTCTCCTGAATGTATTCTTTTGTGTTTAATAAGGTTACTAGATTGTGTATAACCTTTCCCACAGATGTTACAGTTGAATGGTTTCTCTCCTGAATGTATCCTTTTGTGTTTAATAAGGTTTATAGAATGTGCATAAGATTTCCCACAGACATCACATTCAAAATGATTTTCTTCTGAATGTGCTCTTTTGTGTTCTTTTAGATGATGAGAATGCGTAAAACATTTTCCACAGACATCACAACTAAAAGGTTTTTCTCTAGAATGTATCCTTTTGTGTGCATTTAGACTACCAGATTGTGTAAAACATTTTCCACAGACATCACAACTAAAAGGTTTTTCTCCAGAATGTATCCTTTTGTGTTCAGTTAGAATATGAGAATGTGTAAAACATTTTCCACAGACATCACAACTAAAAGGTTTTTCTCCTGAATGTGTTATTTTGTGTCGAATAAGGATACAAGATTGTGTATAACCTTTCCCACAGACTTCACACTTGAATGGTTTCTCTCCTGAATGTATCCTTTTGTGTACAGCTAATCTTGATGAATAACTGAAGAATTGCTCACAGATATCACATTTGAAAGGTTTCTCTCCTGAATGTGTCATTTTATGTACAGTTAAATTACCAGATTCTGTAAAACATTTCCCACAGACATTACACTTAAATGGTTTCTCTCCTGAATGTAGCCTTTTGTGTTTAGTCAATTTTGATGAGTAACTAAAGAGTTGTCCACAGACATCACATCTAAAAGGTTTTTCTCCTGAATGTATCCTTTTGTGTTCAGTTAGACTACCAGATTGTGTAAAACATTTTCCACAGACATCACAACTAAAAGGCTTTTCTCCCGAATGTCTCATTTTGTGTGCAGTTAGACTACCAGAATGTGTAAAACATTTTCCACAGACATCACAACTAAAAGGTTTTTCTCCTGAATGTATCTTTTTGTGTGCAGTTAGACTACCAGATTGTGTAAAACATTTTCCACAGACATCACAACTAAAAGGTTTTTCTCCAGAATGTATCCTTTTGTGTGTAGTTATATTATGAGAATGCGTAAAACATTTTCCACAGACATCACAACTAAAAGGTTTTTCCCCTGAATATATCCTGTGTGCAGTTAAATAAGAAGACAGTGTCAAATATTTACTTTCATCTGATTGTGCCATGTTGTATTAGTTTTTAAGAATTTGTAAAACTTTTGCTACTACAAATACAACCAAGCTGAAAGATTTTTCTCCTTAATCAGTTAATGTGCAGCATTTCTGTATCAACACTCTGATTACAGTATTTACAGAGAAAGTATAACTTTTAATAGGTATTCTCCCTTGGTTAAATTGTTCAGTTTTTACTCTATTTATGTCTACTTGCTCTCTGGCAATAATGACTTTTTAAAATTTCCTTTTAAATGATTTGAATGGTACATCTGACGTATGGAAGAAT
Source organism: Ampullaceana balthica (assembly GCA_944989445.1). Taxonomy (NCBI): domain Eukaryota; kingdom Metazoa; phylum Mollusca; class Gastropoda; family Lymnaeidae; genus Ampullaceana; species Ampullaceana balthica. The sequence continues at coordinate 135,194 of CALYLW010001431.1, forward strand.
AAGTATAAAACCTGCAGTTGAATATATCTGAAACAAAAAAAAAGCAAAACAAAGATAAATATAATAAAGTCAACTATTTAATTGAAAGTGTAAACTATTTAGCAAGGCAGTTAATAGCTTTATCTATTGGAGTTTGAGACATTCTATAAAAATTAGAAATCATTATGTCACTGAACAATTTAAGACAGACATATGGAGCACATTATTATCGAATAAGGTCAGCAGAAGTAACCAACAACAAAGGGGGACTACAAAAAGGTCCAACAGTAGATAAATGTTAACTTAGAAATTTTCAAATTTTATAAGAAAAAAATTGAAGTTTCTAAGGTGTATCCAGGCCAAAGTTATAGTTTTTCTAGGTACAATGCCACTCATTTTACAAAGTAACTCTTATCTTAAGAGAAGTGAACTATACAATTTTAATAATATATATTTTACCGGCATAAATGCCTTTGGGCAAAGTATGAAATATTTGATTTTTGCCATCATGTTGCATGGGCAATTTATACTTTGCTAGCAACACTGCTTTTGTATTTTTTAAGAGGCTTGGGAAGTACTGAATGACACATTTTCTTTTTCAAATCAAGTGTTATTCCATTACAATGCTTAGCCTACTATTGAGAACCTGAATTTGAACCATTTTAAATGAAATAATAAAGGTATTCAATTTGTAAAATGAATGATTGATGCAGAACTACATTTAGACAACTAACTCTTAATAAGATTATTATACTTAAGGTTATTTTAAGAGCTAATTTACTTTCTTAAGGTTATTTTAAGAACTAATTTACTATTATTCAGTTTCAGCCTTAAGTTAAAATTCAATCAAAGCACTGCCAGTCTGAAATTCAAAAACACTGCAGGCAAAGTAGTTTTTTTGTCCTGTTTTAATAAAAATTTTGTTATTGGGAGAGAAAAGGAGAATACCGGCTTAATAGTAGTAGTAGGGGTCTACCAATATGCATTTTTGCCAATATGAGTATTTGTTAGGACAAAACCAGTGCTTATATTTCCTTGCCCTTTGTATTTTACTCGATTGGCTCCCCTTGTAAAGTATCTTGTCCGTTGGTCTTCATACGCGTCACTTATTAGTTTAGAATAAAATTTAATGATTAGACTAGTGCAAGACCGGCATTAAACAAGTATGCGAGGGCCGCAGGCCCGAGCGCAGGGGCTAAAATGAAGCAATCCGGCGGATAATCTAGTTTTTATTTCAATGGTACAAAAAACATGCGGCACTATATGCTATAATGCGCATGTAGATGCACAACAGCCCGCGAAAATTCCTGGCGGGCAAATTCCTTTCGCCTGAAATACCGGGTGCAGTAGCATCGCGGTTGAAAGTTTTCTGAATTTTTGTGTAAAATTGTTCAAAAAGGAAAGTGAATTTTTCAAACTGGAAGTGTCAGGGTTAGGTTTAGCTATAGAATTTTAGGGTTAGGTTTAGCTATAGAACTTTAGGGTTAAGGTTAGGTTTAGCTTTATAGTTTTTAAAAAGTGTACCCTTTCCGGTCTTCCTATATTCGTGATTCAGACGTATGAACAGTGAGTATCATTTTTTTCTTACTATTTTTCGCTGGTTTCCAAACTTGGCAGGTTGCTAAAATAGCCTATAATTTTTTTAGTAACATTTTGCTTCTTCCAAAATTGTAATGTTTCTAATAAAAGCTAAAAATTTGAGAATCCCCTGGTCCCCCCAAAATTCCAATGCTATGCACTACTTTCCGGAGGTCACGTGCCTTAGCAACAATGGTGGCTGCCCGGAAATGAGCGGCCGCCATCTTGGCCAAGTAAAGGATAATTTACCCGCTTACCAAATATTATGTTCACATAATTGCTCTAATAGAAATGATGCAGACAGAAACCCGTAATTTAACCATTAAATACTTCTTTTNATTACTTATTGAATGTGTTTAAATTAGTAAAAGTAAGTTACTTAATTTTTTTCCTCTACTAAAATACAATGCGCTGAAATAAGAAATTACCCCAGTTTCAGTCACCAGTGCTAGTACCTTACTCTTACCTACATTCATTTACAAACGTTACTAAGGACTCTGAAATCTGTATGTTCTAGGTATTTGACACTGGCATGCTCGGAGGAGGTCAATGGAGTCGTGAAGGGGTGACACCATGAGCTAACGCAAAGGGTGACACGAACAATACAATAGGGACGCCTCTGAGTGCGATCAAAACCACTACCCTGTTTAAGGTGTGAAGGAACGGAGACGACGGAACCAGGTGGCGGTGGCTTTGTTCTGAATCAGGGTTGCCAGGTTGAAATTTGGGTAAAAGCCTAAACGTCGGCCAAAAAAGCCAATAAAATTCTCTCTCTTTTTTTTTAAAATTTAAAAAGCCAAACTTATGTGACATGATAAACTGGGGGTTGTAGGGCGCCTATGGCAACCACTTTTTTGTCAAAAGCCTAAGTAACTTATCCTTGTTTGATAAATACGAAATATTAAACTTCCTGAAATGTACACACAGTATTTTATAAATATAAATCCTCAAATCCTCTTTTTACATCGTTCTCTTTTCTAAAATTAAAATATAAGCTAAAACAAATGACTTCATATAATATTTTTTACGGCGAGAATCTTTAATTTATTATTATTTTGCACACCTCCTGATGCACACCCTTGTATTAAATAAAGGCTCAAATAATGAAGTCATAGCGTTACGGTTCCATCCAACCAGCCAGCCAGTGAGTGACTTGGGTTATTATTAAATCCTTTATATTAACTTCGAAATCTTGTCGTCATCTCTCTCTTCGTACGTTGGTCGGGCGGAAAAACAAAAGTAAAAATGTCCCACTTCCCGTGATCCGATCGAGCTGAAATTTGGCACACGGACCCGTCTCACCTAACAATGCATCGTATCAAAATTTCAGATCGATCGAACGTACCGTAATTAAATTAATGCATTTTTAGTTTATCTATATAAACTATATGTAGCGGTCGCTATCGTTTACATTTTACAGGTCACTTGACTTCACGCCAGCCAGAGGTGAACACATCTCGTGCTTTAACCAGGTGTACCGGCGTGCTTTTGTTTACATTTTACGTGTCACGCTGAGCTCGGTACAGGGATTGGTGACAAGACCTTTCCCCTCTCCCACCCACCCACCCCCCCCCGGGTTAAAAGCAAACGGGAGTTAAGACAGATTCAGTCTGTAAATATTTGTCGCGTTTGAACATAATCAATACTTTTAGTTATGTCTCATATATAAGGGATTTATAGTAAAAAACTATGTTTTTACGGGGTTGTTTTATTATATTATTTATGTCGACAAAAATGACATCACGCACCTACCGGGAGGGAGGAGGTCACACATTTGTGACGACGTGTGACAAGGGGGAGGTGTAAAAACTGTGACGTCACACCTAATCACGCAACTCTAAATAAAAGTTCCACTTAAACATATGATTGTTTTAAATGGACTCGCACGTATTACGATATTGTAGTGCAGCCTTAAATTAAATGATAATACAGTGTTTTTAAACATGCTCATTTTCAAGTAGAAAATACTGGTTCTATCGTCAAATGCACCACACCCGGGTTGGTATTACAAATTTGCGAAATTCCATTTTCATGGGCTATTGACACACTTTTTCTACTGTTTTCAATATTTTAAAATCCTTTATATTAACTCGTGGAGTCTGCTTCTTCTACACATTCTTTTGGCCCGAGACTTAGTCTCTTAAGGCTTTGGCTAATACCTGGGCAACCTGGTTCATCTGCTGACATAATATTGTCTTCACGTGGGGCTCTTTTGCCTTCCGAACCTCCCCGGCTATTTCTAGCGCGGGACACGAAGTTAACAGGTGTAGTACTGTTTCAGAGGCTTGACTGCAATGACGGCAGTTCGAGTCCCTGTTATGGTCCAGCCTGTTGAAATATGAGTCAGTTGGGCAGTGCTCTGCTCGCATTTGAGTCAATAAACTCTGGTGTTGCGACTCAAACTCCACTTCTGGTCTGATCGACTTGGCGTCTGCTTGATTGTTTTATTGTTTTCCGAAAAAACTTTGGATCGATTTTTAACCCACTTCCCCGTATGCTAGCGAGCTGAAATTTTGCAGGCAGACTCGTGTCAACGATACAAATGATCTATCAAAATTTCAGATCGGTTGACTGTACTGCAATTAAAATTAATGAATTTTTTAGATTATCTCTATGTATCTCTATGTAGCATGTTAATTTTTGTGCCAGAGTGTCGCGGTGCGTATTACATTGAACAACCTTTTTAATTATTTCCTGTCACGCTGTGCGCCGGTGCGGTGCGTATTTTATTGACGATAAAAAACAACTTTCTTATTCCGTATGCAAGAACAAACACATACAAGTTTTCCTTCTTCCCGTCCGGAATTCGGGCGTGAAATGGGTTGCCTGAAGAATCCAGGAAAACCAACACTTTATCAACATTTAAATCTCTAATAAAAATGCAGGACTAAACACAAACCATAGATAAGCGTAGGACGCAATAATCTTCTGTATAGAAGGAGCGTCTGTAAACAGATAAGATAAGATAAGATACTTTAAAAAAAATATATTCCCGATCTGTAAATGTAAATGCTAGTAATTGCTAGTCTGTCTCGCGGTGCACACTATATTAAAACATGTTTTTATAACAACTTTTCCGTGATCAAATCGAACTGAAATTTAGCAGGCAGACTGTAGTAGTTATTTTTACTATAAATTAGGGCTGCGGAAATTAACGATTAATTTCTCGATTAATTGTTAAAAATTTTATCGATGAAATATATGAATTAAAATAATTTTAATTGATAAAAATTTGATTAAAATATAAGAAAATATTTTTTTTTCAATTTATTAAAAATAATTAATTATTAATAATAATTTATATATTTTTTAATTTAACATACAAACTTCTCCCGCGTATTATTATAATTTATTAACTTACTAGGCTAGCAGACTTCATTCACGGTACGTTGCAACGATGTCAGTAAGAAGGTATTATTATTATTAAAAAGAATTATGCCAGAAATCAATACAGATTGTTAATAATGGAATAAAGGAATAAAATCTTTACAGTTTACGGAAAAATTATTTATTTTATATGAGCTAACAAGTTTTTATATACAAAATTTAGTCGAGATCCAGTCATTTTCATGTTCCTAGTAGCTAAAGTCTAAAGCTTAGAATAATTTTTATATGAAGCTCATATAAGCAAAAACAGCTTTCGGTGCCCCTAGGCTCATTCGATGCAAGATTTAAAGCTCTAAACTCCTGTTTATTTAAATCAATTTCTTAATCGATATATTTATCTATATTTCTCAAGATCCACTTAGATTGAATGGGGAATAACATCTTAAAAGTTTACGAAAAAAGACATTTGGGGCCCCCAGCCCTGATGGGATGAACATTAGGAGTTCATTGCCCTTTAGTATTTTAACATGGGCTATTAAGTTTTTATTTACTAAGTTTTTTCAAGATCCATCTATTTACCCAGTAGCTAACGTTTAAACTATTTTTTATATAGCACTGAACTGAACTGAACTCATATAAGCAAAAAACAACATTATGGGCCTCCGGAGCCCCAAGAGTGTTACATTTAAAATATAAATTAGCAAGTTACCATCCCGGGAGCATACGTAATAATCTGCCAAAGTTTCATTGCGATCGGATGAATGGTTTAGTCAGCTATAAAAGACATGCATACATAGATACTAAGATTGTTAACGGTTAACCGATCCTCAGATCAGGACCTGTCCCATTATATCAGGACCGGTTAACCGTAAATTGGGAATAAGCTTATTACGTGGAGTTAATATTTTGTTGTGTTACGGCAGAATATCAGAGCCAATACGCGAGCGACCGTGACATCAAAGCGAGTGACCGTGACGTCAAAACGTTTTCTTACTATTCCGGTCTATATATAATACACACGTCATCACTATTAATTTAGTTCGCCCACAGCTAAGGGGCCGTCCATAAAGTACGTCACGCTCCTAGGGGGGGAGGGGGTGTAAGAAAGTGTGACACTTTGTGACAGGGGGGAGGGGTGTCAGGTCATGTGTAAATGTCACACATTTATTATTTTTAGTATTTTTTTCTAATTTATTTATATTTTTTTAGTAGAATTTAAATAGCTTTAAAAATAAATTTTGTGAAACAGAGTTAGTTTTATGTCAAAAGCATTGAAATGCGTATCTCCTGAATGTGTTGTTCATTAATCTGAATTGGATGCAGCAGGACTAATATTACAAATATAAGGATCAGGTATGGTTTGACAATCATGTTCGCACCAGCCAATACTTCACTCAAATTGTTAAAATCAGGACATCAAACACTGCTGAAAACCCTGCAAAATTATTTTGGAATTTCTGGCTCAGTTCTGGCTTGGTTTCAATCATACTTATCTAACAGATCACAGGTAGTATCAGTAGATGGCTGTATCTCTCACAAAGCTGACTTGCTTTATGGTGTGCCTCAGGGCTCTGTTTTGGGTCCGGTACTTTTTGTGCTGTATTCAAGACCACTACTTCTACTGCTCGAAAAGCATTCAGTTAAAAGCCAATCATTTGCAGATGATACTCAGCTATATACTCACACAGATCCCTCTAATTTGGACTCCGCTGTCCAATTGATGCAAGAGTGCATTGATGAGGTGAAGTCTTGGATGACGTTCAGCAAACTCAGGCTGAATGATGACAAGACTGAAGCACTTCTATTTTGCAACAATAAATCACGCAGTACTTTGTCTCTTCCGAACTCAATTCAGGTAGCCAGTTCGGATATTCTGTTCACAACATCGACTAGGAATCTTGGCTACATTATTTCTGACAACATGTCTATTAACAACTTTATCAATCACATCTGTCGCTCTGCCTACACTGCCATTCGTCAGATCAGCTCAATCCGTCATTACTTAACAGTTAGTGCAACAAAAACTCTAGTCTGTGCTCTTGTACTAGCTCGTATGGATTACTGCAATTCTCTTCTGTCAGGTGCGCCTAAACAATGCATTGAAAAACTACAGAAAGTTCAAAATTCAGCTGCCAGACTGGTGCTCAAGGCAAAAAAACATGACCATGTTACTCCACTTCTTCACTCACTTCATTGGCTGCCTATACAAGCCCGTATTGATTACAAACTGGCCGTTCTCTGTCACAACTTCTTTTCGGACTCATGCCCATCGTATCTTACTGAACTTTTGTCGGTCTACTCACCCACTCGCCAGCTACGATCTTCTGCGGACACACGCATTCTCTCTGTTCCTACGACACGCACCAAAACATTTGGTGAAAGGTCGTTCTCTTTTTGTGCAGCCAAAAAATGGAATTCTCTACCATTACACATACGTAGTATTCAAACAACCAAGTCCTTCAAGACTGCACTTAAGACACACCTTTTCAACATTTATTTTCAAAATTAATGAAACAACATTTCTTGTAAATGATTAACGTAGCTTATGTATAATGTACTGTAATTTTTGTGTTTTTTATGATATGAAAGTTAATTTAATATTTATAGGTATGTTATTTCTGTCATGTAAAGCGCTGTGAGCCCAGTTCCTTACTGGGATACAGCGCTATATAAATAATCAATTTATTTATTATTATTATTATGTTGCGACAAAGAACGAAGCTAATATTTGAACGTTTTACCTTTCAAAATTCTTCCGTCTCCAATCCCAATCAACCAAACAATTGATGGACTCAAAGCTTCAGAAAGAGCAGATGCAGATTCTCATAAATGCCCTTCCTTAATTGTAGCACAAACTCTCAAATTTGATGACATTATGCCAAGATCAACAAGAGTTTCAAAGTACAACCATATGATTACCAGCTTATTTGATCGACTTTGCAAAGTAGGTCACTTATATTTTACCTCACAATGTGGAAGAAACATACAGGACAACACAGAGCTCGGGCTCAGGAGAATGTGACCACCCAAACTGTTCAAGAATCAACTCAGATAAAACGCATCCGTACTTTGAGAATCACTTCTATAAGTCAAAGAGAACCCATGGCAGTTATTGCCAGAGGAGAAAATGCACATACAGAGGCTGTTGAGTGGCTAGATGATGACGAGTTGATCTGTCAGCAATTATCCTTCCAGGAAATGATGATGGTGAAAGATTGATGCTAGTCGTAACTATGGATGAAAACTTCATTTTTCCGTTGTAAGATGATGTCCAGTGAATATTTTTAGATTAAACATAATTCATGGGACCATAATAAATATTCTACTATTAAAGTCATTTTAATAATATGATAGTTCTTTTAAGTGTACGGGATTTCGGCTCCAACTCCGGCAAATCCGAAATCCGGCTAGATAACGGGCGATTAATCGGTCCTCAAATTTGAGATCGGTATATGTGGCAGTTTTCCTGCAACTGCCATTTCATTTATATTGACACGAGTGACAATAATCTTTTAAATGGGCTGATTTATCATTATATCTAGAATGGCCAGGGGGGTTTGACCAAAAACCAACCGAACAATTATATAAAACTTAAAACGTTTATAATTCTATCAAATATATTCCACCCCCCCCTTTTTTTTTAAAGAAAAAGGATATTCCGTGTCGTTTTGACTTAAAATATATACACATAATCCTATTCAGATCATTTTTAGACATTTGTCATGCTTGTAAAACTCACCATTAGCAATGCTTACAACAATCCCCCAAATCCCCGAGTCATGTGAGCAGTACCTAGAGTCTGGGGATTGAGGGGGGGGGGAACGCACACATAAACTTGTATATTTTGGGGTAATGGGCAAAAAAGTTCGCCGACGGAGCTGCGGTTACATCACAAATTCTTTGATGTCAACATCAAACAACACAGTGTAACAATTTCATATGTTATCTTGTGAGTTCTCAAACTTAAGGATTATAATTAGATTTAATTTTCGTCTCTTGATAACGTTCGCCAACCAGCGTCTGATGGCCTGCCTACCGGCACATTGAGAAGCCCTGATTTAATTTTTTTTTATAAATATTTTAAAAAGTCATTAAATAAATTGTAAGCCACCAAATATTTCAGTGGAAGTTTTATTTAAAGTTACCCTTTTGATGTGACATCACATTTCTTCAACCCCCCTCCCTCCCCCTCGTCACGCATCGTCACAAAAGTGTGACCCCCCTCCCCCCCTAGGAGCGTGACGTCATTTATGGACGGCCCCTAAGACTCTGGAACGAATTAATCTCGTCATGACATGTTGACTGCACCTACAATATATAGTGCTATGACTTCAAATTTTGATAATAATTCTGTACCTATTCTTTTTTGCATACATTGATAAAAATAGGTTTTCATGCAATACATAATTAACACTGTAAACAAAAGCTTCCAAAATAGTATTTTATTTTAAAATTCAAGTACTCGATCGTTCATTTATCTTCTTATTAATAATGAAATCTGCAAGCGCAAGCGTTAAATAATTTGAGTTATATACATTATTGTACAGAACTGACAAGGCGGAAGACCACGATGCCATGAGGTTTATTTTAGAACATCTTCGATGTAAACCCTTCTAGGGTTTTTGTTAACAAATATCTGTAAAACACTGTTTTCATTGATATTGAAAGCGTAGTGATGCATCAATGCAAGTCTTTCCTGCACCATTGCACATCTCATGTAATTTTGCAAACGTCGGAGTGCACTGAAACTTCGCTCACACACCAAGGAAGTCACATGAATCACACACGCGATTTTCAGTAAGCAATAAATATTTGGATACATCGATTCATTGCAATTTTTTATAGCTTCCGTGCAACTTTTTGGTAGCTTTGACTCTTCCCATTCGCTGAACCTCAATTTCCACCCGGTAAACTCTTCGGGCAGCACTTCTGGTGAAGGCAGATCTTGCTCATATAAATCCACATCGCCTTTCAGATCTTCATACATACAATTTCTAACAGGACTTGGGACACGAGCTAACAGTTGTAAGGATGTCCTGGTTAAGCCAAAGAACCGCATATCTAGTTCAGCAATGATGTGCTCCAGAAATGGATTAATTAAGTTCCGCAGATAATGTTGCATTGGCGTTTCTACGCACACATTGCTTCGGTAGATTTGCTGCTTAGCAATTTGGGGCATTGAAGCAACAGCTCCTAAAGACTGCGTCATGATAATGATATGATCATAAGTGTTTTGAAAATAAGAATCTATATTTGTTCTAATCTCTATAAACTCTTGCTTGACGTTTTCGATATGTGACATAGCCTGCTTTATGTCAATCGCTTCTTTCTGAAGTTCGATTGTTATTCCTTCCAGCTTAGATAACAGTTTGTACGTTACAACAAACGCCACAATAAATGTTAAGTTACACAAGGAATGAAGAAGTGACGTTGCTCGAGACTTACTGTCCGTGTCCCAATCACCATTTGTAGTCGAACTTAGATCAAATCCTTGGTCATTGTGTTTTCATCGTGGCAGTGTGAAAAATGTAAACATACGATTAATAGAAGTGTTTGTATGCTTCGTGGCGCTCAGCCCATCTTGCTTTGCACAAATCTGTAAGTGCCTTCCGTTTAGCACTGTCAAAGACTTGTTTGTAAGACGTTTTTCAACAAGGCTTCGCACTTTGGGCTGTTGTTAAAATAACATTCAGCTTTCTTTAAATTTGTCAATCATGTTACGCACATCGGGAAGTCTGCACGGATGCGTGATCACTAGGTTTAAAGCGTGATTGCTGCAGTTTGTGTATACCACCAAAGGGGCCTCTCACAGAATACGCGCTTGAACTCCTGAGACAGCGCCCGACATAGATGCAGCGCCATCATAACACTGGCCATGGGCGTAGGGAAGGGGGGCAAGGGGGGCATTTGCCCCCCCCCCTACATTTGAGAAAAAAATAATAATTTATTAAATGCATTAATAAATGTTGTATTTTAACTATTACAGCACTAATTTGTAAGTCTTATTAATTTCTAAGGTTTTTTTCAACCCTTATTTTACACTGAACTTGAATTTAATTGAAAATTGTACCTGTATGGCATTGCCAGTTAAAATTTAAAAAAGTGGGATTTTTTTTGCCCCCCCCCCTGGAAAAATTCCTAGCGACGCCCATGACACTGGCCCCTCATATTCTGTAGTGAGATCCCCAAATCTCTCAATAATGTCAAGATCTATTTTTTACCACAAAAAAAAAGGGCACACATTCGCAAAAGGGGGTTCGTTCGAACGTACGAACTGCGTACGGCTTTGACATATACCTACTTTTCTTTTGATTTTGTAATCAGCGCTCAACACGTGCGCATGGAACCCGCTGTACGCGGAGTCTGGCTGTAGTGGCTGACAAGCTGAATCATCACTGTCGATGGCAGACGTATTAGAATTAGATGACACGTCTGCTCCAGCCACTGCAGTGAATTGTGACCGATTAATGGTTCATTTATTGTTATGTAACTTTGCAAGGCTCATTTATTTTGGCGCCCGTTGACCAATGTTCCCTCTGAGTTCGTTGTTCTGTATGCCAGTTAACAACTATGTGTGCAAAGTTGTTTTTTATTCGTTATTTTGTGTAAAATTTTACACTACATGGTAATTCTAAGCTGCTGCGCGGCGTAAAAAGAAACATTGTCGGGAACATGTGTCCTCCCTGCCCCTTACCTCCCCAAAGTCTACGATTCTGCTTTTTATTGTTATTTTACTCTGTTTCTGTTTAATGCCTAAAGTCTACATATTATAGATTGACATATGGAACAGCATAACGTTCAAAAGAATTGAAAATAATTAAAGGATAGCGTAGTGCTATCAAACGTTTAAAGTTACTATCACCATGGGTACAGAGTGCTTTTACTTATTCTTATTGCGTATTTTTAGTATCTTACTACTACTACTACTACTACTACTACTAAACGAGACACAGCTTGACTGCGAGCCTATAACTAAAAAAGTTGAGTCCTTGACAACAGACAACAATAATACTTCTTAAACAAGAAACGAACCGGCTGATTGTTGGCAAGGCAAGGACACAAAAGTGAGGGGAAAGGACCAATTAAAAAATGGTAAGATTTAAATTTTTTTTTATTTCTTAAAAAGTAGGTTATGCGTTTTATTTACTTTTTAATCAAGGCAAATGGCAAACACAATTAAAATGTAATCGATTAATTATATTTTTATAATGATAATGCCAATGCATATATAGATCCCATTAAGTTGCTATTCATTATAATTTCGCGAAATTGGATAAGTCGCGGTAATTCCATGGCTCTCAAATTTTCTGAAGTAACACAGTATCAACTAGTATTAATGCGTTCCTTCTGCTATACTATGCAAGAAATAAGGAAGAAAATAAGAAAAACCTTTTTGTTTAGTTTATTGTTTATGTATGCGTATGCATGTCTAAATAATAATAATAATACCATTAATAATACGAGAGAAAAGTATGTAAATGTATTATTTTGTAAGTAACAAAAAATATAATATAAATTATTGATATATTAAATATATTGGAAAACAAAATATTTGAAAAACTTCTTAAATTTTAATCGATCAAATAAATTTTAATTAATTCATCGTTAATTTCCGCAGCACTAGTGCCACTAGTATACATATTTTATCTATTTATGTATCTTTTTAATGATTAATCAGTAGTTCCTTTTTTTTCATCAGTGACATTTGGAATAATGATAATGTATTTGATTAGTTAGCATGTATTTATTATCTTTTATATTTTAAGTATTGTAGAAGATCTGTGCCTGTCTTTGTCTAATTCTACTACTGCTATTGTAAGCTGCGTCTCTATCTCTACTTCTCTCATTCAAATCAGTAACAACACGCAACTCAGCAAGTCAATTCTTTATTTAGTGCAACACTTCTCATCTGGCCGTCGTTACGTTACTTTGTACTCAGTCTACATTCCGTCCTGCATTCTAGTGGCACCCCAAGGCCAAACTCCTACTCCGTGGCTCCCTGGCTACTATCTCCGAACCCTGGATTCCTACTCCCTGGTCTAACAAGTCCCTGTCCTTATATTGCTAACCAAAGGTATGTGGGTGATATGTGAGACGCCCTCCTTATTAAAGCCATTAAAACGCACTGCTTTCTTACTTTCCCCAGGTTCACTTAAACTACATTTGGCATCTCCCTGGACTATAGTCAGTCTGACAGCAATAAAATCTTTGCTCTGGTCACTGTCGATTATTTGTAACCTAACACCCCCAAATTCCGTGGCCCCCTTGCCCTGTGTGAGGTCAGGGGGGTGGCAGGGGAAAGAGGCGGGGTCATGCCCTTTGGCTGGGGGCACACCCACCCCTACACGTTTCTCCGAAGTACATGTATATTAGAATTCTTTCCAAACTTTAGTCATTTAAGGTTAAGCACCTTGAGTTTTTCAATTGGCTAAATAGTCTTTGTTATATTAGACCTATTTTTATGGAGAGTTTGAAAATTCTCTTATTTCATTTTGCAAGGAAGCATCAATAACAAACTATGGCAGTCCACCACCATATCATCCTTGTGTTTTGAAGCAATGGGTTAAGCGGGTTGTCAGCTTTTCATCTCAATACAACAACACAGGGTTTGTATAATTTAAACAAATTATTTTCAGCTACCTGCATAAAAACCACATTAAAATAATATCAATGACTCTGCTCAAATCTGTTTGTTAATACATGTATTTAGTATTTTGAAAAATATAAATAAAAAAATAAGAGGTGCAGAGGAAATTTTTTAACATTATATGCTTTCAATATACTATTTAAAATTTAAATTTATTTGTTCTCTTCTTGGGATTTTTTTTTACTCTCAGTCTAGCCTTGCAGCACTTAAAAACTATGGATACATACATTCATAATAAGATTAGTAATTTTGATTATCAGAATGTACATGAAAAATGTTTTACTTAATTGCATACTGGATTTTTCCACGACAGACATATAATTTATTAATTGTGGCTTAGTGCCCATGAACAGATGATGTTGTAGATTTGAAAGGTTGAGTAGAGTAGAAAAGCTTGCTATAAAATTGTAAAGCTTGTAAATGATTGCAAAGTTAGATATTGTTATATTATAAATGACGCAAGACATTGAAGTCTTAATTATTTTACAACCAACTATTCAACACTTCAACTTTTCTTTTCAGCTGGAGTGCTGATCAGGTTATAGGTCCACCTAAAGTGTATCCTGAACATGGAGACCTTAATGGTGCATGGGCTTCTGGATCAATTGATAAGAGCCAGTTTATTGAGGTATTAAGCATACATATTTTAAAAAAAATATTTTATAATTTATGATAATTTAAAGCAGTATTTAAATTTTCACTAAAATGTCAAAATTTTATTTCATCAGCTTGAATTTGAACATCCAGTTACACCCTCTGCCATTAATATATATGAGACTTATAATCCAGGCGGTGTTGTTGCCATTAAGGTATTGAATCTTTATAACAAGTGGGAGTTACTATGGAAAACTTATAGTCCAGAAGCATTGTCATCTAGTCGCATATTTTCCCCACCACTTAAGGTATATATTCAATTTTATTTAAAAGGTCACTTTTGTAACAAGCCATAAGTTTTTGGAAGCTTCTAAAATATTATTTTAAATTGTTAAAAAACTTAAAGTTTTGAAATTTATCCATTATGATACAAAAATAATTACAGATTACAGTTGCTATATACATATTAATCCAGTATTATTTTTTTACATTTTATGTCTCTAAATTAAAAAAAATTTTAGAGATCATAGTTAAAACTAAAATAAATACTACCAATGAAAAATATAAACTTAGGCTAAAAGTTATGAAACTCATAACATATATTCTAATAAAAATTAATTTTTTTTTGAAGAAGTATTTTTTTCTAAATTAAAAATCTACAATAAAAGTTAATGAAACAATAAGCTATAAAAGGAATTTGTCTCGATTTTTACAAGAGCTAGATATGATGCAACTTATAAATACCTTCTTCTTTTGGCATTTAATGTTTCTCTTAATATAATAGCTTCTTATACTTAAGGTGTATTAAAACTCATATTATTATTATATTTACATGTATTATTATTAACAGTGAACAGATTTTTATTTAACTTCATAACTCTTTCTATTTGTCCAGGTCAAAACCTTTTTTTAAAATAATTTTCACACACCCCCATTGATTAATTTCACATGTCCAGTTCAGTGAAAATAGATTTTAACATAATTTGTTTTTAAAAGATGGTTGAATTAAAAAAAAGACTTAACTTTGGATTGAAATTATAACTGGAGATCATTCTACCTGGATACATAATTTAAACAATCATAATTCTGAAACAATGTCATCTGCTTTTCCATCTCTTGTCATCCCTGATATTTGTCAGCTCAATTCATCTACTCCTACATTAAATTAATTTTTATTCTTTATGAAATGAAACATGGTTAAACCTTTTGTCAAAGAGAGCTTTCTAATCCGAAAGTAGACAGCTCAAATCCAATTTTTACAAAAATTCACAATATTGTAATTATAAATTATATTACCTGTATATAATTTTTAAAATGTATATAGTTTGTATAGATATTTGAGGGAATAATGTTCATTTCCTCAATTTTATATTAGTCAATTTGAAAATTTATTCAAATAATCAAAGAAATATAAAAAAAGAAGTATTGATAGAGCAACGTTGTTGATTAATTACATCTGTAGCTTTCATTAGTAAAAGAACCAAAACTTCTTTCACAGGATCATAAATAATAATTTTTGCTAACTACTTGTAGAATTTGTTTAAATTCAGAGAGAGATGGGAAAATCTTCAGTAAGGAGACACAAATAATGTAGTGTATTCTTAATTTCCATAGAATACTGAAAATATTCAACCTTCCTCTTCTTCTTCGTTCTCAAAATCTTTTGATAGAGGATTTAGACAGCAAGTCCTATATTTGTGATGAACTGCGCTGTGGCTGTGGTCCAGTCCACCATAGAGTTTGTCATGGAGGGTAGCTTCCTGGGGCCATATGTCTGTCCGGGTATGGTGGTACAGAGGGCAGTTTTGGAGAACATGTTCCGCATTTTCCGCAGCTGTCCCGCAGGGGCACATTTCGCTTTCTCCAATTCGAAGTTTGTGGAATATGTGTTGCCTAAGTTTGTTGTGGCCCGTCCTTAGCCTGAAAATGATATTTTGTGATTGGCGGGGGAGTTTGAAGTATGCATCACTTTTTGGGTGGTTTTCTTTGAGCTCGGACCATCTTTCAGATTCACTTCTTTTGAGCATTGCCTTGATTTCTTCGTGGTGTAGAGATGGCTCTGCCTGGTTTTGACTGCTTCAGTTTTTGCCAAGGAGTCAGCAGCGTCATTTCCTTCAAGTTCTACATGTCCAGGGATCCATTGGAGAATAAGTTCTTTTGTTATTTTGCTCAGTTTCAATAGTTCTGTACTGAGTGTCTGATTGATCAAAGTGTTTGGGTTTTTGAGAGACTGAAGCATTGTCTTAGCATCAGTGAGGATGACAATCTGGCTGTTTTTAGAGTGGGGGTCACTCGTTAGAATTTTTGCGGCAAGCTCTAGTGCTTTCCTTTCTGCTCTAGTGCTATCTGAGAGACTTCCTATGGCAGTTGCTTTTTCAAGGTGTTCTCTGTTAGGCCACTCTATAAGAATACCAACATAGAAGTATTTAAAATATCTTTACTTTGTGTCCTAAATTTTTTTTTCTCATTAGAAAATGTTAAAACTTTGGTCAGGAAATTTTTTTATTATTTGGTGCATCTTTTGATAAAAGTCGTTGATTAAAAAAATATTTTTGAATTTTATTTTATTGTAATAAATAACTGTTAGAGTTAGAGGAGAGTTATATTCTATAATTGTGTAATTGTTTATTAATTGTAAACCTTAAAACTAATTATATTTATAAGGAAATAATATTCTCTACAAATCGAATACGACTTGATGTAGACTGTTCAGCTGCAAATAGTTGGTGTGAAATAGATGCTGTTGAACTTGTTGGTTTACAGCAGGGTGCCGGTAAGTGAAACTGTTGTCTTGACTTGACTTAAAAACTTGATATCCTAATCAAAATGTAAGAAGCAGGTAGCAAAAAAGGGGCACAGTGGTTGAGCGGCATGCCTGTAATGAGAGTCACGGGTTCGAATCTCTGTGAAGGTAAGGATTTGTTCCTGTGGCTAAGAGTTTCCCTGACATTAGATACGGAAACAAAGGCGACTTGGCAATTGTGCCACATGATCACCACTTAGCTGTGGCCTGTGACTGCTGTGTCACTTGCCAACAGACTAGTATGGTCTGTGCCTTCTTATAACAACATTGGGCGCAAAGATCTTCTGCACAGAAGGAGCTTGTAATGTTTTTAAACAAATAATTATAAAAATAGAATAATTAATTAGAATTTTTAAAATAAATTTTGTATGTGGATAAAATTACATTTTATCACTTTTACTGGTAAAGTTTCAAAGCCTTTTCATTTAACTACAGACTAACATGATTGCTAAATTTCAGCAGCTTAAATTCCAAGTTTAAATATAAATTTCTAAACTAGTTGAGTTATTATTATTATATGCATAACATTCTATTAAGGGGCCGTCCATAAATGACGTCACGCATCCCCACATTTGTGACGATGTGTGACGAGGGGGAGGGGGGGTGTTAAGAAATGTGACGTCATGTCAAAACACGCTACTTTAAATCAAAGTTCCACTTAAATATTCGATATCTTATTATTTATTTTAAGACATTTTACATGGATTCACGCATGTTACGATATTAGAGTGCAGCCTTACATTAAAAACATATATAATTGACCAAAAAATTGATTTGAAACATGCTCATTTTCAAATAGAAAATACTGCTTATAGGGGGGGGGGTGTCACAGCTTTGGGACGTCATATTTGAGGGAGGGTTTAAGTTTGTGTGAGGGGGGGGGGAAATCTTCAAAAATCGCGTGACTTCATTTATGGATGGCCCCTAAACACTAAAACAAAATTCCCATGGATACAAGTTTACTTTCGTTTTTATTAATCCTAATATATATATACAATCTTATAAACTTGGCTACAGACTTGAAACCAGTATGTAAATCTGATGAAATAAGACAAAAAACTATAACTTATTAACTACAGATACAAATACATAAGAAATTACAGATAGAGGTTCAAGAAAAAGGGCAATGATAATATCAATGCTCCCTCTAAAATTCATTGATGTGTGTGAAATATCAAATTCGTGCAAAGATGTAAAACATATATTTTTATGCAAATTTTTTTCACCCCAAAAACACAGATATTATATTATTCTTATAAAAATTTGTTGCATGATGATTCTAAACTGTTGCACAGTATTGTTCACTTATCGGCCACACAGCTTAAAGGGATAGTTGATAAGTTTGCATTTATATTGCATACATAATTTTCATTTTATATTATTCTTATAAAAATTTGTTGCATGATGATTCTAAACTGTTGCACAGTATTGTTCACTTATCGGCCACACAGCTTAAAGGGATAGTTGATAAGTTTGCATTTATATTGCATACATAATTTTCATTTTAATTTGCAGTTATGCCTCAAAGTCCTAATATCAATTATATTTTTCACTTGGATAGTAGACTATTTCTTTTATTTTTCAGTTGCAACTGTTGATGATGGAACATTTATTGAAGAAATGAAAAGTTTAATAAATAATGCAGACTTAAGTGATGTTAAATTGCTTATCGAGAATAAGCCGTTACATGCACACAGAGGAATTCTGGCAGCTAGATCACCTTTCTTCAAAAATTTGTTTAAGCATTCCCCTGAAAACACTGTAAGATTCTTGTGGTTTAATTTCATTTCAAAGATCTCGCTAAAATCATTTTTTAAATGTGTATAAATTAAGCCTATAAAATGTTGTCATTCTGTATATCTAATTATGATTTCAAAGAATGCTAGATAAGGGGCCATCCATAAAAGACGTCAAGCTATTTTGGCCAATTTTTCACCCCCCTCCCCCTTTGTCACATGTTGTCACACAAAGTTAGACATAACAAAACTTTTACCACCCACCCATAAAAGCCATTTTTTAAAATTGAAAATGATCTTGTTTCAAATCCCTTTTTTATCATGTAAGTATGGATTTACATGTATTGTAAGGCTGCACTCTAATATCGTAACACACGTGAAGCCCATGTAAAACGTCATTAAATAAATTGTAAACAATCAAATATTTAAGTGGCACATTTATTTAAAGATGGGCGTTTTGATGTGACATCACATTTCTTAATCACCCCCATCCCCCTCGTATCATTTGTCACAAAGCTCGACCCCCTTTCCCCCCCTAGGTGCGCGATGTCATGTATGGACGGCAACTAACTTAAATGTATATTTAAGCATAACTAACTTCAGGTCAACATTAAATGAATTTTTTTGAGGAGTGGGCACAATTCCCCACTTCCCCAATGTCTGGTTGCTTACATTTAAAAGATTTCACCCATCTAAGATTTCAATTTTAGAATAAATAAAAACTGCAGGACAAAATTCTGATGATTTAGATTTTTAGTAAGGGTTATTTACTTAATTGTTTAATTGTATCAGAATTTATACAGGAAGTGAACAGCTATTTTAAACTTGTAAGAATGGTCATTTATTTTACATTATTGTACTGTAGCATTAACAGAATTAAAAGTAAAAGACACCCATTACTATATGCAATTTTTACTCCCTCTCTCTTTCATTTTTTGCAGTTGGATTTGGAGTTACCCATATCTTATGATGAGCTTTTTGCGGTTATGACATTCATATACACTAATCGTGTACCTCAGGACTGCCCATTTAATATTCTGATTACTCTTTGTGAAGGTGTTAATAGAAAAACATCTTTCTAACTGATATATTTTGGAAAAAAATTATTTAAAAAATTAGTTGACAACTTTTTAACTTCAATCTATTTTTTTTAAAAAATTGTAATTATTGAATGATTGAAATTTCTGAAAATAAATTAATAATAAGTTTTAAGTGTCAGTAGTCAAAATATCTCATTTAAATCTTGTTAATGAGGATGAATGAATGTGCTTGAATTAGCAGACAGAATCTTAGTGCTTGAGGCTGATTTCATAATTTCTACAAATAGGGTCAAATCTTTTATATAGAATTTACTAAAAATTTGCATCAGTGTAGAATAATTTGAGTTTTTATGATTACAATAAAAGCATTAATAATATAGGCTATTAATAACATGGAATTCTTAGAATATTTTATTTGCAAACAATTATAGATGGCAATGAAAACTAAAGTATCACAAATGTTGAGCATAACTAATTCCTACATTCATTTCAGTTTCTTCAGATTTTGAGCTACCTGAGTTGAAAATATCTGCAATGCATCGCCTAATTTCTCAATTAAATTGTGAGAATGTTATTGATGTATTTCTAAGAGTACAAGATAATGAAAAGCAAGGTATGCCTTTTATAGTACCACTGTGCTAATTCTGCAATAAGGATTAATACACGTTTTAAATTATTTTTTTTCTCTAAAATGTAGTTTTATAGTATATTTTAAAAATAATTTTAGTCACTCAAGACTGTCTGTGTGGACACAATGAGGATGTATTAGAATTTATCCAAAGAAAATGTACATAAATTTTGATGTTTGAAATTAATAACAGCCTGAAAATTTCTTTCAAATTAATTAAAGTTAATAAGTCGTTGAGGTGCACTGTGGCAGAGAGGCATGGGTGCTCAGTTGGCATACTGAGAGTCATGGATTCCAGTCTCTCTGAAGACAGGGAATTGTTCCCATGGACTAAGGGTGACTCTGAGTCCACCCAGTTCCAATGGGTATCTACAATTAGTTGGGGGAAATAAAGGCTGTGAAGCATTGTGCAACACAATACCCTAGTAGACACAGCCTGTGAATGGTGCTTCACTTGCCTACAGGCCAGCATGGTCTGTGCATTCTAATAAAAAAAACGTAGGACACAAGAATCTTCTATATAGAAGGAGCGTCTGTAACTATAACGTATACAAAACAAATAATATTTTTTTTAAAGAAAAAGAAATTTCTTTATAGAAAATGTAATATTTGTTGTAATTTTATTTACTCTTATCAAGATTAAGCATTTGCCTCTTTTAAATAGTCTGACAACTAGTGCACCTCAACAACTTATTTACTTTAACAAATGTAATAGAGATATAAAACTAAAATGCTACCTCACTTTGGTGAGACCTGTACTAGAATATGCATCTTCTGTATGGGACCCATCCACCAAAGAAAGCATTGATAAACTAGAACAAATTCAAAAAAGAGCTGCCAGATTCATTACTGGAGAATATTCAAAACTGACAAGAATAACACCATTACATGTAGTTAAATCATTAAACCTTGAAACACTAGAGGACAGAAGAACCAAGAGCAAAGTAGTAATCATACATAAAGCAATTAATTCTAATTTAGAAATACAACACAAAGATAACTTAATACAACCCTCAGAGAGACATAAGGATAAAAACACCTTTCTTATTCCGTATGCAAGAACAAACACATACAAATTTTCGTTCTTACCCGTCCGGAATTCGGGCGTGGAATGGGTTGCCTGAAGAAACCAGGAAAAGCCAACACTTTTATCAACATTTAAATCTCTAATAAAAATGCAGGACTAATCACAAACCATAGATAAGCGTAGGACGCAATAATCTTCTGTATAGAAGGAGCGTCTGTAAACAGATAAGATAAGATAAGACATAAAATAACTCATTACCTGAAACATGATTCCAACAAATGCTTTATTATGCATAGCTTAAATTTGTAAGCACACATAATTTGCCGATCCAAAATAATTTCCAATTTAAATTAACTTTGTGATGTGTGAACTTTCTTGTCCTTAATTTTTTGGACAATAAACTTTCTTCCAATGAAATTTCTCTTAGGAGTTTTGATAAAATCCATCCCTATACATTTTATTTGAAATTTACATTTTATTTCTGTTTATTTTTTACAATGTTGTAGCTATTCATTTTTAAAATTTTTTATTTTTATGCCATAGAAAAATAATTCATTTAAGCTCTTCTGGCAATGTTATATTTTACTTTATTTCAGATGAAGTTAAAAGTATTTGTATGCAGTTTATGGCAAGTCATTTGAAAGAAATGTCCCATAATCCAACCTTTGAGACCTTATCACCAAATGTCCTTGTCAAAATTGTACAAGAAGCTACAAATAATCTCAGTTTAGACTAAAAATTTACTTCATTATTTTATGTAATTCATTGATCAATGAATTTAAATAAAATATCTGTATAAATTTTGCTTGTAATATGTTAAATATCTAATAACAGGGAAAGAAAAGAAAGGTTAAATAATATATTTTTAATTTGTTAACAAATTATAAGTAATATAAGGCTAAGATTTAAAGAAGTTGATCAACAAAGCTTAAACTGGTCTTGTCTTGGTCAGTTTTTTTATGCATGTAATGTAAATAATAGTAATAGTGTAAGTAATCACAATAGGGCTTCTGTATGGTTTAACATTTGATTTAGAAGTACAAGGTACATTAAATATTGATGATTTTATTACAAATTAAGATGATTAGTGGTGAATACTGATATTTAATGATAAAATTCATTATTCAATAAGTCAAATATTATTTCTGATGTATGCAAACAATTAAGAAATCTTTGAACTTTTTGTGTAAATACATTGACATGAAAGAGCTGGGAAGAACTAAAAGAGACAGTGTCAAGGGGTGTGCTTTGACAGAGGTTCTTTGTTCCTCTAGGAACCCAAATGATAAATGATGATAATTGTAAATATGATATTCATTTGAGCTACATATTTACTTATATTTTAGCTGTTGTAAAATATTATTACTGATACTGTGATAAATTATTGAGATAATGTACCATAATATTTTTATCAGTCAAGTCTGCACTTATTTGAAAACATTTTAACATACTAAAAGATTTAAAGGAAATGCATCTACATGTAATTCTATGTTACTGATAATAAAAACTGTTGTTATCACTTGAAAATGATCTCTCCTGGGTTGAATAAAACTTTTCAATATATGATCACATACAATTTATTATTTCCTATGCTTTGAAAGTCAATTGTTTTCCATATTGAGCAAGACGCCTAATTTTCATCACTTTGGTGTTGTAAGATATTAGTTCCCTCACCCAACAATCCTATTCTTGGAAATACAACATAAAAACAATTTAATACAATAAAAAAAATTTTTTTATACCATTCGCAAGAACAAACACATACAAATCCACCTTCTTCCCGTCTGGCATTAGGCGTGAAATGGATTGTTTGAACAAACCATTCAAAACTCTAATAAAAATGCAAGACCATTCTTAAACCATGGATAAGCAAAGGATGCAATAATATTCTGTAAAGAAAGAGCGTCTGTAATGTATAATATAAGTATAAGATACCACAGTTATCCCCTTTACTGCCTTACTTTAGTAACCTTTCTCATACTTATCTCTAGAGTCATGTACCTTATTCTTACCCTCCTGTCCATTGCAAATTCACCTGTGCTAGCCTATGAGTTAGACAGATTTGTGCTACAAGCCTGAGCAAATACTACTACTACTACTTAATTAAGATGACTCCCTACTCCCTTCACCCATCTCAGGACCGTGACAATGATGGCGGTTTCTCCTACCTCTCGCACCCAGTCCCCTAATTCTAGTCAGAAAGGATCTTCTGTACCATGACAGAGGGGGGGGGGAGAATTCGATGTTGCATGTTAACAATTCTGGCAATGGTTTCATGGTCTGTGCCAAAGCTTCAACACACTCTATATTATGACCAGAATTATAAAAATTCTGTCATGCCTGGGTATTGTGCTGTCTACGAGGACTAAATAACCAGACTGTATTTTACCTTCTTGATTCTTAGTAAAAGTACAGATCTTCTTTCACAGTTTTCTCCCTTAACCATTCATGCTTTCCATTAAAAATATTCAATGGTTTCAGCCATCTTATTGCTATACTCCTATAGCCTATGTGTTGCAATCAACAAGATGAACCGAAACACTTGTATATTATATTAAATGTAATCTTTGAGTCTGCAAGAGCAAAGGCAGTGGTTATTCCAAACATGATTTGATAAACATGCAGCTTAAAATCTGAACTCGTTTACGGAACAGAAACATGTCTGAATCCCTCCACAGCCAAAGCATATGAGGCATACTCTAACTATTGCAAATACAGAAGACGAGTACTTATTACTGTTCACGTCAACTTGAAAGGACATTCCAAAACTGGATGTCAGTAACTGTGAGCTCCTGGGGGTAAAGGTGAAAGATAGACGTACACTTGACAAATATTCCTAATAGAAACTCATTACATTAGAAGAACCAAGCCACAGAGTGACGCTGTCCATTAAGGCTTATCTGCTTATTTAGGGGGGGTGAGCTTCCCTGGTTTCGGATGGCACATTCCTGCCCTTAAGCCCATGTCCCCAAACCAGGGGCAGATTAAGACTGCACGGGGCCCCTGGCTGCAATTCAAACTGGGGGCACATTCCTGCCCTTAAGCCCATGTCCCCAAACCAGGGGCAGATTAAGACTGCACGGGGCCCCTGGCTGCAATTCAAACTGGGGCCCTATCCAGCCAGCGTCCTTTTAAATAAAATGACTGCTAGCAGCTAATAAAAAAAGATTACCGGTATTCATGAAAAAACCGAACACGAAGAAATAACTGTTTGCCGGTTTCCTAAAATTGAGTGTAAAAAGACAATTAAAATATAAAGACAAATGAAAAAAAAATCCCCTCTGGGAATTGATCCTGACATCGCTTGCACCACAAGCCTAATCACTTCCACACGACCAGGAGAACTTGACAGAAAGTATATATTAAAAAAAATATAAACAATATTCTTTAAATCTTTAATATTTTCTTTTATTGAGCCTATAAAATCAGGTTTTTCAATTACTATGACTATCGGGTCCGAAAAGCGATCAGATGTGTTCACCTTTATTATAAAATATACTAAATTTGGGTGCCCCTAAATCATCAGGGGCCCCTGGCTTTAGATCGTTCAGCACCCCCCCCCCTAATCTGCCATAGCCCCAAACCTTGTAATACATTCTAAATTTTTTGGTTTTTCTCTCTACTTTTTCTAACATGTTTGTTTTTCTATTTTTTTTATTTTTTACATGCATGCAGTTGTCAGTAGTGTGAGTTCTATTTGTATTATTGAGAGAATAAAAAATTTAAATATATAATATATTATAATTTGATGCTGTCGTACAAAACATACGGTATTTAATTTAATATTTTATATAAAAGTATATGATTATGAATATGAATGAATTATATATTTTAGAAGATAAGAACTATATTTTATAGTCAATTGCCAATTGCTAAATGATTTAAATTTAGACTGCCTGATATGACTATGGCAAGTAAATCTCTATTTTAATAACTAAGCCGTCTAAGCTAAGAAAAACTTTTTATTTAGAGATAAGTTATCTCTAAATAAATAGTTTTTCTTAGCTAAGTTGGTAAAATAGAGATTTACTTTCCATAGTAGCCATAGTGCCCATAGTGCTCAGGCTGCCATAGTCATATCAGGCTCAGGCAGTCAGATATTATAAGATTATTAAATGAACTAAATACACATTACATTAATTAATCATTAATCAATCAAAATAATATTAATAAAAGAATTTTAAATGTGGTAATCTAGGCTGACTGTTGTTAGTCTACAATATTTATGTTTGCCTGTTCGCATTTAATTTTAATTTATTGATTACTATCAATAGACTATAGTCTATAGACTTAAACTTAAACTGTCATGAAAAAAAATCGATAAAAAATAAAATGCTATTATAAAAAGACTATTTTTTAGAGTAATTTCCCTTGCATCACCAGGAAATGTTAGTGACAACATTAGACAATATATCACAATTTGAAAGCTGTATACTGTATCAAAATAGTAACATTAACATTATATTTATCTGGAAAGTCATACAATGCTGCATGAACTACTTTTAGCTCTCAAGGGCCATTATGGTGGAGTATTCAAGCATACTAATGAAGGAATAAATGTTAGTACTTGCATTGGCCGTGGCGTCTTTTTATTTTAGAGATAATCAGTATCAGCTACTAGGAGTTCTAGAGTCTAGCCTAGAGTAGACTGAGACTAATAGTAGTAGTAGTAGTAGTAGTAGTAGTCTAGTTTAGTAGTAGTACACCAGAGAATCTAATTTCAGTTTTGACTTAAGACTAAGTTTGACTAAGGCAAGGCCGAGGCCCTAAGCCTAATATTACGAACGCCAGGCCCAGAGTAATGTCTGTTAAAATACTACAATGAGAACACTATTGCTATGGCTATTGTTAATTAACTTAAGTTAAGTCCAAGTGAATGAAAACTTCTGATATCAAAATCATTTTATTTGAATTTTGTTAAATTTTATAAAATGAATATTTGAGTTTCCATTATTTATTTTTAGTAAAATTCATAATTTACTGGTATTTTAAATGAAAATGTTTTGGTTTTGTCCCTGACAATGTGATCAGAGTCAGAGCATTTCGAGAATTATGCTCATCGTCCAAAGTTTTTCATTAAAATTGAATTAGATCAATCTTAATAAATAGGTATAATAATAATAATTAATTCTAATAACCAAGTATTTATTATTAACTATTCCTGAAATAGGTTGTTCCGAACTTACCATTTATGCATTCATCAGAGGAAATGGTATTAAATAAGCTCTGTAAACTTGGAACATACTATAAAGATTTTTGTGATTTCATCCAGCACTATGGGTCAGGATTGCTTGCTAGTCAAAGGACAGGTAAGATATTTATGAGGCCATATATTTGGCAAGTACACTTTAAAGCACTGAATACACAAATAAAATGTGAGGCATGCAGTATTTACTCCGACATTGATAGATATCACAAAAGATTAAAAAGAGAAATAACTATAAAACTGAATATTTTGCAAAGCCCCAGACAAGAATCCACAGTAACCCCTGAAATTATGCCCCTTTGCTCCAGACCATTGAAAATACTATTTGGGTACTCATTTGTTACGTTTATGGGGTTTTATTCATCTTACATGAAGTTGATTTTGGGGCACCATGGCAACTTCTCTCTAAGCTCCATTCTTAGTCCCTTACCCAAGGGCAATGCTGAATACATTTTTGGAATCTTTGAGCTTGTTAGTCACAACAAGAGAAACCCTGAACCCTCTGGGAAAACAGAAAAGAAGCAGACCAAGGACCACTTGGCACAGAGATTTAGAAGTGAACATACAAAATCTTGGCCATATCTGGGGGATGCTGGAAAGACTTGCCTAGGATAGATTTGCCTGAAGAACTCTTGTAGCTGGCCTAAGTCCTAGTTAAGGACTGCAGACATGGACCATGATAGATTTCTGCTTCCCAAGGAAAAAAAATACAGAAGAAGAAGTCTGTGGTGAAAACCCCTGACACATTTGTTTACTGTGACAACTTAGCAATATATAATTAATTTTATTGGGTGGGGAGGATGGGTGCTTGAAAGCTTACTGTACATTCACATATAGGTGTTGAAAACAACATGCCTGCAACAAGGATAGGGGATTAATAAGTTACATTTTAAAAATTCATACACAATGAAAAGACCCTTAAAATGTTTGATATGCTGTCAATTTCCAATTAAAAATCAATCTTACTACTAAGAGTCATATGTTATTACCTAATGCTGAAAAGTTTGATATTTCAGAAATTTACATTTGCCAACTAAATGTCCATATAATAAATAAATAGTTATGTGCTTTAAACTTAAATTACATCTTAAAATTTTTATCAAATTTTCTTTAGATATGGACGACCTTCATGGTTTGTATATGAAGTGTCTCTGTCAAGGCTTGGATAATGTTTTACAGGATTACAGAGATGCTCTACTGGAGATTGAACAAGATGTTTTGCATGATGCCTACCTGCCAATCTCGCATTTGTCTTGTCGACTGCAAGAGGTATAAGCCCTTCCATCATAAGAACTATTTAAAACATTCCAAATAAAATGCACATACATGCAGTCATTTATTGTTATGAATTTGAAAAAAAATGAAGTGTTAAGTGTACATGACAGTTAAAGGATGCATTTATAGCTTAATAGGGAACAATATTTAAGTGCTGTGGACATTTACCCAGCAGTAAATACCATCCATATCAGAATATTTATTATAAAGTTAATCATTAGATATATTTTATAAATGTGCTTATAATGGAGGTAACTCATTTTCCCATAGAAATCCACTGATACATGCCAGAGGCTAGCAGGCCTAGGCTTAACTATAACACCAGCGTCAAAATAGCTTAGGCCAGACTAAACACCCTCAAGCCACATTACAGCCGCTCTTGTGGCATTATTTCTGTACTTGAAAATACACATGAATTTCTTAAAGTTAAGTGAGAAAATTAATGAATTAAGTCTTAAAAATCTAAATGCATTGACAGCGAAATTAATTTTTGCACATTAAAACAAAAGGATCTTCTTCAGACACTATAATAAAGTAATTGAAACATAATGTTTAATTAATTTGATGGTTCATGGTTATGAATTAATGATGAAAACCTTTAGAAGCTTCAACTTCTAAAACACATAAACAATTTAACAGAAAAAAAGATCATTATTACGCTGGTTCCCAGGATATGCCTTCCATGTATTTTAAATGAATATTTAATGTAATTTTTATCTTCAATGGCCCATTTAAAATAATTTTAGTGGAGGATAAAAAAATAGGGAAAGGCTATCCTATTCCAATATATTTTTATTTGATTATTGAATAGTTGTTATTTTTTTCTATCTGAATACAATTACAGTCGAACCCACTTACCTCGAGCTCGGTTAGCTCGACCACCCCACTAACTTGACGTTTTTTATTGGAACCGCCAAATTCTCTCTTTGTCTAAGCATTTTTTCATCGGCTAATTCGATTTTTCTAAGTCCCCGAAACCTAGTACCTCGAGCACAAAAGAGGGCCAAATTTGCAACTTAACTTGGTTAGCTCGATCGCCATGACCAATCGCCAGCTTTTGAAAATGTTAGCTATGATTTTTTTATAACCAAGGGAAGGGACCAATTTTCTGCCTCACCAGCGTCTGCTGGTGACGTCACAGCCCGCTTGCTTTTAGCTCTCAGCGCTGTGTTGCTTCTGGTACTATGGCAATTACCAGCTTTTGAAATTCTTAGTTGTTTTATAACCAACAAGGCCACACGTCAAATTTCAGCCTTGCATGGTGTGGTCACAGCCCGCATGCTTCAGGCCTGTGTTGCTTCTGGTACTATGCCAATCACCAGCTTTTGTTCCTCTTAGTTATTTTATAACCAACAAGGCCACGAAAAAAGTGTCAGCCTTGTGAGGTGTGCTGGGGACGTCACAGCCCACTTGCGTTCAGATACTTTTCAGAGCTGTGTCAGAGTGAAATGACACGCGAATTTTGTGTTTGCAATGTTGGAGAATATAATGAACATTTGTATCGATAATCGACGTTGGTTTTTATTTTAAATTTGTAAATTTCTGCTGTTAGTTGGTGCACATATACCTTTTGTTGTTAGCAAACATGTATGTAAATTTTTATAGCATTCCGATAGCTTCATCAAACAAATAACGGCAAAAAAAAACAGTTTACCCACCACTAAGTCCATTGTAAGCTGAGGGGATCGAATGGAATAACAAAATGTACCGTGTGCAGACTTGTTGTCATTGGCAACCATTCATCCTTCAACCTCATTTTGACTATTACTACTGCTTTGTTCTCATTGTTTCATTCATAAGAAGTGGCCGTGTGCAAAAGCCATTTAACTATTGGTTAGAATTAATTAAAATGTGTCAAAGTTGAAGGTTCAAAAGGAGTTCCTAATTTATTTGTGTACTTAAACTGTACGTTTTTATAGAGAAGAGTTCGCTTTGTCATGAGTCGTATATAGGTCATGATAGACAACAGCAATGCCGTTGTGTAAAAAAACGTGCATGTACATTCTCATTTATTAACGCTAGTGATGGGACGATACCAAAATCACAGGCTGCTTTCTGTAAACAAGGCTCCCCAGATTTTAAAAAATATAATATAACAGACTACAGACAGTTTACCCACCCCCACTCTCAATCTCCCACACCATTGTTGTTGTTAGTCCGATTAGCATCAAGTTACCGAAGGAATTCTAAGTCCATTGTAAGCGCTCAATCTGGGAATCACCGCAAGACGGCGCGCGCGCGGCGGCGTGGCGGGCAGTATATAACTTCGTTATTGTTATGTACTAGGGGAAAACACTGCGCTGACGCAACAAAGGGTTATATTTAAACTTTAACGGTCCTTAAAAACGAACGGCTTATCAACCTTGGGACAGAGTGAAGAAATAGGGTCCCGATATTCCGATACTATTCTGATTAATCGTCCCATCACTAGTTAACGCACAACACGTGCATAAAGAAATTTCAAGCGCATGTTAATATTTTGCCGCCATATTGGTTTTCGTTTTAAATCGATCATCGGTTATCTCGATGCCATTTTTCATACCCCAACGCCGTCGTCTTAACCGGTTTCGACTGTAATATCAGTGTAATTATTATGCTACTCTGCAATTCCACTGATACTCTTTGATTTTGAAGACATTGTTAATCTTATCCATTCAATGAGTTAGTCTAAACTAAAGTTGTATGGTCTTGCCTAAGTGTTTTAATATATAAATTAGTAATGTATAAGATAAGATTATGAAGTGATGTAGTAATAAAATTAGGTGTCTAATTTTACATGCAATTAAAAATTTTTTAAATTACCATTAATAATATATTATTATTAATATTTTAGTCCCACTAATGCTTTTAAAATCCATTGGTAATTTGTTCATTTACTCAGTAATGTTAGTAGCATCCCATTGAAGAAGAGAAAGTAGCATGGTTCATTTTACTTTTTTACTCAATCATAAATTGTCAAGGGATACAGGATTTTAATTAAATGAAATGATCAAATTTTTAATACAGACAAAAAGGAATAACCTTTGAAGTTAAAGTAATGTTTTGTTTAAAATCATACTGACCATTTTTTTTCCTTCTGCAGTTTTATCTTCTCTTTCCAGTTTTAGCCTCAACAATTGATCAGATAGTTTCTCATAAGGTATCCATAATATTCAAATAATTTTTTTAATAGTAACTTTAAGTCATTTTAAAGCAAATGAATAATAATAATTATCATTGTCTTACAACTTCTAAATCTGTACACTAATTTTAGGATTGACATAATTAATTAACTTTCAGACAAGTGGTTATGTATTCATTAATGGCTGTTACAAAAAATGAACTTTTTTATATTTAGGCACATGGATGTTATATTTTGGATATTCTGCACAAAAATTCTATTTTTGGGATGCCAGTTGTCAAGAATGCATTGAATAGGTAACACTTTAGCTGAGCTAATGTGTAATTTAAGTTCTTGGAAACATTCTTTCAATTTTGCACTACATTATTTAATAAATAATTCATGGCGTATAAATGTTCATGCATACGATCTCATGCACACAAAAAAAATTATAAAAAAATAAATAAATAAATTATACTTACCTAACCCTTTTTAATTTCTACTAGAATACAAAATACACAAACAAATTGTGCAATGAAAACAATAATTTTGAGCTTTATTGCAGTCCCATTCTATATGATGTATTAATTTCTACTAGGCTTATTTAAAATAAAATTCAAAATCACAAAAAGTTGTAGCGAAGAGTTTAAAAATTAATTATTTTTTTTATTCTCCACAATCTGAAACATAAACCTTTATTTAATTTCCAGAATTCTTCATGTATGTCATGGACTTTTCTTCAAACAACTTTCTGCTTGGATGTTGCATGGAATAGCTTCTGACCCACATCAAGAATTTTTTATTCAAAAAACCAACCAATTGAAGGATTCTTCCTCTAGACAGAAGGTAGAATACGAAGAAGATGATTTAGGTATTATGGGATTAACTGGACGCCAATTGCAGGTAAACTATAAATGTAGCTTACCATAGTGTAGCCTACCATAGTGTAGCCTACCAGAGTGTAGCCTACCATAGTGTAGCCTACCATAGTGTAACCTGTCATAGTGTAGCCTACCATAGTGTAGCCTACCATAGTGTAGCCTACCATAGTGTAGCCTACCATAGTGTCTAGCTTTTGTTGCTTTGCTTGAGGACACATTTTGTTATGTAAATAATTGATATCTTTTGCAATTAACGTATAATTTAAAAATCACAAATCTTATCTTTCAAATTTTTAAAATAAATGAAGTTACTTTACAGAATAAAAAATAATCAGGACTGTCTACCATTGCTAGTGCTTACAATTATGTAAAAATTCAATGAGCAATTCTTCCCATGAATCACAGTTTGTGGTAACCCGCCTGCCGCTACCCTACACACTTTGCTACTCCCTGAACTATAATAATATTTTAATACACTACCCACCGTAAACAGCAATTTATTACATCATGTAAATTAATTGAATAAAACAGAAGAAAATATAAAACACATCTAATACACTTGTAAATTTTTGTTTTTCATTTAGCATGGTTATTGGGCATTTATTTTGCATGCTATTGAACTCACCTTGACACTATGCTTTCTTTCATACATAGATAATTTTTAATGAGTAATTCAATTACTTTTAAAACAAAATATCTGTATTAGACGCGGTGGTCGAGTGGCAGCGCACTGGACTGTCGTACCGATGGTCACGGGTTCAAATCCGTGTGAAGGCAAGGGTTTGTTCCCGGGGCCTAGGGCGTCCCTGAGTCACCCTGCTCCGAATGGGTACCTAACAATACATGTAGTTAGGCGGCCGGGTAATGCGTGGAACCCACAAAGCCGTGGCCTGTGAATGCTGCATCACTTGCCAACAGATCATCTGTCATGGTCTGTGGACGCAACTATCTTCTGCATAGAAGGAGCGTCTGTATAGATAAGAAGAAGAAGAAGAAAATGTTAGTTTAGTTTGAAAAATAATTTAAACACCATTTTGTTTCAACTATTACAGAGGATCCAAATTGGGCCCAGACTTAGATGAACCCAGCACAGATACAAGCCATTACAGTATCTCTGCTGATCTCTTGCCATCTTATATCCCACTCAGAGTTGCAAATAAAATATTGTTTGTTGGGGAGAGTGTTCAAATGTTTGAAAGAGACAAGCACAAAATGAAATCCATCAATCCAGGTAAACAAGATTTTATTTTTGACTTTCAGTCCCTGATAGGTAAAGTCTTTTGATATACATGTATATTTACTTTTTAAAAGAAATTATTTTTACTTTCTTTAATCAGAGGGTCATGAAATTAAAATCAGCAAACAAAATCTAACCAAAAACATTCATGAAATGGCAGACATGAGAATTTATTATTTTGATATTTCCATTATCTTCTATATTCCATTATCTTGTATATTGTAGCTGTAACTATTATGAGCAGCAGGGAAGAGGAATTTGCTGGTGATCTTCAAGAGTTATCCATGCTGGCTGAGTTTAATACTATCAGTTTTGAGACGATCATAGATAAAATAAGAGTCCATGCTGCTGAGGTATATTTTTTTAATATAGTACTTAAGTTTTGACATTCATATTAGTTTTTATGTCAAGTCAAGCTAATTAGTAGATCACTGAAATTTTGAAATTCATGTTATCGAATCTGTTTATTTTATTTTACAAATGGTAACTGTGTGAAATCTTACATTAAATACATTTTCTGAAAAAAGAATTACATGGACCCCTTGTCTGACTTGATTAGTTTCCACACACACACACACACACACACACTCAAATCCGCAAAGTATTGACCTTATGTTTCATTATTATTTCAAGACATTACTAACCACACTCACACTCTGATAAACTTTTCAAATTCCAACACTGGTTGCTCATCTACCATCCATCAACCAAAAATATGCTGTTGCTTATTTTACTTAAAAATTGCTAAATCTTGTGGTATAGTATTACAGTAGAACCCGGTTAAGTCGACAGACTAGCGGTATGCCAAAAGGCGTCGAGTTAACCGATGATCTAGTTAAACGGAAACCAATATGGCGGCAAAATATTAACATGTTCTTGAAATTTCTTTATGTACATGATGTGCGTTAATTAATGATGGGACGATTTATCGGACTCATATCGGGACCCTAATATTTCTTCACTCTTTCCTAAGCTGTTAAGACCGTTCATTTTTAAGGACTGTTAAAATATAACCCTTTGTTGCGTAAGCACTGTTTTTTTCCCTAGAACATAACAAATTCAGCTACACCTGCCCACATCGTATTTTTCTCTCTTGCGCGCTCCCAGTTAACATTAGTTAACTAATTTAGTTCTTTGTTTTTTAAAATGGGGCTTGATGTTTGTTACAGTTTCTGAGTTAGCGGTGATTCCCAGATTGAGCGATACTGTGCCTTGGAAAGCACTTGCGGGACTTTCCTTACAAGCTACACTAATAAATAACCCGCCCAGTGTAACCTACACATCCCCTCATTGTCCCCGAACCATTCTCTTCCAAACCATTTTCCTTGGGTCTGTCTCATTAGCTTACAATGGACTCAGAATTCCTTCGGTAACTTGATGCTAATCGGACTAACCAACAACAGTGGTGTGAGAAATTGAGAGTGGGGGTGGGTAAACTGTCGGTAGTCTGTTATATTATATATTTTAAAATCTGGGGAGCCTTGTTTACAGTAAGCACCCTGTGATTTTGGTATTTTAATAAATGAGAATGTACATCCATGTGTTTTTGTAGGTTTTTTTTACACAACAGCGTTGCCCTTATTTGTTTGATGAAGCGATCAGCATGCTATAAAAATTTACATACATGTTTGCTAACAACAAAAGGCATATGTGCACCAACTAACAGCAGAAATTTACCAATATAAAATAAAAACCACCGTCGATTCTCGATACAAACCTTTCTTTTCTTTTCTAAAGATATTCGTTTATCTTAAAAAATAAAATGATTAATCCATGAGAAAATGATTTAAGTCTAAAAATAATATAACATGCACTGCGAAATAATGAGGATTAAAGACAGATAACGAGATTTTCGAGCACCTTGGGTGAATACATACTCAATAGAGACGAGTCAAACTAATTCACACACGGATAAAAGTGAAACAAGATAAAAACATCAGGTAATTTTTATTGAAATCTCGTAAAATCACACAAAAGCCGGAAGTCTCGAGGAAAGTGAGATTTCGATGCTATTTTAAAATAAAAATGTGAGAGTGCGTCGATAGGCGAACAGACGGGGATCGAGATAACCAACATTAAGTTGCAAATTTGGCCCTCTTTTGTACTCGAGATATTAAGGTTCGGCGACTTAAAAGAATCGAATTAACCGATGAGAAAATGCTAAGACAAAGAGAGAATTGGCGGTTCCAATAAAAAATGTCGACTTAATAGGGTTGGCGAGTTAACCGTGGTCGAGTTAAGTGGGTTCTACTGTATATCTGGGATACTAGTAAAAATTCGGTCTTTTGTGAGAATGTTTGATCTACAAGGAATTGTATTATTACAATTATAGCACAATGAACATGAAAAGGGAATAACAGTTGAAAATATAGTTCCCTGAAGCTTTATATTGTGACTTAAAAAACACAAATTTTGTGTTCTTTTATCTTGTACCTAGTACCTGTGGTGTCTTGTGGTGGAGCAGTCTGGGCTAACCAACCATTTAAGGGTGATGAAAGATTTTTTCTTGCTTGGTCGTGGTGAGCTATATTTAGCCTTTATAGATCAGGCCCAGCATCTTCTACGGACACCAGCTACATCAACAACAGAGCATGGTATAATATAAATGGTTCACCTCACAATATATTGAAATACATTATTTTAAGAAGCATGATATAATGATTTACAATGGTTTTACTTCAAAATATTGAAATACATTATTTTAAAAAAGAATGGTATACTGTTTTATTTTCTTACTTCAAAATATTAAAATACATTATTTTAAAGAGGTTATAATCACTCTATAATTCAGATTTTTAAATGCACTCTTTGTACAAGGGAATTTTACTTGTCTACTTAAACTTGGTTAATGCTTCATCCTTCATGATAAATAAGCCAACAGTGACAAATGTGGGTCAAATCTTGTAACTCAATTTAGATCTATTTCATATCACTTCAAGGTCAGACTTAGTTCACTAACCATTCCAAAAGAATACTAACCTTTAAATTCAGTTGGTCAGATCTGATTTTTGAATGACCATTGTAGGTAAATCTTGCATCTCATCATTAACTTGTGACACATATTAAAAAAAATAAATAAATATTTTAGACATTATTCATTGCAAGAAAATCCTTGTTTTTTATCAAAATTAAAAAAAAATTTTTAAATTTTATTTTGGGTGTAATTTAATAATAACATGTACTTAGTTAGTGATTATTTTCTTTTCAACAAAATAATCTTCAATTGCTTGACAGATGTTAATCTTTAATAGTTTGACAGATGTTAATCTTTAATTGTTTGACAGATGTTAATCTTTAATTGTTTGACAGATGTTAATCTTTAATTGTTTGACAGATGTTAATCTTTAATTGTTTGACAGATGTTAATCGTGCATTCCATCATGCAGCTAGAAATGTTTTGATTGACAACGATGCCCTACTGCAGAGATTTCATCTGACGGTTCCTTTAGGTCAAAAAGATAAGAGTATGTTGCATTAATTAGGATTAATATAACATTATAGATACATCTATTAACCTTTTGTCCCCTTACAGGATTTTGTTTTCCTTTTCAATGGTGTTGTTACCATAAGTTTATTTTCCTTGACCTAGATTGATGCAGTTCACTAATATTAATCTCTAGAGTTTTTCACCCAACTCAAGTTGACTGCACAAAGTCCTTATGTGTATAATGTGATTTATAAAGAAGCAGCATAAACTTTGAGATATGTAGGTTATTTATTTGAAGATCCACCATTAGTGTCAATAATTAAAAAAGCCACACTGCCGTGGCTGGGAAAGAATGCCAGCCCATAGGGCAATAAAGAGAGTCCATAGATAGAAGCCAAGAGTGAGAAGGCTAACAGGCCACTATAGGGCAATGAAGAGAGTCCATAGATAGAAGCCAAGAGTGAGAAGGCTAACAGGCCACTATAGGGCAATGAAGAGAGTCCATAGATAGAAGCCAAGAGTGAGAAGGCTAACAGGCCACTATAGGGCAATGAAGAGAGTCCATAGATAGAAGCCAAGAGTGAGAAGGCTAACAGGCCACTATAGGGCAATGAAGAGAGTCCATAGATAGAAGCCAAGAGTGAGAAGGCTAACAGGCCACTATAGGGCAATGAAGAGAGTCCATAGATAGAAGCCAAGAGTGAGAAGGCTAACAGGCCACTATAGGGCAATGAAGAGAGTCCATAGATAGAAGCCAAGAGTGAGAAGGCTAACAGGCCACTATAGGGCAATGAAGAGAGTCCATAGATAGAAGCCAAGAGTGAGAAGGCTGACAGGCCACTATAGGGCAATGAAGAGAGTCCATAGATAGAAGCCAAGAGTGAGAAGGCTAACAGGCCAACTAAGAATGAGATGGATGGATGAGGTACTGTGGCTCACAGTCCAAGAGTTGAGGTGGAAGCCAACTGATCCACCTGACTTGAAGAATGTGAATAGGCCAGGACCTGTTGTGCCTGCGCTAATGATGATGTACTGTGATTCAGGTTATCAGTGTACTTTTTTAAATTAAATTTTTCAAATGACTCATGTTATACAGAATTAATATATTTTTAAAAACTCTTATTGCCAATATTATTTCTAAGAGTGACCAAGTACCTTGACAATTTCTTGTTACTTATAACAATGTGATGCTTCTTAAAATGCTGAATTTAATTAGTTGTTTATTCATTTTTTTTGTTTTCTTAGCTATCTTAAAACAATAAGTAGACTAAAGTTACAACTATTTAAATTAATAGGTTACTGAACATTTCTATTATACTGTTATAGCAAAAGAAAACGTATATATTATAAAAAGGCCATATTTTGTGATTTTTCTTTACACTTATATGTCACTTTTCCCCTGATTTATAGATAAAGATATGTGTTGCCATTTCCACACTTTTTGAATATGTATGAAACTTGAAACAGACATATCTGCTGCTCTTGTTATTAAAATACTAAATTTGTAAAATGTCATTCCCTTCTCTGTAGAAAAACCAGATAGTAAGACAGGACAAGGCAGTGTGGAGACTGGATGGGATGTCTTAGGTTTAACATTCAGTGTACAGTGGCCACTTCATATCTTTTTTACTCCAGTCATCTTAGAAAAGTAAGTCAAATATACTGATGTTTACATTAAAAAAACAACAACATATTATTATCATTCCTAAAATGCAGTGCAATGTAATGTGGCTGTGTTCTTGTCTAATTTTAAAAAAAAAGTATTATGTAATATGTTGCATTATTTCAATAAGTAAACTCTCTATCTTTATCCTCAGATACAATAGGGTTTTTAGCTTCTTGTTAGCTGTCCGACGGACGCAGTTAGATCTCCAGCACTGTTGGAGTTTACAAATGTACAACAAGGCAGCATTTGTGTCCCCTGCTGCTAGTGTTACCTGGCAACTTCGGACACACATGGCCTTTCTAGTCGATAATTTACAGTACTATCTTCAGGTTGGTCATCAGAGATCAAAATAAATTAAATTTTAAAGTGATTAATTTTTTTTGAACAACTTTTTTGTTATTGAATTAAAACAAAGTAATTTTTTTATAATCTGTAGTTTTATTTTCATAAGAATAAGAATAATTTTTTTAAGAAAGCTGTCAATTGTTCAGTATTTATAACTAATATTTTTGTTAATCACTCATTTCTTAGGTAGATGTAATTGAATCTCATTATAAAATTTTGTTGGATAAAATTAATTCAACAAAAGATTTTGAGGCAGTCAAACTGGCACATGAACGTTTCCTTTCATCTCTCCTGGCCCAAAGTTTTGTCCACATGAAAACTGTAAGTAGATAATTATTGGAGTTAAATTAAGTAAATCATTTTTATCTAGCATGATCCAACCCTCAGGGGAAATACGGTTTTTCTAACACCATAATTATTTTTTCTTTTACTAAGGCAAACACATTTTGAAGTATACCTATTTAAACTTATCTTTATTAAAACTGATAATTAAGCACCATCATGGAACAATCAATTCTTATTTTATAATGATATTAAGAATTCCTGAAGAAAATGTTTTGCTATTTATTTTCCATACAGGTGTTTTCATGTTTACAAGAAATTTTAAAACTGTGCTCGACCTTTTGCCGCCTGCTTGTAACTGCAGAATCTCCAATGAAGGATGGTGATTTAGATCAAGTTAAAGCCATAACAGAGGCAAGAAGTTACAATTACTTAACATTATCAATATGTTGTTTATGAGTGGACATAATGTTATTGCATCTATTGTTTATAGATGTGTAGACTAAAAAACTCTGTTAAACTTTAAAGAGCTTTGACACTTTAACATTCATAGTGACATGTACAGAAGGGGAAGGCATAAAATGGAGGGTGGTATTTTCTTTATCTTTAGTCCAACCATAACAATAATGTCGCTGCATGTCAAGATAGTATAGCTTGTAAGGAAAGCCACAAATCATAATAGTACATGATACAATAACCAACTGATACTGGCAGAATACTGGCAAAACTCATACAAATTTTCATTCTTCTCGTCCGGAATTCGGGCGTGGAATGGGTTGCCTGAAGAAACCAGGAAAACCAAAAGTTTATCAACATTTAAATCTCTAATAAAAATGCAGGACTAAACACAAACTATAAGTAAGCGTAGGACGCAATAATCTTCTGTATAGAAGGAGCGTCTGTAATAGATAAGATAAAAATATAGAGTCAGTAACTGATACTGGCAGAATATAGAGTCAGTAACTGATACTGGCAGAATATAGACTCAGTAACTG
Source organism: Ampullaceana balthica (assembly GCA_944989445.1). Classification (NCBI taxonomy): domain Eukaryota; kingdom Metazoa; phylum Mollusca; class Gastropoda; family Lymnaeidae; genus Ampullaceana; species Ampullaceana balthica. Next base: position 174,967 of record CALYLW010001431.1, read on the forward strand.
ATACTGGCAGAATATAGAGTCAGTAACTGATATTGGCAGAATATAGAGTCAGTAACTGATACTGGCAGAATATAGAGTCAGTAACTGACACTGGCAGAATATCGTCAGTAACTGATACTGGCAGAATATAGAGTCAGCAACTTAGTGAGTAACAGATAAGATAAGAATATAGAGTCAGTAACTGATATTGGCAGAATCGTCAAGTCTCATGTTTGGCTTTTTAACCAGGGGCTGTTCATCTGCTTACAAAAACAAAATCATTCTTTGATGTAGTGGAAGCACCGAGCAATACCAAAAGCAATGTGGTCCCCATGGCCTTGTAAAGGTGCTTTTTAAGAATATGGAAAAGAGACAACATTATTGCCCATGCTTAATGTAGCATTTTATGGGGGCATTTTTTGTTACTGTTCATGATGCTTAACCTTGATGATCTATATCCACACTGTGTGTGAATCAGGCTTTGAAATCTAAACAAGTTAACAAGTGAAACCATAGACAAGAAAACATACAGACAAGGGATCTTAATAAATGAACAGAAACACAACAGGGAAGTCATCAAGTATTAAAAAGTAATTAACACTCAAAAACCTTGAGGGCAGAATAAATTTCGTACTCTGAGAATTTTTGAACTTGCTGATTCTAATTCTAGTCTAGATCAGATATATTATTTTACTTTTTTGGTGAGTCTTCTTGGAATATATTGTATACATTTTATAAAGAATATTTTGTAGTTGTGAAAATGGTTGATGGAGATTGTGGGGGCGGTGGTCTAGCGGTAGCGCGCTGCACTGCCGAGCCGAGATAGAGGCCGGTCACGGGTTCTACTCTCGGTGCTGGCAAGGCCCCCGGGGCATTGTGCTAGCCACACAATCCCTTGCTCGTTAGTGGTGGCTAAATAAAACATGTGAACGCTACTTCACTTGCCCCATAGTCCGTCATGGACTGGAAAGGGGGTTATATAAGATTGTTCAAATAATTTCCCCCAAATTTCTAGCTATCTGTTAAGTATGATCTAGAGTCAAGTTCTATAACCACGTTTGGTTACAAAATGCCATCAAAGTCAGGCTGACACGAGTTTATACAAAAATTCACTGTTCCCACTGTGGGTCAAGTTTTGTGTCCTATATCTCATGTCTGAAGGTAATCAAAACCAATGGTGACTCAAAAGAGAGGTCTTCCCTCTTTAGATTCTTTTTCTTCTATATATGAAGGGGCCATAATCAATGTGTTGATCATTCTTGTTGCTAGGTATCTTTAAGGAGCCTGTTATAGTTCTCTAAAGCAGATACTTCGGAGGGCTTCTCATATCAGGGACTGGATGTTGAAGGACAGGACCCAATAAACACAAGAGTGTCAAATGTTGTTATGTCAACTAATTCTCTTGGAAGCTTGCTCCGGTTCTTGGCAAGAGCGGGGAGCTCCTGCATAGTTTTTTTGTTACCTGTTTGTCCTCATCTTTTCAATGACATTAATTGTCATGTCTATTTATTTCTTTTGGTCGGTTGTATTGGCTTCTTATGTCCTGCGTTCATATGTGTCTGAAATCATTACTTCAAGTTACCATCTTTATATCCTGAATGTATTTAATTGTGTGAGTTGGGGTTTGTTGAGAAGGACAATGTTTCTCCATCAGTTAATACTTCATCAGCTAACAACACGGTAAGCTGAGCCCCATGCTTAAGGGTTTAAGGGTGTAAACATTTATTTTGCTCTGAGACCGGAAAATTGAAAATATCACTGGCCACACCCCAGCTGAATAAGTAATAAAGAAACTCGGTGACTCATTGATTGACTAATTTTCACTGCAATATGTAACTGTAGCACACAAACACATATCGAGAAAGCTGATTTTAGTGTAAAGGAAATACTGAAGTTGTGTAAGGGAGTTCAGGGATCATGGTCAGTGTGATGTTGGATAAGCTGACACTTTAAATAGTACATTGTAATAATTTTATGGGCTTTGGCTTGTTTTCAAGTTATTGTATTTTTGCAATATATTATATTATATCTACATATTTGTGGCTATATATATATTTTTTAATGATATTGCCATTGTTTTTTATGTGTTGACGTGCACTGTTGACATTCTGAGCATGAATTTCTTAAACATAAATGTATGGTTTGACCATTTTTATAGCTAAACACGTAACGTGATTTTTAGGGCGGTTTGTTTTCAGAAATTTCAGCTTCACTCAAATCTACTGTTCCGTATCCTGTCTGGTGTTAGCAATGAGAGTGCAAGGCCCCACCTCGCCCAGTTATTGCTGAGGTTGGATTTCAACAAGTTTTACACCAACACAGGAGGCCAGCTTGGCAGGTCAGACAGATTTCCTATCATAAACTTCAATTAAAATAATCCTATTGTATTAAGTAAATTAAACTTTGAACTATTAATGAAGGACTTACTTATTAGTTTTTTTTTAGTTTGAATGTAAAATATGCTATTATAGTGGATTCTTAATAAGCACATTATATCCTTATAAATTCAATTGTTTAATAAAAATGATCCAATGATGGTTATATTTTTGATGTTAAAACAGTTCTAAATGATTGAGGGCTAGTCACAAAGTGTTGATGAATGGGTTTCTCCATATCCCCACAACATGCTGTTTGAGTGTTGTTACTTTATCAAGTTCTACAAAGCTGGTCATAAACATTAGACATTTATTGGAGCATGTTGACCACATGACACTTCACCATTGAGCAAAACTTCTTGTGATTAACATAAAATTATTAAATAAATAACATGTTTGGTCTTTGGAAAATGTACATTGTCTTAATGTTTTTATTGAATATGTTTATAAATAAAAATAAAAACCCAAATATGATTATGAGGTGTTAAATTATTTAATGTCCCTGAACAAAATGTACATGTTTGAAAACTTGTGTCTTTTGCGTTCATATGTCTTATTTAAATTAATAAATGTTTTCATAGCATTTCATTGAATACCACAAAGAATGAGTTGTTTTGTTGTTGTATAGTTTATGTATAGTTCACTATATTCTAGAATTCATTTTCAAAATACAGAATTCAGTTTACCATCACCCAGTTTATATTTTCCCTTTTGTTCTATGAACCACTTCTGTTTAAATCTTTAAACAATGTTTCTGGGACAGTTCACTAAAGGAGAGCATAGAATAAAGGGAATGATGTTGATATCTATAGCTTTAATAGGAGGTTAGATAGATTCATGGGATTGGTAGTTCCAAGGTTTGAATAGTGTCATAATTTGAACAAAACTATGCAATGGGTAGAATCATGGAATAGAGTATTAATTTAAATGTCCATTGTCTGTCTCCTGTTTTGATTGGATATTAAAGAATTTTCGTGTTTATTCTTCCAAGCATTATCCTGTATGTTAAATAGCCTCTACTATTAGCTATTACTATTACTGGCTTCTACCAAATAGCTTCTAATTAAAATTGGCTGATGACCAAACAAGGCCTAATTGTTTGAGCAGAGATTGTAGTTTGAATTCTAAAAGAAACTAAATTAATGAATTATCTGTTTAATTGGGAGATAATGTTGTGGTAACACCTTACATAAACATTGGAGTACCTTCTAAACTCTGATATAAAGTAGCTGCGCAGTGGCGCATTTACCACGGTAACAGATAACGACGTGCTGCAGGGCTAAGATGTGTTGCAGACCAGCAGCTAGTCACAATAAATCAATAGATGAGAGATTCTAAGTGTCCTGTTTTGATGGTACATGATAGTACTATAAATGTAATACTATTTCTGGCATATCAAAAATAAATTCTAGTTCATGGTTACTTGTCTTGTGATGCCAGTGCCTTCAATGACACGCTTTATACGTTTATTGTTAAGGATGCATATAAACCTATGTTTGTAAACGGTGTAGTTTTCCTTAATACATAAGTATGATAATTTTTTAAGGTAATTAAACGGTTTTACACGTTCACCGAAGGTAGCATCAAGCAATAGGTTGTTTTTCTATCGTTTCTGCATGGTACATAATCCTTTAGGCATTGAAAGTCCAAGTCTACTAGTTTGAAGTTAACACAGTTTAACACAAGAACACAATTAAATAACACAGCTACTCAATATAACACATCAACACACTAAGCTAAAAAAATGTGTAAAATATCAGTCACAAGTTTTTCAAGGAAATAAAATTAGTGTACATATCTGGGGCCGTCCATAAATGACGTCACGCGATTTTGGCCGATTGTTTTACCCCCCCCCCTCGTCACGCGTCGTCACAAAAAGTTAGACCCCTCCCCTCTAAAAATACGTCAAAAATCTTTGACCCCCCTCCCCCTCCAAAAAAAAACAACTTTATTTTCTATTTGAAAATAAGTATGTTTCAAATCACTTTTATTGTCATTTAAGTATTTATTATTTATTTAGTGAAGATATCGTAACCCGCGTGAAGTATTTTTTAAAAACGTTTAACCAGCCTTCAGAAAACGAACTGTGTTAACATCCTTAGATTAGATTTTATTTTAATGCATCAAATTTTAAACTTTGACTATTAATGATCACGGTTAACGTCTTTGTTTAGAAGAAAAAAATATTTTAAAATAATATTTTAAAAATGTATTTTTAAAAAATCCCTCAATTGACTGACGGCTATCCCGTAAGAAAGAGGCCGGCGAACAGGGGTAAATAACCTCATCTGGGGTCAAAATGGAATTCTTGGGGGTAATGCAGACTCATTTGGGACATATAACATCCACTACAATCCACTAGATATATTAAAATACGTCATGTGTACGTGTACGCTTGGAACATATGCCCCTTATTGAACTGGTTCCTTCCAGAAAATGCATTTTTTAAAAATTTGACAACGATGTAGATTTCTTACCTATGTACTATACGAAGACACCTAAAACTACCTTACTTTCATTTATATTAACGCGAGTGACAATAATCTTAATCCTCATGACTTGACTGTATTAAGAATCCTTTCTGTGATATTTAAAATTAATGCTTAAAAACTGAGCTAAGAAGAAAAGTTGTTTTGTGCTCCTCTCGAATTGCGATGTCAAGAATTTGATGCATTAAATAAAGTTAATGAATACTTGACTAATTTTAAATGAGCTCATTTATCATTATATCTAGAATGACCAGGGGCGTTTGACCAAAAACCAATCGAACAATTATATCAAACTTAAAATGTTTATAATTCTATCAAATATATCCCCACCCCCTTTAAAGAAAAAAGGATATTCCGTGTCGCTTTGACTTAAAATATATACACATAATCCTATTCAGATCATTTTAGACACGTGTCATGCTTGAAAAACTCACCAGTAGCATTTTCGCTAACGACGCTCCCCCAAATCCCCGAGTCATGTGAGCAGGACCTAGAGTCTGGGGGTTGGTGGGGGGGGGGTAACCCACACATAAACTTGTATATTTTGGGGTAAACGGCAAAAAAGTTCTCCGACTACTGCCGTGAGAGAACCAAACGGAGCTGCGGTTACATCACAAATGCTTTGATATCAACATCAAACGACGCAGGGTAACAATTTCATACTTTATCTTGTGGGTTCTCAAACTTAAGGATTATAATTAGATTTAATTTTCGTGTCTTGATAGCTTACGCCAACCAGCGTCTGATGGCCTACCGACCGGCTCATTGAGAAGCACTGATAAAAAAAGAAATCATGAAATAAATTGTAAGCGACTAAATATTTAAGTGGAAGTTTTATTTAAAGTTACCCTTTTGATGTGACGTCACATTTCTTCAACCCCCTCCCTCCCCCTCGTCACGCATCGTCACAAAAGTGTGACCCCTCCCCCTACGTGCGTGACGTCATTTATAGATGTATGTTGTTAATAATAAATCTTTAAACTGTTAAATGACTTAATATGGAATTACATTGTGTGCTTACTTTTGATTTCAAAAATTGGAAAAAAGGGGTTGGGAGTAGAAGTACTCATTAAAAAAAATGCTGCGAAACCACTAAAGACATTGCCCTCATTGTAGGGAATAAACCATGCCACATATAAATATGGTAGGTCGATGCGTGAGCCTGTATCATGATTATTAAATACCAACGGTAGACTATGCGTGAGCCTGTACTTTTCGTTGCAGAGAGTTCACAACCTTTCCATCCTCATAACTTCACTAATCACCTCCTCAGCCAGGATCCGTTCAATAACTTTCAAAAAGTTAAATATATGCATCAAGACTAAGTCTAAGACTAAGCAAGCATCTACATGTACTTGAATACGTGCTGCTGGCATAAGTTATGAAAGTGATTCACAAAAAGTCGGATCGCCAGATAAATTATTGAATAATCCGCGTCACCCCCTCCCCTTTACCCAAACCAAACCCACACACACACTAACAACTCTGCTTGTGATGGAAAAGACTAATTCTAATAAGTAGAAGCGTGTTAACATAAGCAATAAAGCTACAATGCCGTCAATGCCTACCAAGCGATGCTTCTGCTTCTACTGTGGCCCAAATCTTCGTGTTTGAGGTCATCAGGACGCGCGCGTGTGAATCGATAGTCGCTACACGCTGCACAGTACAGCACTAAAAAGTAAGTGAATTCTCTCACTCTAATTTCTTTCACATATTTTCTAATGCTATCTCTCTTTCTCTCTCATGTTAACTCAGTAGCTGTTACCAGTGTCGCCAACTACCACCGAGCAGACGTCGCCATTCAACAATGCTAATAGTAATTAACCCCAACCCATTTTTTAAAAACCACGACTTAAAAGGAAATCATTTAAATGCTCACCTCCCTTCTAGGACATTAAAAAATTAACATATTCCTGGATTAATTTTATCTAAATAATTAAATGCATATAATTGTATAAATACACACATCATGTTAACAGTCGTATGAATTTCCAATGCTAGAGTTTAGACCAAAGTTCCCATTACCGGCGATGGTCGGACTTTGACACGAAGAATCCATCGACTACACCGGCACTTAGTTAAAACTACATTGGCCATTGCCATTATTATTAGTTTTATATAGTATGCACTTGACTTTCTATAATATTTGCTGTTAAAAAAATGTATGACCCCATCATAATAATTTTGTTTTGACTTATTTGACATGAACTCAGCATTATTTTAAAGGTTTGCATCCGAGATTGGTAGCCCTATAATTATAACGTGCGGTTTCGAAGGGAGCGAAGTGGCGGCATTTTTAGTCATGTTTGTTATGTTGTTTGGTCTCCGTGATAAGGGCGGAAAGAAGTTTTAACCACTAGCTTTAACTATGCCACACAGCAAGGTTCAAAGAAACGTAATAAACAAACTTTTAAACCAATTTTTTAATGCCTGTGTCACAGAATTTTGCGTAACCTTAAATAGACACTTTAACGCCATGCTTTTTTTATGTAGCCTAACAGCATTTTTACGGACAACATTTCACAGGTGTCTAAAATTTTATACATTTTTATTTCCAATGACGTCACGCGATGTTGGCCCTTTTTAACCACCCCTCCCCCATTGTCATATTTCGTCACAAAACTTAAACCCGCCTCTTATATCATATGTGACGCCACAAAACTTTGACCCCCCCCCCAATAGCCGTATTTTCTAATTGAAAATAAGCATGTTGTAAATTATTTTTTTGTCATTTAAATATGTATTTAGTGTAAGTCTGCACTCTAATAACGTAGAACGTTTGAAGCCATTGAAAACGTCATTAAATAAATTGCAAGTAATCAAATATTTAAGTGGAATTTTTATTTAAAGTAGCGCGTTTTTAATGTGACGTCACATTTCTAAAACACAACCCCTCCTCCTCGTCACACATCGTCCCAAATGCGTGACCCCCCCCCAAACAGTCGCGTGACGTCCTTTATGGACGGCCCCAATATTCCTATAAGGCAAATCTTTAATTAAATTTTACATATTTTGTGTGATTATTCCCTAGCCCTAGAAGAATTAGCTGATCAAAAGTTTTCTTTTCGCTACTAAGCCTTGTTTTTTTAAGATACTTAAAAAAACCCTATAGATGAGGTATTTTATATGTTTGGCTTACATTAAAGAATACTCGATGAAAAAATATCTATTAAATGCCACTGTTATAAATATGCTTCTTATCAATTGCATATAAAGCTTCGTTTGTCCCTGAGCTCTAAGAGTCCTACCCTGTGTGACATAAAATTGAATTTTGAATAAAATTTCCTTTTCGACAATATAAATACTGTTGTATTGCTGCCAACTACAAATATACAGATGTAAAGAATGCGATAATTAAACATTATTTTTATTTCAACAGCTAGGTTAATAAAAAAAAATGAAATACCGCAGCACTCGAGGCAGTGTAGAGGGAATCAGCTTTAAAGATGTTTTACTCTCTGGGTACGCATCTGATGGTGGTATGTTTCTACCCGAGACCTTCCCTAAAGTTTCCATAGATACACTGCAAAAATGGACAAATATGTCATATGAAGACCTGGCTTATGAAGTTACATCACTGTACATAAGTGAAGAGGACATTCCAGCCTCAGATTTGAAAGGTATAAATTAAAGCTGTACAATTATAATTTGTTACCACAAAGTGTAAAAATATGTCTGGGTCCCAAGTCTTTCATAGTTAAAAAATCCTTCAATAAGAGATTTAAAAAAAAATTCAAACTTTTAAAATCTGGTTAATTTAGAAATTGTAATGGCAAATATTTGCATTAAACATATTCTTTTTAATTTATATAAATGATTTACCCAACAACATCTCAACAGGTACAAAAGTTAGGTTATTTGCTGATGATTGTATAATCTATAGAACAATTAACTCAGAACAAGATAGCAAAATTTTACAAAAAGACTTAGATGAATTGATAAAATGGGAAACTAACTGGAGTATGTCTTTCCACCCAGAAAAGTGTCAACTGTTAAGAGTAACAAAGAAAAAGAAACAAATAAATTCAAAATATTACATTCATGGAAAGGAACTAACCCAAACTAAAGATGCAAAATACTTAGGAGTCTTAATAAATGAGAAACTATCATGGAATCCCCATGTCAATGAAGTTATTAAAAAATCAAACAAAACCTTAGGCTTTATAAAAAGGAACTTTAACAAATGTAATAGAGATATAAAACTAAAATGCTACCTCACTTTGGTGAGACCTGTACTAGAATATGCATCTTCTGTATGGGACCCATCCACCAAAGAAAACATTGATAAACTAGAACAAATTCAAAAAAGAGCTGCCAGATTCATTACTGGAGAATATTCGAAACTGACAAGAATAACACCATTAGTTAAATCATTAAACCTTGAAGCACTAGAGGATAGAAAAACAAAGAGCAAAGTAGTAATCATACATAAAGCAATTAATTCTAATTTAGAAATACAACACAAAGATAACTTAATACAACCCTCAGATAGACATAAGGATAAAAACACCTTTCTTATTCCGTATGCAAGAACAAACACATACAAGTTTTCTTTCTTCCCGTCCGGAATTCGGGCGTGGAATGGGTTGCCTGAAGAATCCAGGAAAACCAACACTTTATCAACATTTAAATCTCTAATGAAAATGCAGGACTAAACACAAACCATAGATAAGCGTAGGACGCAATAATCTTCTGTATAGAAGGAGCGTCTGTAAACAGATAAGATAAGATAAGATAAGATAAACAAGAAGTCCTTATGTCAATTCATATTTTAAAGTATTTTTTTCTCTCTGCTTGGCTTTGACATTATTGTTTTTTCCAACTTTTAATTTGCTTTGGCCTATACTAATAGAGGCAAGAAAATTTAATGGAAGATTGAAGAAGTTTCAGATTGATTTGATAAGATTTTTAAAAGAAATAATTATTGAACACAATGTCTGAATAAGAATTGTGAAATGTTCAGAGAAATCTGAGTAAATTTGTAATTAAAAGATTGTTTGATTTCATCTTTCAGATATTTTCCATCGCGCATTTGCCACATTTACTGCTACTGAAGTTGTTCCAATTCAACATCTCACTGATTCCCTTACCATAGCTGAACTCTTTCACGGAAGAAGCTTAGCATTTAAAGATCTGGCAATGAGCTGCATGGGAAATTTTTATAATTATTTCTTGAACAAATCACAAAAACACATGACTTTAGTTGTTTGTGAGTAAACTCTAAACACATGACTTTAGTTGTTTGTGAGTAAACTCTAAACACATGACTTTAGTTGTTTGTGAGTAAACTCTAGACACATGACTTTAGTTGTTTGTGAGTAAACTCTAAACACATGACTTTAGTTGTTTGTGAGTAAACTCAAAATATTATTTTTTATATTTTGTTAAAATCAATGGTTTATACCTGGCGTGTTGATATAGTAAGGATTTTTACAAATCTTATCTGATTGGAATAGAGAATTTTATTTGCATGGACAGTAGACTTAACTGAAGCAGCTTATATATTTTTTCAATAGGGTACATGATAGTGAACAACAATGTTTTAAATTTTAATTGATACTAGTTTTCTGGCAAGAAAAAGCTTGAAGCCCAGTCATTTATCAGATTATTTCAATCATAATAATAATTAGACTTTATTTTAAAGTTATGGAAAGTAATTAAATTAATCTGTTTTTAAAGAAACATTAAAATAAATTAAGTTAAGAAAACACATTTATATATAGTCAATGAGGTAGGAATGGAGTTGTGGTCACTTTTCCTTATAAATGTAATTATATTGAAGGTTAGCATTTCAGTCTACTATGGAGATGTTTCTTAGGAAAAAATCACAACTTTTTTTTTAAACCTGTAAAGTCCACTCTATATTGGGGAAGGGGGTGGGAGGTACTTCAAAGACCATGTTGGTGATGAATTTTAACTCATTGTGCAGCAACTGTCTTATTATGAAATTGGATCAATACATATTTTCATATAGTATCTTTTATTAATCTCTATATTTATAATGCTTTAGGAAGTAATATTTCCTCTAGCTCTACATATATCACAAATACGTGCTGTTATAGTTTATGTGTTATTGTACTATCTCAGTGTATTTGTCATTCCATCATCAGGTACATCTGGAGATACAGGTAGCTCAGCCATTGAAGCTGTTCGTGGTCTTAACCTTGTAGATATTATTGTTATCCTTCCTCGTGGACGATGTACTGCTATACAGGAGAGACAGATGACTACTGTACTAGACAATAATGTGCATGTGTACAGAGGTATGTAAAACAACATTTAACTTATTAACTTTTTACAATATCTAAGAACTACAAATTGTATATAAAACTCATACATTGTAATATGTGTTGACCAATCTTAGAGACCCAACTGTCCAGTGTTGTCTTGTTGACCAATCCTAGAGACCCAACTGTCCAGTGTTGTCTTGTTGACCAATCTTAGAGACCCAACTGTCCAGTGTTGTCTTGTTGACTAATCTTAGAGACCCAACTGTCCAGTGTTGTCTTGTTGACCAATCTTAGAGACCCAACTGTCCAGTGTTGTCTTGTTGACCAATCTTAGAGACCCAACTGTCCAGTGTTGTCTTGTTGACCAATCTTAGAGACCCAACTGTCCAGTGTTGTCTTGTTGACTGATTGGAATTAGTGAGCTGTTTTCATGAGCGTCTAATACATGATTATTTTTTTTAATGTATGAAGTGAGTAATCATGTAATATTGCATATGATAAACATGAAATATAGAGAATAAAATACAACTGTTACATTGATGACAGCCTTGAGTTTTTATAGATTAGTACACTTTTGTTAAATTTAAGTTATCTCTCAAAAGTATTTTCTAGTGTAAACATTTTCATTGACAAGATACAATTTTGTGCAATAATGCAAAATGTCAATAGTAATACAGTAGCCCTTAAATAACTTAAAATGAAAAGGAAATTTTAAAAAAAAACACACTTTTCCCTGGTATTTAAGCTTAATTAATATCTATCATCTGTATATTTACTATGCAAGCAACAACCATTTTAAAACTTTTAGCTGATGGATCATCTGATGACATAGACATAGTGGTACGCAAGCTGTTTGCAGATCAAGATTTTGTTATAAATAACAATCTGGCATCCCCTAGTTCACTGAACTTTGCAAGGATTCTTATTCAGCTGGTTCACCTCTTTTACATTTACTTAAAGGTGAAGATTTCTATTATGAGCACAAACAACAATTTTATTTAAAATAAAAAAAATCACTATCTCTCATTAGACGTCTTTTAAATTTAGAAAAATGAAGTCTGTAATGCTGATAGGTATTTACACCAAGTTATAATCATTTTTTTAAATACTTAACTATATCTTAAAGCAATGGAAATTTTCTTTAGATAAATTTCTTTTAACAAGATTTTCTGCCTCTGGAACATCCACTGTAGAACTTAAAAAGTTGAACTTTGGTAATAAAAATTAATTTATTCCAGCTTTGTCCTTTAGCAGATGAAGAAGTTGAAATGATTCTCCCAACCGGAGGAGGTGGAAATGTTACAGGCAAGTATGAAAAAGTTATAGTTAATTTGTTGATAAAATGAAAAGTTATCTTGAGTTCCATAATTAAATGTTCACTTAGTCTAAGCTATATTTTGATAAATATCATTCTTTAGCTGGTATCATCAGTAAAGAGATGGGCCTTCCTATTAAACTTGTATGTGCTGTCAACCATAACAATGTTCTATCACGAATTATGGAGACTGGAGAATGTCAGCTTGGAGATGTTCAGGTGACATTAGCTCCAGCCATGGATATACAGGTATCTTTCATACATTGCTGGTATTTATCTAGTGAAAGATGATATAGAGAAAAATGCAATCTTAGGAAAGTAATATAATGCCTACTAATAATAAAATTAATAAGAACCTTTTGTCAAAACAAACAACCTTAAGTTGGGATAACTTTTCAGGGTCTATTATCTAATATTTATATAATAATATTTATCTAATAATATTTATCTAATAATATTTATCTAATATACCAGGGTTTTAAATTTAAAAATACCACGCCTTTTATTCTTTTGTTCTAGTACCAAGGTTCTGTAAATCATAGACATAATTTGCTAAAGTCATTTACCTCATTTCTAGTATTCCAGCATCTAGTAGATACAGTTAACCAGGGTCTAATATACTTTTGATCTAAAATAGTTTGGTTTAGTTCATATTTGTTTCAGTAAATCAAGTTGCAATATATCTATATCTCATTTACCAGTTTCCAGTCTATATTTAATAATATGGCTATGAGGAGATAGCATCCATGGTTTTAAACATGAATACTTGATGTCAGCAGCATTCATTTTTTATTTAAGTTTAAGAGTTCCTTATTTGTTCTTGTTGTGTTAAAATATGCACTATATAATAAAAATTATTTTAATTAAATTTCAGTAGACGTACATATATTTTTATTTCTTGAATCAGTTTGCATATAACTTGGAGCGTGTATGGTTCATGCTGAGTGGAGGTAACAGTGATGTTATCAAAGAAATTATGGCAGAAGTTGACCTTAAAAGGGTTAATGTTCCTAACAACATTATGACTTTGGTAAGTGTTGCAACAAAGAAAAGCTCATATGAACATGATCAATAATCTAAGTTGATCAGTTAACTGATTTAAAATATGGTGTATTGAAAGATTGAGTACAGTGAGTAAAGGTTGACAGCAAAAACATTTTTTTACTTGTTATGTCTTCGTATGCTCAAAACAAAATTATGGTCATTATTGCTGATATCATTTTACTTGTTATGTCTTTGTATACTCAAAACAAAAATTATGGTCATTATTGCTAATATCATTTTCAAATTTGGACTTTGTTTTAAATGCTTAGTTTATAAGTAAAATATTAAGTCGTTTAATTATCAGTTTTGTAATAATCATATTTAAAAAGTTTTTACGGGCATAGTAAAAGTATGAGTACATTAAGGTATGAGAAATAAGTATTTGATTACAAATTATTCTGCTAAAAAACTTTAGAGACCAATATTTGATCTCAAATCAAAGAATTATAAACAGGAAAATATCCTATATTCTATTTTATTAGAGGATATTTGGTGACTATTCATTTTATCTGTTTCAGATTATGCTAATTAAACAAACGGATTATCACTTTTTTGAGTTGTCTATTAATTTTTTTTAAAAGATGCGATCACTTATAAAGGTGTATGTTGTTTCGGGTGATGAAGAAATTAAAGACACAATCAGACACTGCTGGAATGACAACACATATAATATTTGCCCCCATACTGCTGTTGGTGTTTCCTATGTGTATTCACAACAAGATGAAAGGTAGGCAGAGGGATATATATTTAAAGATTTAGACATAAAAAAATTAATAAATTTACAAACAAGGTGGAATTCATCACGTGACATCTTTGGTTGTTTTTCTTGCAACTGTATCTTTTTTGATAAATATGGGAACGATTTTAATGAATTTTTTAAATAAAAAAAACTTTAAATCTTTTTTAAAACTTTTTTAAGGATTATATAGTTGTTCTTGTATCTCTAACTATTATTCCATATCCATATCATTAAAAAAAAACTAAGACTTAAAAGTTTCATATTTTGGAAAGTTTTGGTTTTGGTTCTTTACACAGCAGAATTTAAAGAATTTCCCATTCATCCCAGTTTTCAGCTTTCCTTCATGTCACTTCCAGGAGTATTCATTAGTTTGTGTGTCTGCCTCTAAATCACTTTTTAATGTATTTTTGGTCTTCCTCTCTTCCATTTTCCCTGTTGATTTCATGTTAAGTATTGTCTGATGATGACAGTCTGATTTTCCTCTATTTTATTATCAGGGCTTCTAAAACTGTTGTGTTGGCCACCGCCTCACCCCTTAAGTTTCCTGATGCCATTAAGGCCTCAGGCATTCCAGCACCAACATCAAATCGCATGAAGATTTTACTGTCAGCCTCAACACGTTACGTTGATCTAGAGTTTGGTCAAGATTGGACTGAAATCATCAAGTCAAAAATCAAAGACATCACATCCAAAGTGTAGGACTCAGATCAAAGACATCACATCCAAATTGTAGGACTCTTTTCAAGGACATCACATCCAAAGTGTAGGACTCAGATCAAAGACATCACATCCAAAGTGTAGGACTCAGATCAAAGACATCACATCCAAAGTGTAGGACTCAGATCAAAGACATCACATCCAAAGTGTAGGACTCTTTTCAAGGACATCACATCCAAAGTGTAGGACTCAGATCAAAGACATCACATCCAAAGTGTAGGACTCAGATCAAAGACATCACATCCAAAGTGTAGGACTCAGATCAAAGACATCACATCCAAAGTGTAGGACTCAGATCAAAGACATCACATCCAAAGTGTAGGACTCAGATCAAAAACATCACATCCAAAGTGTAGGACTCAGATCAAAGACATCACATCCAAAGTGTAGGACTCAGATCAAATGTTATTGTTTTTTTTAATTCCCAAACATGTTGCAAATATTGGAATGAATGAACAAAGCAAAAAAATAAAATAAATATGGTGCATACATTTAAAAAAAAATAGTATAACTATATGACAATCAAGTGGTATATTTGTAAGACAAAGACAATGTTAAATTCTAACTGTATTTATTTACAATGATGATTAACACCAAGACTGTTAGTCGCAAGGCTGAGACACAAGATGGAAGCCATATGCTATATGAGAAGTTATGTACTCAAATATATGGCTAATATGAGTGATTTGTGATTACCACAACTTAAATATTCCTATGATTTATCATTTCTAATTTTATATTTTACTATATACGACCGGTGGCGTAGCATACGCCGCAGACTTGCTGATAGATAGTGCAAAGAACGGGGGGGGGGAGAAAGGATACAAACAGCAGCATGAAGAGATGAAAACAACGCGAATGAGCATCGGGGGGGGGGTGTTACCTGCCGGCCGGCCCCCACCCTTTACTACCATCGCTTGCCAACCATAAAATGTGATTGGTCAACCCCAGCAAGGGTCATTCGTCATGCTTATTTGCACATGACTTGTTCTTATTATGGTGAATTATATATATAGATAATATCTTGAAACACTATTAATTTTTAATTTTACTATTATAGATACGAGGAACTTTCATTTATCAAAGATCATATTTGGATAATCTTCTTTCATTTGATCAATTTTGAAATTTAATGTAAAATATTTAGTCCTGAGAAAAGAGCACCATGAAAAAATGTTCATAAAGTTCATTTTATACTATGTATTGACGAACTATAATAACTTTAATTTATCTGTTCTACTTAATCTATTTTACTTGATATTTATTACTTGATCTTAAAAAATCGTATTGTGTTGGCAAACAGTATAATATTATTACTGTATATTAATGTTCTTAATTAGTGGTCTAACGTGTAGCCAGGACAATCATTTCAATCATAAGTAGAATCATAGTTCTTTGGGTTCTTTTGTGTAACCTCAATCACTTTTCAAAATATTTCAAATGGAGAAATAAGCATTTTGCTAGGGTATGCATTTGATGTAATTAATTATAACTAGGGCTGTTAACGATTAATTAAAATTTAATTGTTAACTTTTGAACAATTTACGATTAATTAATCATTAATTTAGATTAAAGCCAAAAATTAAAATTTATGACGTCACAAGTAACACTTAATAAAGGTTGTTGTTGATAATCTAAATAACACTGGAATGTCTCCTTTATATGTCATCTTTTAACCAACTACGCAAAAAGACAAGCGCTTTGACACTATTTGGTTCAAGTGATGAGCGGGTCTAATTGACAATATAACCAGCCGATCTGAACAATCATTCACATGGAAGTGAGGTAACTGGTATGCACAAAACGGTGTTGACAAGGAATGACCATATCGGATATCGGTGTTCATTAAGTTTCCACCTTTTTAGAGGGTTAATAGATTCAGGAACTTTCATCTCCATTTTTAAACGCAGTAATTCACCAGAAGAGCTGTCGTCATTTTCTGTCTCTGAGTTAGACTCCATTTCTGTCATTAGCTCAATAAGCTTTTCATTTAGTTTGATAAGTAGGCGAAGTGTTAGAGCCATGGTAGGCAAACTTTATCAACATTTTGAACATTCCCGTCAGTCAATAGTTTAAAACCAACATATTCATGTAATCGTCAGGAAATTTGTTATTTATCGGCCGCTATTTATTATTATTAAAAAAAAATTTCTTTTAGACTTCCAATAATTTTTTATGTTAAGTGATGGGTCGATTAATCGTTAAAAAAATTATTTAATCGTTAAATTTTTTAAACGATTAATCGAGAAATTAATCGTTAATTTTCCTCAGTCCTAATTATAACATAATATAATTAATAATATGAAAGCTGTAATTAAAATCATGTTATCGTCTAGTTACTCTCGCCACACCAGTAAATTCACGAAATGATCGTGTTTATTCTGAAGCAAGAAAGAAAAAACAAGTTCATTCAACGAGACTCATACGCGAACGTGAACATTTCAGTCGTGGCATAATGGTTTCGGTAGGTGTGTCTCGGATGAGAAAAACCAGTGTAGTATTTGTTGAACCTGGAGCGAAAGTGAACAGTGAGTATTATTGTGATCACGTCCTAAGACAAGGCTTGCTTCCGGATATTCGAGCAAGATGTAATCATCACAACTGGACACTGCAACAAGTCGGAGCTCCTTCACGCGGTAAGAAACACAATAAACTATCTTCGTCGGGAGAATGTCACCTTCATTGAACCAGACATGTGGCTACCAAATAGCCCGGATCTAAACCCGGTAGATTATGCTATTTGGGGTGCCCTCCAACAAAAAGTCTACTTTCGTCGTAAATTTGCAATAATAAAGCAACTGAAATTGGCCATTGTTGAAGAATGGCAACATTTGTCTCAGCGGTTCATAAACAAGAGCATTGACCAGTGGCGAAGACGTTTAGAAAAAACTGTTGAGAACCGAGGAGGACACATTTAATTTGAATTCTGATTTTATATAAATTAACATTTGGCAACAATTTACTTGATGTTTCGTAGAAAACTGTCCAAAAAAAAATTATTTGAAATTATACAAGACGATTTCACTTCTTTTGAGCCACCCTGTATATTGGTCTGCAAAAGCCTGAACATAAATTTAATACAGGTTAACTTAAAAAGAATACAACAAAAGCCTAAATTTAAAAGGTATAGCGGATGCCTGTATATTATTATCATTTTCATATGGATAGGTTTATTTTGCCACACTTGTGAATTTTGTTGATTCATGTTGTCCTGGGGTGTCCAAAGTTCGCCCCGAGAGCCAAATAGGACCCGCGTTTGAATTTTAACTGGCCCGCAAATCTTAAAATGACTTTGTAACAAAGACATTATTATAGTGTATTGGGGAAATACTCAGTACACAGTACACCACAATTATATTAATAAGAAAAGTCAAACGTAAGTCCTGTTTTAAGTACACAATTTATTGACGTCATATGATGGCAAAAATCGATTAAGTTTTATTGTTTATTAAGGTGGGCATTGATTACAAAAACCCTGATGTTATGTTATGTGCTTTTATGTGTACAAAATTCGTTAACCTCCGATAGCAAAACTCAGTGACGTGATATTGTTTATTTTTGCCCATCCTAAAAGGAAATGAATGTTGCGTGGGGGTAATGAAAATTTTAAGACAGTTTTTACATCACAGTTTTTGGACACAAAATTTACGGATCTAGTTTTATTTTAACACATTTTATTTATTGTTTGGTATGCAGTATAAAATTTTAAAAAATAATATTTTTTTCTTTAACTCGGCCAATTAGAAAACAAAAAGTTAAATATTTACTTACTTTTTGGTATTGGTATGGCAACCGTCCGTCCTCATGGGACGATGGCGTGTACTCCTGCTCCTCTGCCCCCCGCTCCCCTTTCTCCTGGCCCTTCTCTCGTCACTCAAAGCTATGAGGGATGCTTCCGCGACATGAATGCCCTCACGCACTTTTGCCTGCCAGGAGGTGCGCTCCTCGGCAATGGTCTCCCACGTTTTATGGTCTATCTGTGCCAATGATGGAATAAAATATGTATTAAATCTCGAAAATCACAAAGGAATTGTCATCTTTTCCCACAGAATTTCACACTTAAAAATTGCAAACAAAAAAAAACCCAATAATTTATCCATTTGCTCTTTGTTATGTTTATTGCTCTAAAAATCTGGCTTTAACGGCATTGCTAAATTCCTAACCAGTATATATTTCCGATATTTTATTCGATTGATAGACCAAATAACTTATTCATAATTCCCTCCCATTTGTGTCTTTTAATGGAGGGATCACATTTTCAACTTACAGAGTTCTCTCTCTTTTTTCAAACAAAAAGTTGTTGCAAACAATCTTGGCGAGAACTAACACTTAAAATGAAAAATTGCTTCTCATAAAACCTTCAATTGGAAAGTTTCAACAATATTAGCTTACCTTCTTATCTGTTACAGTCCGCCTTCTCTACAGAAGATTATTACGTCCTACGCTTATCTTATGAGGAAACACACATACTATAATAATAACAAAAGAATTATATTTCGATACCTGTCGCAAGCTTAACTTTTTTATGTACCCCTCCTCCCCATCATCATCATCATCGCACGTCGTCCCATCTGGGACATAGGCCACAAACAAAGGCTCTCCAGGCATCCCGGTCTTGTACCAGTTTCCCCAGCTGTGCCCATTCTTTTTGGTGTCTGCCTCCAGTTCCCTTCTCCAAGTCATTCTAGGTCAACCTCTTTTTCTCCTATCCTAGGTGTTCCAAGTGTGGGCTTGTCTAATGATGCTGGATGTAGTTGTAGGCTTTCTGGGGGTGTGAGTGTGGCCAATCCATCTCCATCTGCGCTGGCATATTAACTCTTCCACTGGTTCTTGTTGTGTGCGTCGCCAGAGGTCCTCGTTGGTGAAGACGTTGGGCCAGCGGATTCGGAGAATCATTCAAGGATATGAGTTAATGAACGTTTGTAGCTTTTTTGAACCGGCTGCTGTTGTTCATCATGTTTCTGCTCCATATAGCAAGACTGGCTTCACTGTGGTGTTGAATATCCTGACCTTGTTATGAAGGGTCAAGTTGTTGCAGCTCTAGACTTTTAAAGCTGGTTTTATGCATTACTCACCTTGCCGATTCTTACTCTTATGTCGGCGTCTGTCCCACCTTGTATGTCAACGATGCTGTCGAAGTATGTAAGTTTGTTCCTTCCTGTGCTATAGTGGTGTTGCTTGATGTATTTATTTAAAGGACTTTGCTTGTTCAGGCGAATGCAAACAGAGAACTGTGCTACATAGTTAGTTTTCTCTCGTGTGATATTAGGACCAGATCATCCGCAAAATCCAGGTCATCAAGCTATTTCCATAGTGTCCACTGGATACCATTTCTCGTCTGCTCTACAGACATTTTCATTATCCAAATCCAATCAATGGTTAGCAAGAATAAGAAAGATAGACCAAAGCCGAAAGACACCGGTATGTACCACAAAAGCCGATGTTGTTTGTTGGCCATGAACAATTCTACATGACCGTCCTTCATAAGAAGCCTTAATTATGTCTGTCAATTTTTGTGGTTCCCCGCAGAGTCTTAGCAAATTTCACAGAGTTGGCCTGTCAACACTATCGAAAGCCTTCTCATAGTTAATAAAGTTGATGCATAGTGGTGAGTTCCACTCCAGGGATTGTTCCAATACTATACTCAGTGTGGCAATTTGGTCAGTGCAGAATCTGTCTTTTCAAAAACCTGCTTGTAGTCTCTAAGTTAGGTAGGTGTCTATTGCCTCCCTCATTCAGTTTAGCCCTCCTCTCGGTGCGTAAGTAAATTGAACTTTCCAGCACCGGCATGAACTTATGTTATGCAAAGAAATTCAAAACGCAGTGAGAGGATAATTTCTTTCTTGCTCAGATTGGAAGCGAATGCTTCCTTGCTCTTCGCGTAAACGCCCTTGAACAGTGCTTATTTCTTGATAAAATTGACACCAGCCCTTTGGATATCATCGATTATGCCCAACATGTCCTTGGCGTCTCGGTGTTTTCCATTTTGAGATCTACCAATAGATTATAAAGAATGCGCATCATGGGTGTGCCAGACGGTGCGTACCTTAACGTGTGTCAAACTATTCAACGCTAGAGCTAAAGCCACCATTGCTGTCGCCTCGGGAATTAAATAAATATTCATTCGGCTAAAGAAACACCTTTTCCCATGCTGCTTACTGTAAATGAACCTTTTAATTTATTTGATTTTCTCATTTGGAGTGAGAGGTATTGTAAGTTTAATAACAAAAAAATGCCAAGAATTTCCCCGCAAACGGAAGCAGGAGTTGGATTTTTTAAATATTATTAATTAGTAAACGAGTCTTAATATTTTTTCCTCTACTACTGCATAAGTTTCAATGCTTTTCGGTACAGTTGAGTTTCCTTGAAAGAATTGGTAATCTCGAAAAGAAATAAAACTATTTATATATTATACAGATTTAACTTTATTGTGGCTAAAATTGTCATATTTCAGTTTAAGCTCCCTTACATTTTTACTCCATTGTATTTGATCCTGGTTGACTGGCTGTAAGCGATAATATACAATATTATTATCGACACATCGATTGAAATTTTTAAAAAAGTTATTTTTTGTTATTTTTTCTCACGCTGATAGTGATAGTTAAATTTCCCTCACATTAACACATTAACACATTAACACATTAACACATTAACGACTACAATAAAATCTAGAATTTTGTGTAACTTAATCAAAAGATAATATTGAGAATGGAATGGAACATAAAACCAACTTAAACTGTGTTTTAAAGTTTTTGTCATTTAAAATATTATTTGGGAAAAAGTGGAATTCTGAATTTACTGGTTTCATGAAATGTGATTCTTATATCTACTGCCTGATTTTATTTACTTATTTATATGTTTTCGGTGTTTTTAGTAAAACTTCGTTGTCCAAAAGTTTCTGGCATGGTTGGCTCATGAAAGACATTTTTGCCAGATAATATACTGGCTGAAATCGAGACAAGATTAGCCTGACAATGTTGCCTGGAGGGTTCAAAAAGGACTCCCGGATTTGGCTACACAAAAACGCACACGTTTTTCCAAAGCACACACCAGCCCTGGGCATTCAGGGAGTGGGAAGTGATGACCCCTATGAGCAGCTCCTCGAAGATCCCTTTTACAACCAAAGTCACGTGATAAGAGACGAGAGTGGACGCGTTTTTAAAAAAGACAGTAGAACTTGGCTACACAAGGTAAGAAAGAAAGTAGAACTTGGTTACACAAGGTAAGAAATACAGTAGAAACTGGTTACACAATGTAAGAAAGACAGTAGAACTTGGCTACTCAAGGTAAGCAAAGACAATAGAACTTGGCTACACAAGGTAAGAAAGACAGTAGAACTTGGCTACTCAAGGTAAGCAAAGACAGTAGAACCTGGATACACAAGGTAAGCATGATTATATGGATCAGGATATCTGTAAATATATTGTTGACTGTCAGTGATAAATCGAGGGATGAGGATTGGGGCAGTGTAATATTTTGGACGATTGAAAAATGTGCACACGAATAGTTTTAGTTTTCTACCTTGATTGACTTTGCCATGGAAAAGAAAAAAATGATGCAAAGTTAAGAACATAAGATTTATGAAAGCGGCTCTCACTATTTCAATCTCTATGTATAATTCACCAAAGCGAGTATGTACAAATAAGCATGACGAATGACCCTCGCTGGGGTCGACCAATCAGTTTATGGTTTGGCAAGCGGATGTGGTGGAGAGAGGGGCAACAATGGTTCTTGCGTTCCTTCACAGAAAAACATGTGATTCGTAGTGTAGTGGTTGTCACGTCCGTCTTACACGCGGAAGGTACTGACTTCAAGCCCCAGCAATAACAGTATTTTATAAATTTAAAAAATGTGTGTTTGTGCCCGTTCTTTTCCCCCCTTTTGCGAACATGGCTGACCCTCGTTAGGGTCGGCCAATCACAGTTTATGGTTGGCAAGCGAGGGTGGTGGGTAGGTAGATCAACGCTGTGATAAGCGTCTCGAGACGTTGGTGCCCCCCACCGACTTTCACTCGCGTTGTTTTGATTTCTTCGTGCTGTAGTTTGTGTCTGTTCTCCCCGCCCCCTTTCTTTTCACTATCTATGATCAAGTATGCGTCGTATGCCGCGGGGCGTATCTACTGTGTCGTATGCTATGCCGCGGGGCGTATCTACTGCGTCGTATGCTATGCCGCGGGGCGTATCTAGTATACATTAAATATTTATATTTTTATTCTCCGACAGTCTTCGTTGAAAAACCTGGCTAAATCTGCGCCCAACGGAACTCACCGACTCGTTTCTTCCAGACGACAGGTAAACGTTGACACCATTCCATCTGCCCGGAACTTTAGCTCATATCGACAAACGTTCAAACAACTTTGCATTTTCCCAATATTATATTGTGCGTCACTTGTAACCCGTAACACGTTAAAGATAATATTTTAGTTTGTTTTGAATTTTAAATAACAACTAAAATGTGTTTTTTTTAAAACCTATCAATTTTGATAGATATGATATTTTAGCTTAACTTTTTAAAAAGCACTCATATTTTCAAGTTTTAGCTATCCACTTAATTACGTATTTTGCTTATACAATATTTAATTTGAAGATAGCCATATTGATATTGTCACAACAAATTTGCGTTTTACATCTCTAACAGCCATGGGAAAATTGTGAACTGTCCGACAATGACAAATTTTCCGGTGAAGGTGTTATCCGCACAAGGAGCAGCACCGAGATGGTTCGCGTGCAAAATGGGGTCAATAAAATGAAGAAGAAGAAAAGAGCCCCTGGTCTTACCGCTGATGGCGTCTTCGCGCCCAGTTTAGATTTTCGCAGTGTGAAAGAACAACCTGCTAAAGGTTTTGTGTAGTACTTTCTTTCATGTCTAGCCAACTTCATATGAAATGCAAGAAACTCTTAGCACTAAACAATTCAAAATCAAGAGCTAAAATAATATAAGTAACATACGACTCAAAAAGATAAGGATGGGAGCGGTGTTCCAGTCTTTTCTACAACGGGCTCACCGTTACCGCTAGTATTCATATACTGCAATGCAGCAAGAGATCATTTGTCGTGTGCCATCGCGTCTGTTCCGACCAGCTGTAAAGGATATTTTATTAGAAGGGACAATTAGTTTAATTATTTTTTCTACTTATACTCATGTACTACGAAAGTAAACTGACATCATACGTAAACACTGAACTGCGTTGCATATGAACTGTATTAAATAATTATTCCGGGTCAGGGGGGAATATTGGGGGATTTTCTGCAGATTTCTCCACCCATGTCTTGTTCCCTGCTAAAGGAAAGTTAAATTTTCGGAACTTACAAAGTTAAACTCAATAGTTTTAGAAAATATTTCAATCTCCCTCTAACATCCAACCCATTTAATCTCAGCAGAGAAGCCCCTCGATACATGTAGTCTGTTACAAGAAACTGGGTTAGTTCCAATATTAAGTTTTACAAATAAGAAAACAATTAGAGAAAACAAATGTTTGTTCATTGATCAGAAAATTCCTGGCATGGTGGCGACCTGACACCACAGACAAGGAAGTTTCCCCAAACATTCTTAGTTCGCAACAAACAACCGGGAGCATCTTTCCATTGTATAGCAAAAGCCAAGAAGGGAAATTTTGAAGTTTCTGCATACGCCTCTGATTTCTGTATTGTTGGGAAGGTAAAAATACCATTTCTGAATTGTTTTATCTGTAGTAAAAATACGTTTATGGAAGTGCTTCGGGAAATTATCATAATAGGAAAATGAGGAAAAACTTCATGATATACCAATTATTAATGCAATAGCAAAATGGTGGATTTGTTTTACAGATTAAAGTGGGTGAAAAAAAATTAATTGTATACAGAAATTGTAAATGAAAAGAGTGTCAAAAAGTAATAAACGATATGAAATAATTGCCTTACTATGTCCATAAAAGGTTATTGAGTTAAAATCTTTTCATCACTGAATTAAACGTATTGTAAAATATTACTTTTACAGCTTACTGGAGAATTGTTGTATACATTTCTGTTTCAAAATGATTTCTTTTTTTTTCTCAAAATTAATTAGTGAAAAGTAATTCTTAGTAATATTTTCTCCCCTTTTCAATTTTTCAAGTTCACTAGATGGGTAGGACGAGGGCAGTCACATGACTTTATGACAATCATGACGAAATAAATAGAAACAAAATGATACTATTCAAATAATCTAGTTTAGAATAATTACAAGAAAAATAAACGTACCGTGTGTCCAAGGGCTTTGATTCCTTATTGGCCTTTAATGTTTAAAAGGTTTTATAACATCAATGAATATGTCGTGATTCGACGATAATTCGACACGTGTTCAACATACGAGATCTGAGGACACGTGTTCAACATACGAGATCTGAGGACACGTGTTCAACATACGATATCTGAGGACACGTGTTCAACATACGAGATCTGAGGACACGTGTTCAACATATGAGATCTGAGGACACGTGTTCAACATACGAGATCTGGGGACACGTGTTCAATATATGAGATCTGAGGACACGTGTTCAACATATGAGATCTGAGGACACGTGTTCAACATATGAGATCTGAGGACACGTGTTCAACATATGGGATCTGAGTTAATCCGAAAAGTGATTGGCAAATTTGATAACTTTATTGAAGATATATTATGTACAACGTTGCAGCCTAACTTGGTTCAAAAGGACTCGGTCTACAGGGACTGGGCGCCTAGAGATCTTCTCAGCAGTAACTCAGCCTCAGAAACCGAGGAAGACCTTGGGGACGACAGCGCAGACGGCACTCGGCTACAACCAGGCGACGTGTTGGACAAGGGAGTTGTAATGGCAGACTACCCACTCTGCTGTGTCAACGACGGAGGTTGTACAGGTGTAGGCTACACGACTACAAATGTTGAGTTCACGAAAGACGGGCTCCGAGAGTTGGAGTTAATGATGGTAGAGGTGCGTGCTGCTCTCAACTAAGAAAATACAATTAAATACTGAAGAAACGTAAATTTTATTCCCCGCTCCCGCCCACGCCCTTTTGAGTTGTGTAACTATTTCCTGGACATGCCTCATTGGCTATTTTTTTAAAATACGTTTAAATACGCATTTATAAGAAAGTCTATTTTAATGCTGTTGTTTTGTTCTATTTTTTTCTCTATGTTTTTGTTTGAAATTTTTATTACGAAAATTGTAAAGAAAAAAAAATCCATTAAGCCAGGTTGCAATCAAAATCCAATACCAAATGGTAAAAACTCCACTCCTTCACAAAATCTTTCATTTAGGGTTCATGGTGCATTAAGTTAACTAAACTAATGGGCTGGGAGAAATTGGCATCTATATGACTGTGCACACTTTCTTTTGTCTATTTAGCAAAGTAGAAGGCGGTCCCTGCGGCTTACCAAGCACCGTCACGAAGTTGGCCGCAGAGGTACGCCGCTGGAAGTAAGCCCTGAAACAGAGTCATCTGACTCTAAGATTGGCCTTGACGCCTGCATTAACCTGTCTGATGAACTGTAAGTGGTAGCTGCAACAATTATGAGCATAGGGACATATATTTATTAGCATGATGTGAAATCTTTTTGCGAGTGATTGCAAAGCTATGGAAGGGGCACACCAGGTTATTTACTGTCCACGAGTTCTGTGTTGAAATGATAAATTGTAATTAAAATAAA
The DNA here is from genome assembly GCA_944989445.1 of Ampullaceana balthica. Taxonomy (NCBI): domain Eukaryota; kingdom Metazoa; phylum Mollusca; class Gastropoda; family Lymnaeidae; genus Ampullaceana; species Ampullaceana balthica. Next base: position 201,501 of record CALYLW010001431.1, read on the forward strand.
CAAATAATAGCCTATGTTTAATGTGTAGAAGATCAGTTTCAAACTTTCTCTCTTTTTAGAAATGATCTATGCGTGATTCTTTTGTTTACTCTCACATCCAAAAACTCTTCGACCTAGACACCTCTCCTCCAGACTCCAAATCTGTCACCCCAAAACCTAAACTGCCCTGTATTCTAACTAACCACATTAAAACCTAAACTGCTCTGTATTCTAACTAACCATATTAAAACCTAAACTGTTCTGTATTCTAACTAACCATATTAAAACCTAAACTGTTCTGTATTCTAACTAACCATATTAAAACCTAAACTGTTCTGTATTCTTACTAACCATATTAAAACCTAAACTGTTCTGTATTCTAACTAACCACATTAAAACCTAAACTGTTCTGTATTCTAACTAACCACATTAAAACTTAAACTGATCTGTATTCTACACTAAAACCTAAACTGTTTTGTATTCTAACTAACCAAGTCAAAACCTAAACCATGCTGTAGTCTAATACTAATAGACCACATTTGTTTCTCCTTTAAAACAACAGCAACAATTCTAATGTTTACCCCTCATCATCAATTTATTTTAACACGTTTTAACTTTTAACCTTAATCTCACATTTTGATTTTAACACGCGCCCATGGTCATTCCTCGTTATTATCAGAATTTGTGGCAGAGAACTATGTCAACCCCAGAATTCAACCGATCAACTTACTACGGCCACCGAGTGCTTGCACGTGTACTCTCCACCGACTGACCAGACTACGGCCACCGAGTGCTTGCACGTGTACTCTCCACCGACTGACCAGACTACGGCCACCGAGTACCTGCACGTGTACTCTCCACCGACTGACCAGACTTCGGCCACCGAGTACCTGCGCGTGTACTCTCCACCGACTGACCAGACTACGGCCACCGAGTACCTGCGCGTGTTCTCTCCACCGACTGACCAGACTTCGGCCACCGAGTACCTGCACGTGTACTCTCCACCGACTGACCAGACTTCGGCCACCGAGTACCTGCACGTGTACTCTCCACCTACTGACCAGACTACGGCCACCGAGTGCCTGCACGTGTACTCTCCACCCACTGATCCTAAAATAGCTCACGGTGAAGTCGAGTAAAATTCTAATGGAAGAAAGCCTCTAAACTGTTTTTAAGAAAGATTTTGTCGTAAATTTTACTTGCAAGATTAGCAAATGGCAGGATTTTCAATGCCGCTTAAAACTTTATCCATATATAAAATAAGAAGTTTTATTATCTTTTTAAAAGAATAAAAGCCAATTCAAAAGTTGGAAGGCGCTTCAAAAAGGAAATAATATTATACATTTATTTGTTTTCAAAACCACTGTCCATGAAATTATGATTCTATAATGTTCAATGGAATTTCAGGTGTTGAATTTTGACAGGTTAAATAATGAATTGTGACTGATAATGTATTGAATTTTAAACTTAAGTCTATTCCACATTTCTAGACATTGCTTAATCGTTTCTATAATAATTTACACGCATGATCCATAATAATTCAGAATGTTCCCTTTTTTGTGTCTATAAAACTGTTCTATTAAGACAGCTCATATGGTATATTTATAAATTATAACAAGCTTGCTTTTTATTTTATTGTAGTACAACAATTATTTTGCAAAGATTTTAAGACATTTTTTTTAGTTTCAATTTCATATTAATTTAAAATAAAAAAATATTTTTCCAAGTACATGTGATCTCTTATTTATACATTGAAAAGAATTAAAAGTTCATTATAATGTTTTTAAAACTTGTATGAATAATAATAATACATCGTTATCAAGGAAAAGTCCAGAAATTGGTTTCGCCTTAACACATGTGAGATGGCATATTGTGTCTTAAAAAAAACTTAAAACACATATTACAAATAATAACAATGGAAAACAAACGTAATAACTACGATGTAACTTACAATTTAAATACGCTAAACCCCTAACGTACCTAAACCCCTAACGTACCTAAACCCCTAACGTACCTAAACCACTAACGTACCTAAACCCCTAACGTACCTAAACCCCTAACGTACCTAAACCACTAACGTACCTAAACCACTAATTTAACTAAACCCCTAACGTACCTAAACCACTAACGTACCTAAATCACTAACGTACCTAAACCACTAACGTACCTAAACCACTAACGTACCTAAACCACTAACGTACCTAAATCCCTAACGTACCTAAACCACTAACGTACCTAAACCACTAACGTACCTAAACCACTAACGTACCTAAACCACTAACGTACCTAAACCACTAACGTACCTAAATCCCTAACGTACCTAAACCACTAACGTACCTAAATCACTAACGTACCTAAACCACTAACGTACCTAAACCACTAACGTACCTAAACCACTAACGTACCTAAATCACTAACGTACCTAAACCACTAACGTACCTAAACCACTAACGTACCTAAACCACTAACGTACCTAAATCCCTAACGTACCTAAACCACTAACGTACCTAAACCACTAACGTACCTAAACCACTAACGTACCTAAACCACTAACGTACCTAAATCACTAACGTACCTAAACCACTAACGTACCTAAACCACTAACGTACCTAAACCACTAACGTACCTAAATCCCTAACGTACCTAAACCACTAACGTACCTAAACCACTAACGTACCTAAACCACTAACGTACCTAAATCCCTAACGTACCTAAACCACTAACGTACCTAAACCACTAACGTACCTAAACCACTAACGTACCTAAACCACTAACGTACCTAAATCCCTAACGTACCTAATTAGCTTCTAAGGTATAATCTATAATAATAAAACCCGTAAAAAACAAGTTTTTGACTATAAACTATAAATCCTTTATGTACGAGAAGTAACTAAAAGAATGTTCATTATTATACGCAGCGAAAGACCATCCAAAAATACGCAATTGTAGTTGTGTCGTAAAACATGTTTAATATAATGCGCACCGATCAGGAATATGCTTATAAAAAGTGTTGTCAATAAAATACGCACCTTATTGCGCGAAAGAAAGGTAGTTCAATATAATACGCACCGCGACACTCTATCTCAAAAAATAACATGATACACAGGAATAAAAAAAATAATCTAAAAATTCAATAATTTAATTACAGTACATGCGATCGATCTGAAATTTTGATACATAGTTTTATCATCGCCACTAAACTGCCTGCTAAATTTCAGCTCGCTAGCTTACGAGGAAGTGGGTTAAAAATCGATCCAAAGTTTTGGCGACCGACAATCAAGCAAGCAATCAAGGATTCAAACAGACACCACGAGTTAATATAAAGGATTTAAAAAGACAACCTAACTTTAACAGTAATGGAGAAATTTATAAAATTTATGATTTTTCCCACAATGATTTGTGTTAAATTCCAAAAATTACGACGTGGTCAAGACAGCATACAGATACTCACTCACCCAGGGTATTCAACAGCTTATTTTATAATTTTTTTGTTTTTTTTTCTTTTTGGAGAAAATATTATTTTTTTTAAAGTGGAAGCGGAAGAGGTAAGTATTTTAACAATCAACGAAACGCGTAAATTAATAATAAATTAATATCTTTAAAATCGATATATCTAAATTAATATCTTTCTTTTTCTGACATATACTAGCTATTGTTGAATCACGACTGTAATATCTACATATCTCTATATAATATTCTCTACATCACATCTACCGCAATAAATATTTATGATCGAGGTTTGTATTAAACCGTGAACTAGAATTAAATCCCTCCTTACGATATATTTTTAAAAGTATTTTAAAACCCCTTTAGTGACGTAAACAGTAATAAAATTCACATTATTTTATTTTTAGAACTGGCAAAGTATTACTTTTCAGGTAATCTTAAAATTTATTTTTTTAAATGTTAGTGGTAGAAAATGTCAATGGGGAGAAAATTATACGCCTCAGCTAAAAAGGATATGCACAATTGCCTCCCTTTGCAGTCTCTATTCTACTCTTTCTCTTTCACAGGGGAAAGTTCATTGTTAACTTCATCTTCTTTTGCTTGCGGTTTCCCACCATATTTATCTGAATGGGCGCCTCAACGCCCTTCATTGATGGTCATCGAACAAAAAGGCGAGTCCTGATGGACAATGCCTCGGTGTGCGTTGAGGTTTATTCTGGGTGGATCCCCCCTCCTCCTGCATTGGGCACGTGTCTGTGATTATTATGCTACCCTCAAAAGATTATTCGCTTGATTAATTGGCATAATCTTGTGGCTTTCACGACATCACTGGTGTCTATTCAAGTAGAACAGGCCGGCGAAAATCATGGGCGCGATGACATTTTAATTATATGTTAAAAATAGAGCGTTAATACCATCATACCCAATCTTTTCAGTGGCTAATAAATGGAGATTATTACGTTTTTTGTTGCATTGCTATGGTTATAATATAAATAATGTAAATTAATATGAAGAAAATATAAAATACTAACAAAATGAATAGTAAATATACGTAACGAGACGGTCCAATTTCACGTTCTATAATTTTGCACAATAGTGAACGTAGTAAAAATAACCTTCTTTCACTTACAGTCCCGTGAATATTGACTCACCAATCTTAATTTCTCAGTGCTAAACAATCTATGAACCTCCAGAAACCCAATTAAAAGCATGCAGTATTCATATCTCATCATTGTAGTCTGCCAAGGAAAAGCTAGAAGTAAATAAAGAAAGATCGTCAAACATGTTTTACAAGACAACCGACAAATTTTGCCGCGTTCAGTAAGCGCACACAGACTATAAATGTTTAATTGACTGGCTGTGCCGGTCACACAGGCCAAAACCTTTTGGTCCTCCTCGCTAATTAAACTTGCCCATGTATGGTTCAAGATATCAATGTGATAGGAACCGTAACCCAAACACGTGGGGGGGGGATGACCAACCCCTCCTCACGGCGATTTGTCATCCCCCTTTAGTTTGCTCACGCACTGGATTCACAAGTGTGCATTCGGCTAATTTGTTTGTTCTCGTGTTCTCATGTTTGCCCCCCAAAAGCTCTTTAAACAGCGTCAAAGACACTGCGGGTACCAGGTTCCGTTTCATTGTGGTCACGTGCCGTGTTCTAGCCATCCGTCACCCGCACTATCCGTTAGCGGTAACCAGGAGCTGATAGAAGCGAGTAGACTGGGGTAATCAGGTGAGGTGGGGGGGGGCTGGGCTGAGCATTGGTAAACATAAGATTGAAAGGGAACAAAATTAGGATTTTAAATGAGAGATTTAAAGAGAGACAAGCTCCTGGGGTTAGATGAGTCCCATTCCCATGTTGGTACATGTAGGCTTGGTACATTTAGGCTTGGTACATGTAGGCTTGGTACATGTCAGTCCCTTCCCATGTTGGTACATGTAGGCTTGGTACATGTCAGTCCCTTCCCATGTTGGTACATGTAGGCTTGGTACATGTCAGTCCCTTCCCATGTTGGTACATGTCAGTCCCTTCCCATGTTGGTACATGTAGGCTTGGTACATATCAGTCCCTTCCCATGTGTACATGTAGCTTGTACATTCATCCCTTCCCATGTTGGTACATGTCAGTCCCTTCCCATGTATGTACATGTAGGCTTGGTACATGTCAGTCCCTTCCCATGTTGGTACATGTAGGCTTGGTACATGTAGGCTTGGTACATGTCAGTCCCTTCCCATGTTGGTACATGTAGGCTTGGTACATGTAGGCTTGGTACATGTCAGTCCCTTCCCATGTTGGTACATGTAGGCTTGGTACCATGTCAGTCCCTTCCCATGTTGGTACATGTAGGCTTGGTACATGTAGGCTTGGTACATGTAGGCTTGGCACATGTCAGTCCCTTCCCATGTTGGTACATGTAGGCTTGGTACATGTCAGTCCCTTCCCAAGTTATTACATGTAGGCTTGGTACATGTCAGTCCCTTCCCATGTTGGTACATGTCAGTCCCTTCCCATGTTGGTACATGTAGGCTTGGTACATGTAGGCTTGGTACATGTCAGTCCCTTCCCATGTTGGTACATGTAGGCTTGGTACCATGTCAGTCCCTTCCCATGTTGGTACATGTAGGCTTGGTACCATGTCAGTCCCTTCCCATGTTGGTACATGTAGGCTTGGTACATGTAGGCTTGGTACATGTAGGCTTGGCACATGTCAGTCCCTTCCCATGTTGGTACATGTAGGCTTGGTACATGTCAGTCCCTTCCCAAGTTATTACATGTAGGCTTGGTACATGTCAGTCCCTTCCCATGTTGGTACATGTCAGTCCCTTCCCATGTTGGTACATGTAGGCTTGGTACATGTAGGCTTGGTACATGTCAGTCCCTTCCCATGTTGGTACATGTAGGCTTGGTACCATGTCAGTCCCTTCCCATGTTGGTACATGTAGGCTTGGTACCATGTCAGTCCCTTCCCATGTTGGTACATGTAGGCTTGGTACATGTAGGCTTGGTACATGTCAGTCCCTTCCCATGTTGGTACATGTCAGTCCCTTCCCATGTTGGTACATGTAGGCTTGGTACATGTAGGCTTGGTACATGTCAGTCCCTTCCCATGTTGGTACATGTAGGCTTGGTACCATGTCAGTCCCTTCCCATGTTGGTACATGTCAGTCCCTTCCCATGTTGGTACATGTAGGCTTGGTACCATATCAGTCCCTTCCCATGTTGGTACATGTAGGCTTGGTACCATATCAGTCCCTTCCCATGTTGCTACATGTAGGCTTGGTACATGTCAGTCCCTTCCCATATTGGTACATGTAGGCTTGGTACCATATCAGTCCCTTCCCATGTTGGTACATGTAGGCTTGGTACCATATCAGTCCCTTCCAATGTTGGTACATGTAGGCTTAGTACCATATCAGTCCCTTCCCATGTTGGTACATGTAGGCTTGGTACCATATCAGTCCCTTCCCATGTTGGTACATGTAGGCTTGGTACCATATCAGTCCCTTCCCATGTTGGTACATGTAGGCTTGGTACCATATCAGTCCCTTCCCATTTTGGTACATGTAGGCTTGGTACCATATCAGTCCCTTCCCATGTTGGTACATGTAGGCTTGGTACATGTCAGTCCCTTCCCATGTTGGTACATGTAGGCTTGGTACCATATCAGTCCCTTCCCATGTTGGTACATGTAGGCTTGGTACCATATCAGTCCCTTCCCATATTGGTACATGTAGGCTTGGTACCATATCAGTCCCTTCCCATGTTGGTACATGTAGGCTTGGTACCATATCAGTCCCTTCCCATGTTGGTACATGTAGGATTGGTACCATATCAGTCCCTTCCCATGTTGGTACATGTAGGCTTGGTACCATATCAGTCCCTTCCCATGTTTGTACATGTAGGCTTGGTACCATATCAGTCCCTTCCCATGTTGGTACATGTAGGCTTGGTACCATATCAGTCCCTTCCCATGTTGGTACATGTAGGCTTGGTACATGTCAGTCCCTTCCCATGTTGGTACATGTAGGCTTGGTACCATATCAGTCCCTTCCCATGTTGGTACATGTAGGCTTGGTACCATATCAGTCGCTTCCCATGTTGGTACATGTAGGCTTGGTACCATATCAGTCCCTTCCCATGTTGGTACATGTAGGCTTGGTACCATATCAGTCCCTTCCCATGTTGGTACATGTAGGCTTGGTACATGTCAGTCCCTTCCCATGTTGGTACATGTAGGCTTGGTACCATATCAGCCCCTTCCCATGTTGGTACATGTAGGCTTGGTACCATATCAGTCTCTTCCCATGTTGGTACATGTAGGCTTGGTACCATATCAGTCCCTTCCCATGTTGGTACATGTAGGCTTGGTACATGTCAGTCCCTTCCCATGTTGGTACATGTCGGCTTGGTACCATATCAGTCCCTTCCCATGTTGGTACATGTAGGCTTGGTACATGTCAGTCCCTTCCCATGTTGGTACATGTAGGCTTGGTACATGTCAGTCCCTTCCCATGTTGGTACATGTCAGTCCCTTCCCATGTATGTACATGTAGGCTTGGTACATGTCAGTCCCTTCCCATGTAGGTACATGTAGGCTTGGTACCATATCAGTCTCTTCCCATGTTGGTACATGTAGGCTTGGTACCATATCAGTCCCTTCCCATGTTGGTACATGTAGGCTTGGTACCATATCAGTCCCTTCCCATGTTGGTACATGTAGGCTTGGTACATGTCAGTCCCTTCCCATGTTGGTACATGTAGGCTTGGTACCATATCAGTCCCTTCCCATGTTGGTACATGTAGGCTTGGTACATGTCAGTCCCTTCCCATGTTGGTACATGTAGGCTTGGTACCATATCAGTCCCTTCCCATGTTGGTACATGTAGGCTTGGTACATGTCAGTCCCTTCCCATGTTGGTACATGTAGGCTTGGTACCATGTCAGTCCCTTCCCATGTTGGTACATGTAGGCTTGGTACCATATCAGTCCCTTCCCATGTTGGTACATGTAGGCTTGGTACATGTCAGTCCCTTCCCATGTTGGTACATGTCAGTCCCTTCCCATGTATGTACATGTAGGCTTGGTACCATATCAGTCTCTTCCCATGTTGGTACATGTAGGCTTGGTACCATATCAGTCCCTTCCCATGTTGGTACATGTAGGTTTGGTACCATATCAGTCCCTTCCCATGTTGGTACATGTAGGCTTGGTACCATATCAGTCCCTTCCCATGTTGGTACATGTAGGCTTGGTACATGTCAGTCCCTTCCCATGTTGGTACATGTAGGCTTGGTACCATGTCAGTCCCTTCCCATGTTGGTACATGTAGGCTTGGTACCATATCAGTCCCTTCCCATGTTGGTACATGTAGGCTTGGTACATGTCAGTCCCTTCCCATGTTGGTACATGTAGGCTTGGTACCATATCAGTCTCTTCCCATGTTGGTACATGTAGGCTTGGTACCATATCAGTCCCTTCCCATGTTGGTACATGTAGGCTTGGTACCATATCAGTCCCTTCCCATGTTGGTACATGTAGGCTTGGTACATGTCAGTCCCTTCCCATGTTGGTACATGTAGGCTTGGTACCATATCAGTCCCTTCCCATGTTGGTACATGTAGGCTTGGTACCATATCAGTCTCTTCCCATGTTGGTACATGTAGGCTTGGTACCATATCAGTCCCTTCCCATGTTGGTACATGTAGGCTTGGTACATGTCAGTCCCTTCCCATGTTGGTACATGTAGGCTTGGTACCATATCAGTCTCTTCCCATGTTGGTACATGTAGGCTTGGTACCATATCAGTCCCTTCCCATGTTGGTACATGTAGGCTTGGTACATGTCAGTCCCTTCCCATGTTGGTACATGTAGGCTTGGTACCATGTCAGTCCCTTCCCATGTTGGTACATGTAGGCTTGGTACCATATCAGTCCCTTCCCATGTTGGTACATGTAGGCTTGGTACATGTCAGTCCCTTCCCATGTTGGTACATGTCAGTCCCTTCCCATGTATGTACATGTAGGCTTGGTACATGTCAGTCCCTTCCCATGTTGGTACATGTAGGCTTGGTACCATATCAGTCTCTTCCCATGTTGGTACATGTAGGCTTGGTACCATATCAGTCCCTTCCCATGTTGGTACATGTAGGCTTGGTACCATATCAGTCCCTTCCCATGTTGGTACATGTAGGCTTGGTACATGTCAGTCCCTTCCCATGTTGGTACATGTAGGCTTGGTACCATGTCAGTCCCTTCCCATGTTGGTACATGTAGGCTTGGTACCATATCAGTCCCTTCCCATGTTGGTACATGTAGGCTTGGTACATGTCAGTCCCTTCCCATGTTGGTACATGTCAGTCCCTTCCCATGTTGGTACATGTAGGCTTGGTACATGTCAGTCCCTTCCCATGTTGGTACATGTAGGCTTGGTACCATATCAGTCTCTTCCCATGTTGGTACATTTAGGCTTGGTACCATATCAGTCCCTTCCCATGTTGGTACATGTAGGCTTGGTACCATATCAGTCTCATCTTGTGAAATATCATCACTGAGATGATCCAGTGGTCATATTGGTAGGATAGTAACACCAGGCTACTCTACAACAGTGGGGAGCTGACCAGTGGGGAATTATCTAAAAAGGGGTAAAAAAGAAAATATTTTAGGTGAGAGTATAAAATACAATGAGGTAAAATCACGTTCATTCTTAATAGGACAAAACACCATATAAGGATAATATTACAGCTGACCCGTGTAAGAGAGAACAGCATCCAATATTTTGTGGTTAGTTGTGGCTCGGTAATTAGCGACACCTCACATTTTGTACAAGCAACTATTTAACTGGTTATCCATTTTTTATACTCTTAAAAAATTACTAGAAACGCATTTATGTCACCATTTCTTTTAGTTGTACAAATAGTTTCTATCAGTGGCGTCGCTAGGGGGGGGCGGGCCGCCCCGGGTGACACCCATCAGGGGGGTGACACCCCAGCTTAAAATTTTACTGTGTACGATTTTGATGTCCGAAAAAAAGAAGACACACTTTTTCATCTAGAGAGAAATTAAGAAATACAATGAAATACGTTAAATAAACGCGAAAACTTTTATTAAAAAATATCAGTTAACTTTCAATAATAAAACAGTCCCAACACACAAACAACAAAACAACATTAAAACAAATTAGGAAAAAAAAAGAAACGAAACATTCGCAGCAGAGAGATCTTTAAAAATGGCTTGACATGAAAGGGGCAGTGTCTTATGTTTTAAAAGTTGGGCTCTCAGCGATTAATTTAAATTTAATCGTTAACTTTTGAACAATTAACGATTAATTATTCGTTAATTTCGATTAAAGCCATAAATTGAAATGTATGGCGTCATAAGTAGCATTTATTAAACGCACTTGTCGAAGATCGAAATAACACTGGAATGTCTTCTTTATATGACATCTTTTAACCAACAACGCAAACAGACAAGTGTATTGATATTATTTGGTTAAAGTGATGGGTGGATCTTATTGACAATATAACCAATCGTTCACATAGCCGAGCTGAACAATCGTTCACATAGCTTTAGATTGTCTCAGCTGAAGTTTCTGATACTGCAGTAGATGTTTGGTTTGCAGGGGATATGTAAGCGAAGTGTTAGAACCATGGTAGCAATGTTCCTTTTAAGCAGCGTGGCTACTCATATATTTGACCGATGCCACGCAGGAGTTTAGAATCACCGAGTAAACTTTGTAAAAAATTGCACAAAAAATGGACGTTGTGCATCCTTGCACACGAGTTTGTTTTTTTTAACTTTGCACACGAACCAACGAAGCTTAGACTTAGAGGGAACATTGCATTGTAGGCAAATGATTTCTCTCAATGGACACAATAACCTTTATCAACATTTTGAACATTCACGTCAGTAAATAAAATAGTTTAAAACCATAATGTTCGTGTAATCGTACGGAAATTAGTTAATATTTATCGGCCGAAATATTTTATTTTTTGACTTCCAGTACAGTGATAAGTGGTGGGTCGATTAACCGATTAAAAATTTTTAATCGTTAAAAATTTTAACGATGTTGTAGGGTTTTAGAAAGTTTGTCAATGATTACGAGAAATACCTCAACCTTGAATTTTTGTCTGACGCTTTCTTTTTTTAATTTTTTGTATAGCATTGAAGATTGTTTATACTCTTTTTTACCACGGACTTGTCCTTTTCTTTGTCTTCATAGTAATCAAATTAAGAATGCTGTCTTTTAACAAACTCAAATTTAAAGTAAAATAGTGACTTCCAGTTGTTCAAGTTCCTTTAGAAATCCTTTTGCTTCAAGTCGACAGTCACGTGGCTGATTTTCGTTTGTTGCTAATTCTTTCAGTGCTGCGATATTCTCATGTTATGAGTTATTAACAAACCTTACAGCATCATGTCAGGCTAACCATCTTGTGTCAGCCAAAGCTGTGTTAACATGTATCAATTTCATGTTTCTCAACCAAATTAATAGAATGAACAGTGCACGGCACATAATGAGCAACACTGCACTTCTCACAAAGAATACCCTGGTTTCCGTTATAATTCCTACTCATATGTGCAGCATTGCCGTATGACTATCCAAGGCATTTTCAGGGATTCATTTGCATGCATCTTTATTATACACTATATTTTATAATGAGTTTGGGGGACCTTAAATTTTGTGGGGCCCCTAGCTTTAGCCCGTTCAGCCACCCCTCTTTAATCCGCCATAGGGGGATGGGGTCACTCGTCTGTGACGATGTGTGACGAGGGGGAGGGGTGTGTTTAAAAAATGAGACGTCACATCAAAACCCCGCAACTTTAAATAAAAGATCCACTTAAATATTTGATTGTTTACCATTTATTTAATTGCGTTTTCAATGGCTTCACGCATGTTACGATATTAGTGTCGACTTACACTAAATACATATTTAAATGACAAAAAATAATTTGCAACATGCTAATTTTTATTGAGAAAATACGGCTTGGAGGGGGGGTTTGTCAAGGCTTTGTGACGTCATATCGTAAAAGAATGGGTGGGGGTCTAAGTTTTTGTGACGAAGTATGACGCTGTGTAAAAATCGGCAACCTCACGTGACGTCATTTATGGACGGCCCCTTCAGTCGTGAAGGGGTGACACCATGAGCTACCGCCCCGGGTGACACCAACCCTAGCGACGCCTCTGGTTTCTATAAACATTGCATAGTTAGTATATCTCTTCAAATATATTGATTATGTAACCTTAAAAAAATGCTTTGAGGTAATATAAAAATAATAAGTCACCCATTCCACTGCTTGGTTTGAGATCTATCTTGAAAGTGATGTCCTGCAAGGAAGCAGGACGCTTAGAGCTAATTAACAAGTGCTGAGAAAAACACCACAACGTAATAGATGTGTTGAACTACTGTCGTCTACAGTAAGTTGTCTGTAATGATAATTCTAGGAAAAGCATGACGACCCACACTATTTATATATTTTATACAGTCCTCTTTTTGAATTCAAGACATGGCAAACATCACATTTGACTATTTACGATTACAAATACAATAGACATAGCCGCATAGACATAGTCATTGCCTAACCTGACATTTATTTAACTCGTAGTAAAGTATGAAGGAATATTTATTATCATAGACTTTCTCTCTTCCCGAAAACCTATTTTGCTGATCTATGGTTTCGTGAAGAGTTAACTTTCTTTACATTTTCTTTCGTTCCGTTCATGTTTTCCGTGTGCATTTTTGGACCCAAAATACAAGATACACAATCTAATTGTATGAGAAAAACAATAAACTAAAGCTTTAATAATTTATGGACAAAACATCGTGGCTGGCAGTAGGGCTGTCAATTTTGTTGAAAAAAGCTGCCCGGGTACCCGTGAAAATATCGAACGGGTACCCGGGTTACCCGTTCTAAACGTCGTATAATTTTCCCCGTCATGACCGCTATACAATGGAACCTAGCCACCATCCATGCACCTCATTTCACACAGTAGTAGTAGCCAACGGCTTGCTTCCAGTAACATACTATTACTAATGCACTACAATTAACTATTTTGTTGAAAAAAGCTGCCCGGGTACCCGTGAAAATATCGAACGGGTACCCGGGTTACCCGTTCTAAACGTCGTATAATTTTCCCCGTCATGACCGCTATACAATGGAACCTAGCCACCATCCATGCACCTCATTTCACACAGTAGTAGTAGCCAACGGCTTGCTTCCAGTAACATACTATTACTAATGCACTACAATTAACTACAATGCACTAAAAAATTTTTATTCAATTCCTGCTGTAAATGCATTCGTCATACTTATAAACTAAAACTAGAGTAAACTGAACATGCAAACAAAATGTCAACAGAATGACGTAACGTTCAATGTCATACCTTGAATGTTAATATCCACTTGGCGTCGGTAGTCAATGCTAAGGGCGATGACGTATGCAATACTGCGGTAAATTTAAAGTGATCGTGCTTTGGTCAGTGGTAATGCTTTTGTTGACACCAAAAAGTTTCTAATATTGGTGGGTCAGCTTTTTTTAAAAATCAATATCAATTTTATGAATAGCGTTCAGGTGGCGTTTTATCGCACTGGGTTGCCACCCTTCGCAGACACAATTTCATTACAATGTTGCATTTTGCCGTGTCACTGTCAACTCGCTTGGCATGATTCCACACGGCCGACGTCTTACCCATCTTATTAACCATAAAAACTGACAACTTTAGGTGTATATCAATTTTTGGGCTAGGCAAACACGTGTTAATGAACCAAAGAAACACACGCGAATGCAAGGGTGTGGGTTATAGCAGTGCTTCTCGAAAATGGTGGTCCGCGGAAGTTATCAAGAAAGGAGAGAGAAATATAATTATAATCCTTCAATTGCTACCAATAATACTAACCCTATAGAAATTGTCATTTTTGACAATAAGCTAATAAATGAAAGAAATAAAAGGAAATAAAATACATTTCGCTTCCGTGTAAGTACAGGGAAAATAGTGCACCGGTTCCTGGTGCAATGGAAAAAATTCCTGCCGGTCCGCCATACTAAAAAGTTTGAGAAGCACTGGGTTATAGGATTGAAGAGAGAAATGGGGGGGGGGAGGGTAGAAAAACGACATTAGATAGTATCAATCGGTCTCCCACTGTCGGCTATTTCAAAGCAAAGTTAGTCTAAAAGCAAGGGTGTTTTTATGAGAAAAAAAAACAGACACGGCATCTTTCATCTCTATGCAGTCCATCCTCACAGCTGGCGTCTTACCCATCCTACACTGTTAGTAACTATTTAATGTATTAAATTTAAATACTGACGACCTTGTACTCATTATTAACATCTGTTTTTCTAGGTCAGCACCTGTTAATGAACACAAGAAGTAGAAGCTAATGAAAGGGTGTGGGTTATAGGAGTGAAGGGAGGAGAGGGGGGAGGGTTAGATAAACAACATTAGCTAGTATCAATCGGCGTAATTCAAAGCAAAAAAGTCACATGGGAGCCGAAGTTTGGCCTACGGTTAATATAGCCTATAGACCTTCAAGCCACATTTTCACGGGTACCCGAGCGGAATTTTATTACCCGGGTAATCACACGGCAACGGGTACCCGGGTCCCGGGTACCCGTTGACAGGCCTAGCTGGCAGCGACTGTTGCATTGAGGGAAGGGGTGGGTAGGGGAGCTCAGATAAACGTTTTCATTATATTTTCTTGATAAAGTTCTTTTGCGTGCATTTAATAAGTTTTAGTTGTTTGCGAATTATTAATGTTACAATCAATTATTTAAAGCTTTCAATTTCAATATGGCCCTGCTCGTATTAAAAGATGCATTTTTACGCAATGCTATGCCTATGTGGCTATGGAAATAGTCAAATATAATTTCTGCACTGTCTTGAATTCAAAAGTAGACCGCATATAGTGCTGTTTGAGTTAGTATCAATTCAATAATTATCCCTGATAAAAAAAACAACCACACGCTTGTAACCGTTAAGGTAATACACTAGAGGCGATGGCCCCAATGGGAGCTTGTCACTTTTATAGCTGAACCACGCGACGTTATCACCAACAGCTCTCCACCTAAGACCCCCACCTGGAACAAGTTGTCATGGATGGCGTGTGAGGGGAAGAGTTTGGAAGGGGGTGGTAAACAAGTAGGACAATCATCCAAAAATATTATTGCTAATAGTATAGTAATGGTATAGTAGTAGTATAGTAATAGTATAGTAGTACACAGAGCAAAGTTCAACGAGAGAAATTCCTGAATAGTTAGCACATGAGACACATATTTTTAAGTAGCTAAAAATATTTTACAGAATATATTCTAAGAAATGTGCAATTGACAGCTCACGTCCAATATTCGTCTTCAAAGTGCCTACTAGTCATATACATGTTATAGAATTTTAAAGAGGAAAAATAACGAGTTACAAATATTGACAGCTCACGTCCAATATTTGTCTTCAAAGTGCATACTAGTCATATACATGTTATAGAATTTTAAAGAGGAAAAATAACGAATTGCAAGTATTACTACAGATAACTAACTAATTTTTCTTTAAAAAATAAAATAACAAAAAATTGTCATTAATTAACACATTTTTTCCGCTTGTCCCTCCCCCCCTTTTTTTCCCCCAACTCCTTTTTTTCTATCACGTGGAAGCTATTTGTTCCCCCGAGTCCCTTGTTCCTTGGCAACAGGGTTGTCCTTTGACCCTATCCCATTCACAGACACGTGCGTTCTTCACTTCTCGCTCTTTTCGGGCGCCATTGTCCCGGGCGCCGTGTGGAGATTAAAGGAAATATTGCTACACACTAAACTGGTTTTCAGCTTCATTTAAGGGGGAATTTTTTTATGCTTCCGAAAAATTCTCAACAAGGTTCTTGGAGAGATCGTCGTGAAAGAAAAGCGGGGACTGGGCCGAACAGACGCCCCATATCAGTAATAAACATGCGTTAAAAAATAATTTTTATAGCAAAAAAATTCCAAGGGAGAGAAAAATGATGTTTGAGGGAAATAAGCCAATATATTTCGGACATATTTCTAATAATTATCTTTAACAATCTTTAATTATTTGTAATAATTATTTATTAACTAGTGTATTACCCGTCAAAAATGACGGAAGTTTTCAAAATATATACATTTCAGCTGAAATCAATTAATTAAATAATCAGAAAATGTAGAGACAAAGAGAGAAAAATGAAATCTCATTTCCATATTGAACAATTTTATGCGGACGTTCGAAAAGAGTTATTTAAGGTGCAGTAATTTGGTGAGCTGCTTTCTAAAATTAGTAGCATTACGAATAGACGGACATACATAGCAAATTATGTATATTGATTTTAACTAGTAAATATTAAACTTTAATATGAGATTATCTTGCTCTGTCACACTAATATAGATATAGTTTATTTATATGTGCAATAATACTGTTGTTTATTGTATGAACTAGAAAACATGAGAAAGTTACTGTAAGTTTTTAAAAACGATCGAGGCTTGCTGTGTTAACTAGGTTGCGCTAAGGCGCCGTGGTGCCTACGGCGCCCACTTTTTTCAGATGCCCAACTAACTTATCCTTGTTTGATAAATACTTAATATTGAACATACTGAAATGTACACAAAGTATTTTATAATAGGGATTGTAGGGCGCTCACTGCAGCTGTGGGGCGCCTACGGCGCCTACCCTTTTTTGTCAAAAGCCCAAGTAACTTATCATTGTTTGATAAATACGAAATATTAAACTTGCTGAAATGTACACAAAGTATTTTATAATTATATATCATCAAATTATATTTTTACATCGTTCCCTTTTCAAAAATTAAAATATAAGCTAAAACAATGTTGTCATATAATATATAAAATACAAAATACACAAACAAATTGTGCAATGAAAACAATAAATTTGAGCTTTATTTTTAGACTGATACGACAGTAAACGTTTCGGCTAATGCCTTTATCTGCCCTATGTCACATCTGATTAACATAATTTTGTGACGTAAGGTCACGTGTACAAGAGACGCGGGAAGAAAGGAGCATTTCTATTGGTTGAAAGTGTTGGGCGAACAGTTGTGTGTAGACTTCCGACGAGGGAAGGTTGTATCGTGTATACTTAAGATTTCCACGTCATATTACCTCAAATGATTCTTATGTGTACAATATATATATATATTAAAGTTGTTTTGGATAAATGAATTCGTCAGTGAATTATTGTGCACAAGATTAATTACTGTGAGAACGCCTACATAAAAGAGAAATATATATAAAGTTATATAGTTACATTGGTGTCGAAGTAAAAGTTCCATGTGAACACTGTACAAGAGATTTCAAGAAAGACTTGAAAGAGGTTTCGTGGAAATAAGTATTGGATATTTCCAAAAAAAAAGGAAAGTATTCTTTAAAATAAGAAATAATACCAGCTATAGTATTTTTGAATATTCAAGTTCGTAAGAAGCTGTGAATAAACTTTTGTGGTTCAATGAAAATACAAGAAGATTTCAAAATGGCGGCAAACAGGCGCATGGTCACCACGGTGTACGGTATATACAACTAGGTCGCCTAGTTGGTTCTACGTCACATTAGACGACAGTACAAGCATACTACACAGTACTGGAATCTGGGTCGTGTAGGCTTACTGAATGGTGACACACGGTGAACATATATAGGTCGTGACGTCAACAGGCTTAATGCTAGTTGATTCCAGGAAATATTAGTAATAGTAAACATAACATCGAACCGAGAAGCTATGGACCATGGACTATTCAATGTGTTGGTGTGAATTATAAATAAAGAAACGGAATTTTTATCCATTCATTGTGTGAAGAGTTTGATTATCGCAATTTTGGATTAATGGAAAGAACTAAATTGTTTAAAAACTACTCGAAAATTGAAATTTTAACCAAGTGACTTTTATTCAAAACGATCGGACCATTTAATATATTTTGTCAATCTGAGGGAGCGTATATATAAAGTATACTAAAGATCCCGTGTGAGGATTCTTTTTGTTGTCTCATCTTGCCAATAACTAGATTTTATGGTTTAGACGTGTCACTTATTTGAACTTAACATTTTGAATTCAAGATTTTCCATTTGGACGATTTATAACTTTATCAATATATATCCATACATTCCTTACCGAATTGCTAGATTCATATTATTCAATCAAACAAAACATGGATTACTTAAATTGCTACGAAAGATTCACCGCCATAGCTAAAGAGATCGGACTAACAGGAAAAGAAATGAGAGATTTCGTTGAAGAAAAAGTAAATCAAGAATTTGCTAAAAAACTGCAAAGAATTGCTAAAGAAGAAGCAAGAATTGCTGAAGAAAAAGAACAGCTAAGAAAAGCTGAAGAAAAAGAAAATCAAAGAATAGCTGAAGAAAAAGAACAGCGAAGAAAAGCTGAAGAAAAAGAAAATCAAAGAATTGCTAAAGAAGAAGAAAAGCTAAGAATAGCTGAAAAAATAGAAAATCAAAGAATTGCTAAAGAAAAAGAAAAGCAAAGAATTGCTAAAGAAGAAGAAAAGCTAAGAATAGCTGAAAAAATAGAAAATCAAAGAATTGCTGAAGAAAAAGAAAAGCAAAGAATTGCTAAAGAAGAAGAAAAGCTAAGAATAGCTGAAAAAATAGAAAATCAAAGAATTGCTGAAGACAAAGAAAAGCTAAGAAAAGCTGAACAGAAAGAAAAAATGGATAAGAGACAAGACATATTTGCAGCAATACAAATTAAAAGTCAAGAAAAAAGGCAAGGTATGAGAAACCAGAGTCTGCCGAACCAAGGCAACAGACAAACTATTTGTTGGTACTGTAACAAGCCAGGACATACGGCTAAGCAGTGTTACCACAATAAAGGAAAACCAAATAGGGTGTCACCTAATGACAGCTCTATCAGAAAGAAAATAGAAGAAAGATCAAGACATAGAGA
Organism: Ampullaceana balthica; assembly: GCA_944989445.1. Lineage (NCBI taxonomy): Eukaryota > Metazoa > Mollusca > Gastropoda > Lymnaeidae > Ampullaceana > Ampullaceana balthica. Next base: position 220,829 of record CALYLW010001431.1, read on the forward strand.
TTATGATCAAGATCGACAATCATGGAGAGAAAAATATAATCATAATTCCAGACATAGAGATTATGATCAAGAAAGACCATCATGGAGAGAAAGAAATAATCATAATTCCAGACATAGAGATTATGATCAAGATAGACAATCATGGAGAGAAAAATATAATCATAATTCCGGACATAGAGATTATGATCAAGATAGACAATTATGGAGAGAAAAATATAATCATAATTCCAGACATAGAGATTATAATCAAGAAAGACAATCATGGAGAGAAAGAAATAATCATAATTCCATAAATATAGATTATAATCAAAGCAGAAGATCATGGAGAGGCAAATACAATTTTGACTCCAGAAAAAGAAATTATGATCAATCATGGAGAAAGAATGAAAACCAAGACATGAATGATAGAAAAATAATAAAGTTAAATCGAGCACAGACAGAAACTAGTGACATTTTAGCCACTATTAAAAATCAAATATATGATAAAAGAAATGAAGACCACAGTAGCAAAGAAAGAGATGGTACTAGTGAATCTGAAACCATTTGTGTGAAATCATCTGAATTAGGAAGAACAATTGGTTGTGTATTAAGCCAAATCAAAAACTTTACAGATAGAGACAATATTTTTCAGATAAAAGTTTCTGACAGTGACTCATCTGTTCCAAATTCTATTGAATTATCTGGAAGCAAAAATGACATCTCAAAAGCTAAGCAATTTATTCAAGATGCTGGAATTGAAATTATGAATGAACATAATCGAAGTCATGGTTGGTGAATTATTGAACATTTCACAGTCTGAAGAAACATTCAAAGCCCAGCGATTTGAATTCATACTCGTCAATTGAAGAATGACTATATTGAACTAGGCTATGCTATTAGCCGACTACAAATTTGACATTAAACCTGTGAAGGGAAAGGACAATGTGGTTGCAGACATATTAAGTAGAATGACAATAAATAAAGACACTCTGTGAACTCCTAACTGATAAAACCAGAGACTATTAAAAAGACATTCTGTGAATTACTAAATGATAAAATAAGAGACTGTTTTAACATTAGTCTGTGAATTCCTAAAGGATACAAACAGAGACTGTAATTATATTAATATTTTTATTTGTTGAACAATGGACAAGGAACAGTGTTTGAATTCCATTGGATTATTAGTTACTTTTAATAATATTGAGTGTTTAAATATTTTAGTTACACAAAATTACAGATGTGTTAAAATTTTCAGTTTCCATTTTTGCAGTTCTACAGATTTTTTCTCATTATTTCCTATGTTTAGACTGTTGCAGCTCTACAGATTTTTTCTCATTATTTCTTATGTTTAGACTGTTACAGACCTACAGATTTTTTCTTATTGATTCTATATCCAGAAGTTGAATGTAAGAAAATGAATATTCATTGATGATAAATATTTGAAACTTGAATATAGATAAAGATTGATTTGATTTTATGAAGACCAAAAATGTTGTATTTCATAAACATTTTTTTTTGAAGGATGGGGGTGAATGTCACATCTGATTAACATAATTTTGTGACGTAAGGTCACGTGTATAAGAGACGCGGGAAGAAAGGAGCATTTCTATTGGTTGAAAGTGTTGGGCGAACAGTTGTGTGTAGACTTCCGACGAGGGAAGGTTGTATCGTGTATACTTAAGATTTCCACGTCATATTACCTCAAATGATTCTTATGTGTACAATATATATATATATTAAAGTTGTTTTGGATAAATGAATTCGTCAGTGAATTATTGTGCACAAGATTAATTACTGTGAGAACGCCTACATAAAAAGAGTTACAAAGTAACATCGTTACA
>CALYLW010001432.1:0-136925 GCA_944989445.1 Ampullaceana balthica
CCTTCATCTGATGATATTTTTACCTGGTGATACCTTCATCTGATGATATTTTTACCTGATGATACCTTGATCTGATGATATTTTTTACCTGATGATACTTTCATCTGATGATATTTTTACCTGGTGATAAATTCATCTGATGATATTTTTACCTGGTGATACCTTCATCTGATGATATTTTTACCTGATGATACCTTGATCTGATGATATTTTTTACCTGATGATACTTTCATCTGATGATATTTTTACCTGGTGATAAATTCATCTGATGATATTTTTACTTGGTGATACCTTTAACTTTTATTATCTTCACCTGGTGATATCTTCAACTCTCAACAAATTTACTTACGATACTTGAAGTAGATAATGACTTCCAACACAATTCTCTCCCTGCTCAGTTCTAGAGTCCAGGATTTGAAGAACTGGATGTCGTGCATAGAAGTACTGACTGAAATGCTGCTTCGCTCGCCATCCACAAGGTAGGGGGCGTCGTGGTACCACGTTGATATTGCTATGGTGGAGATGCCATGGAGGGCTACGTTCTGACCTGTGGTCAGACAACGACGTGACCGTGACGACATGGGGGTCATCAACGAGAGTTTAGCAGGGAGTTAAAACATGAGAGGGGGTAGTAAAAAAATTCAGGCCTCTTATGTTTTTGTTTTCTTTTAAAATCGTTATATGGTTCAAATAAGCATGCTTTAAATCATATCTCTATACCAGCTGAAATTTCCATTGGACCCTACAATTTTCATCAACATTTCTTATTGTGTCAGTGTTCAACGCCTCACAGGGCGTTTTGGTTTATTTTCTATAAGTGCCAAGACTCTATCTTTAAAGTAAATTTTCTTGTTTCCGCAAGCTGCGACCGATTCTTTACTTTTAGTTGTGTCTTGTTACTTGCAATTATGGTATAATAAATGTGTTGATTTGAACCTGTTTGTGTTTGCCTCACCTGCATAAAAGTTGACTGAACATATTGATCTGTAGCCTTTCCACCTGATCACAACCTTCGTGACCAATGTAAGCGCTAAGCAGCAGCTGATGTCCGCTGTGTACTCATCGACCAGGTACCTTTCCGGCATTAGGCAAGAAGTCGGGTTGCCAGAATTGGTCACGATTATATTATACGTGTCCCTGTACACTAGGGATGTATAGAACTTATACCAATAAACTATACATTTTCTTTAACACTAAGAATATATAAAACCTATATCAATAAACGATACGTCTCCTTGCTCACTAGAGATGTATAGAACAGTGAGATTCAATGACCACTTGAAAAAAATGTGTCTTAGCTGCGGACCACTGAAAATTGTGCTACTGTCGTGCTGGAAATGTATATATAGTTATACTTTGTATGTAACTAATATATGTTAGTAGCATTTTAGTATAGTTTTACCAACTATTAGCATGCTCGAAAAACAATATTGAATGGAAACATATTGTAATGGCTTTTTTTTGTAACGGAAAAAGGTAACATATACTAGTCTTATACTTATAGTATTATTCAATTCTTTTTTATGCTTACTATTAAAAAAGATTGAAAGTCATAAACAGTAGTTAGTATTAGTAAGACTGCTACATTAGTTTATTTAGCGCAAGCCTTGAATTTGAGCACAGCATATCCAAACAAGGTGTAATACTTGAAATACTCCATCGTAGTTCATCTTCTACTTCAAGTCGGGAACGAAGTTTTGTTTTGATTGTAACCAATGCAGAAAATCCACATTTACAAAGATATGATGTTGCAAAGGTTAAAAGTATTTTATAAGCTTTCTGAGACAGTTCTGAGTACTGCAAAATTTCATCAAGCTCACTTTCTGGTGCAACATATTTTAAGTAGTATCGCTGGTCAGTTCAATGAATTGGCTTAATTCCGATTTTGTTAATTGAATGAGTCAACGTGTGTTAGAAACGGACTGGAAACCAACGAAAAACTCTGAACGTTCAAATCACCAAAGTAGAAGTTCAATTGATACTGGCCTTCCAATGAATATGGTCAGAAATCAAATTTATCAGCAGTTTTTTATTGTTTTCAGCATTTTCTGGTTTCTTTGTAAATTCGTACAATTGATCAAATATGGCAAAGTTACCCTTAAAAAATCTTATTTTCCAAAGATCAAGTTTTTTCGTAAAAGCAGACATTTTGTTACTGAGAGGAATTAAATGTGTCTGCTTTCCTTTAAAACTTACATCCTGCACCGATTGGGACCCGGGGGGCCTTTAATGTCATTATTTAAATCGTATATAAGCTGTATGAATAAATGTTAGGACCATACAATTTTGAAAAAGTTGTTGAGTACACTCCCGCGAAGATTTATGGCTACAGTGGATGGTTCTTGATCAAACTTGGTAGGTATGATTTTGATGGCTCATATTTAGAAACTATAGGACATTGAAACCCTGATGTCAAAAAGTTTTAAGCAGGTTTCATTTCAAAATTCTACGACTACGAGTAAGGGCCTCAACGGTCGCCAACGTTTGCATGTAAAACTTTCTTTTTTATGGCCCTGAACTTACCAAATACTGGTAGGCGCTTCCTTGCTCTTACCAAATACTGGTAGGCGCTTCCTTGCTCTTACCAAATACTGGTAGGCGCATCCTTGCTCTTACCAAATACTGGTAGGCGCTTCCTTGCTCTTACCAAATACTGGTAGGCGCTTCCTTGCTCTTACCAAATACTGGTAGGCGCTTCCTTGCTCTTACCAAATACTGGTAGGCGCTTCCTTGCTCTTACCAAATACTGGTAGGCGCTTCCTTGCTCTTACCAAATACTGGTAGGCGCTTCCTTGCTCTTACCAAATACTGGTAGGCGCTTCCTTGCTCTTACCAAATACTAGTAGGCGCTTCCTTGCTCTTACCAAATACTGGTAGGCGCTTCCTTGCTCTTACCAAATACTGGTAGGCGCTTCCTTGCTCTTACCAAATACTGGTAGGCGCTTCCTTGCTCTTACCAAATACTGGTAGGCGCTTCCTTGCTCTTACCAACATAGTGAACGTAATTAATTCATTGGTATGGTGCCAATGTCAGTAGCCATATTGAGCTTTTCTGTATTTGTATGGTGCCAATGTCAGTAGCCATATTGAGCTTTTCTGTATTTGTATGGTGCCAATGTCAGTATGCATATTGAACTTTTCTGTCTTTGTATGGTGCCAATGTCAATTGCCATATTGAACATTTCTGTATTTGTATGGTGCCAATGTTAGTAGCCATATTGAAATGTTCTGTATTTGTATGGTGCCAATGTCAGTAGCCATATTGAACTTTTCTGTCTTTGTATGGTGCCAATGTCAGTTGCCATATTGAACCTTTCTGTCTTTGTATGGTGCCAATGTCAGTAGCCATATTGAGCTTTTCTGTATTTGTATGGTGCCAATGTCAGTAGCCATAGTGAACTTTTCTGTCTTTGTATGGTGCCAATGTCAGTAGCCATATTGAACTTTTCTGTCTTTGTATGGTGCCAATGTCAGTAGCCATATTGAAATGTTCTGTCTTTGTATGATGCTAATGTCAGTAGCCATATTGAAATTTCTGTCTTTGTATGGTGCCAATGTCAGTAGCCATATTGAAATGTTCTGTCTTTGTATGGTGCCAATGTCAGTAGCCATATTGAAATGCTCTGTCTTTGTATGATGCCAATGTCAGTAGCCATATTGAAATTTCTGTCTTTGTATGGTGCCAATGTCAGTAGCCATATTGAAATGTTCTGTCTTTGTATGGTGCCAATGTCAGTAGCCATATTGAAATGTTCTGTCTTTGTATGATGCCAATGTCAGTAGCTATATTGAAATGTTCTGTCTTTGTATGGTGCCAATGTCAGTAGCCATATTGAAATGTTCTGTCTTTGTATGGTGCCAATGTCAGTAGCCATATTGAAATCTTATGTCTTTGTATGGTGCCAATGTCAGTAGCCATATTGAAATGTTCTGTCTTTGTATGGTGCCAATGTCAGTAGCCATATTGAAATGTTCTGTCTTTGTATGATGCCAATGTCAGTAGCTATATTGAAATGTTCTGTCTTTGTATGGTGCCAATGTCAGTAGCCATATTGAAATGTTCTGTCTTTGTATGGTGCCAATGTCAGTAGCCATATTGAAATGTTCTGTCTTTGTATGGTGCCAATGTCAGTAGCCATAGTGAACTTTTCTGTCTTTGTATGGTGCCAATGTCAGTAGCCATATTGAAATGTTCTGTCTTTGTATGATGCCAATGTCAGTAGCCATATTGAAATTTCTGTCTTTGTATGGTGCCAATGTCAGTAGCCATATTGAAATGTTCTGTCTTTGTTACTTTCGGTCCAATCTTAAAGATATTTGGAACGCAATATACCAAAGCTAACTAAATCCTACTTTTCCGCAGCGCAGCGCGGGTATTTTGCTATTATAAACTACACGCTTCCTCGTTCACTCGTAATTTAAAGAACACATACCAATAAACTATACGTGTTATCGATCAGGTGGGATGTATAGACCATGTACCTATAAATTATGTCTCCGCGTCTACTAGAAGATATACCAATAAACTATACGTCACTTCTTTTACAAGGGTCAATCTACGAGTTACCTCTCTCCCTAGACACCACACGTATCCACGAGAAGTACATCTCCCGTGGCAAGTCCACGCTTACTTGATTTGAGTAGCTCTCACACGATTCTTCATCAGAGTCCGTAACTGTGAAGGCTAGGTTTACTAGGGCATCCCCTGACAGGATGAGAACCATCAACACTGAGGATTAGAACTAGCAACACTAAGAGAATGAGAACCAACAACACTGACAGGATGAGAACCAACAACACTGACAAGATGAGAACCATCAACACTGACAGGAATAGAACCAACAACACTGACAGGATGAGAACCAACAACACTAAGAGAATGAGAACCAACAACACTGACAGGATGAGAACCAACAACACTAAGAGAATGAGAACCAACAACACTGACAGGATGAGAACCAACAACACTGACAGGATGAGAACCAACAACACTGACAGGATGGGAACCAACAACACTGACAAGATGAGAGCAAACAGCACTGACAGGATGAGAACAAACAGCACTATAGGATGCTTCAATGTTGCTCTAAAAATGATTGTATATTTTAAAACGGTTCTCAGTTGCTAAAGGTCTGCTCACCCCTGCTCTAGAGTGAAGAACGTGTCCTCAATACCACAGAACGACGCCATGTATTGGTAGAGTTACTCACTGAATTGACATGTGTCCCCAAACCAGCCCACAGCGCACCTCCTGTCAGTCCCAGGACACTGTCCGCCAGCCTGACACGGCATTCTGCAGTTACACTTGAACTGACCATCAAACCAGATGTTGTCTGAAATAATCCACATCATTAGGCTGAAATAATCCACATCATTAGGCTGAAATAATCCACATCATTAGGCTGAAACTCGTGGGAGATGCTGATCTTCTATCGAGCGCCTCCCCAGCCGGCGGATAGGGGAAAGCCCACCAGATATGGAGGGTACCGGGGAAATAAAATACTCGGGGTGGACCAAAATCTGCCTTGTAGGAAGATGAGGGATCCACAAAGGCTAGGGACCTAACCCGAACAAAGGCAGCTACCCATTGAGCTGTGAGGGGCAACCCCCTAAGTGGTTGTGCGCAAGGCCAACAACCCTGCCATGTAAAAAATCATAGTTACAAAAACACCGAAAAGAGTAACAAAAGACATTTCAGTCCTGGGAGAGGATGGATTCCTTGAGGAGGAAAATATGACGCCTAATAGTGAAAGCCAAAACCTGGAAGCTATTATGCAGACAACCATCATTTCTACCAGGACTACCACCGTCATTGGAGCTTGAAATATCCGCACCATGTACGAGGCTGGTAAAGCTGCACAAATTGCCGCTGAGATGAGGAACTATAAGCTCACCATTCTCGGAATTAGTGAAGCAAGATGGACTGGATGGGGACAGAAGAGATTAATCTCAGGAGAGATGGTGTTATTTTCGGGACACGAAGAAGACGCTGCCCCACATACCCTGGGTGTTGCTATGATGCTATCAAGGGCAGCACAAGGAGCACTCATTGGATGGGAGGCCCATGGACCTAGAATTCCTTTAGCAACCTTTCGAACAAAGAAACGTAGCATCAACCTAGATGTTATACAATGCTACGCACCAACTAATGAAAGTGATGAACGAGACAAAGAAGAATTCTACAATAGAGTAATGACCCTAGTCCAGGGTCGCCCACGGAGGAACATCGTCATCCTCATGGGAGACTTTAATGCCAAGATCTGCAATAGCAACACAGGGTACGAAGAGGTTATGGGACAGCAAAGGATAGGCGAGATGAACGACAATGGTGAGAGGTTTGCGGACCTACGTACCACAGCAGACCTGGTCATATGGGGGAGTATTTTCCAGCACAAGAGGATTCACAAAGCTACATGGGTCTCACCAGACATGAGAACGATGAACTAAATAGACCATGTATGTATTTGTAAAAAAATTCAGGCGATCTCTCCAAGACGTACGTGTTAAGAGGGGAGCTGATGTTGCCTCAGATCACCATCTTCTTGTGGCCAGGATGAAATTAAAACTAAAGAGACATTATACCGAGCAAACAGCATACAGGACTCGGTATAATACCTCCCTCCTGAAGGATCAAGCCAAAAAGGAAGAATTCAAAATCTCACTATTCAATAAGTTCCAAGTCCTACAAGAAATACTTGAAGATGAAACCACCGAAGGGAAGTGGCAAAACATGAAAGAAACAGTCCAGTCAACATGCCAAGAGAGACCAGTAAAGGACAAAATGGGAAACACCATACCAAGTGAGGAGCAACAGAGAGGGAGATGGAAGGAGCACTTTGAAGAGCTCCTAAACAGGCCTGAACCAAGGAATCCACAAGATATCCAACCAGCCGATAATGACCTGCTAATTGACTGTAATAGTCCCACCAAAGAAGAGATTAGCAGGGCCATTAAACAACTCAGAAATGGAAAGGGTGCGGGACCTGATGGCATCCCAGCAGAGGCACTGAAGGCGGACTTAGAAACCAGTGTGGAAATGCTACACCCTCTGTTTATGAAGATATGGGAAGAGGAGCAAGTTCCTTCCGATTGGAAAGAGGGATACCTTATCAAGATCCCAAAGAAGGGAGACTTAAGCTCCTGCTCGAACTACAGAGGGATCACCCTGCTGTCCATCCCAGGAAAGGTTTTCAACCGTGTACTACTTAACAGGATGAAAAACGCTGTAGACCCTCTGTTGCTGGACGAACAAGCTGGTTTTCGCACCAACAGATCCTGCACTGACCAGATAGCAACACTGCGCATCATTGTAGAGCAGTCACTAGAGTGGAACTCGCCGCTCTATGTCAACTTTGTTGACTATGAAAAAGCCTTCGACAGTGTTGACAGGCAAACCCTGTGGAGATTGCTAGGGCATTACGGGGTGCCACAGAAGATTACGGATGAACAGAAACATGTACGAAGGGATAAACTGCTGAGTTATCCATGGCCAGCAGGTTACAGATGCGTTCCAGGTGAAGACTGGTGTGAGACAAGGTTGCTTGCTGTCACCATTCCTCTTCCTGTTAGCCATTGACTGGGTGATGAAAACATCTACACAGCAGAAAAAGAATGGCATCCAATGGACCTTGTAGGATCAACTTGATGATCTTGACTTTGCTGATGATCTTGCCCTTCTTGCACATACCCAACAACAGATGCAGGAGAGAACAAACATTGTCGCGGCCACTTCTGCTAGCATGGGTCTCAACATTCACAAATGGAAGAGTAAAATCCTCAAGGTTAATGCCACCAGTACATCACCCATTATGCTTGAAGGAGAAGCCCTTGAGGAGGTGGACAGTTTTGTTTACCTTGGCAGCGTGGTAGATAAACAAGGTGGACGTCAAAATAAGGATCGGAAAAGCAAGAGCAGCCTTCCAGCAACTCAAGAATGTTTGGGTCTCTAACAACTTAGGCAGCAAGTTAAAAGTAAGGATTTTTAACGCTATGGTAAAACCTGTGCTGCTATATGGAGCCGAGACATGGAGAACAACGACCGTAAACCTGACCAGAATCCAGCCTTCATCAACAACTGTTTAAGAAGGATTCTCAGAATTCACTGGCCAGACAAAATCAGCAACCAGGAACTGTGGCAGTGGACAAAACAGAAGCCCATTGAGGAAGAGATTCTCCAGAAGCGGTGGAGGTGGATTGGTCATACACTAAGAAAACCTGCTCCTAACACAACAAAGCAAGCTCTGAAATGGAACCCACAGGGTAAGCGGAAAAGAGGCAGTCCAAGAAACACTTGGCGCCGAGAATTGGAGGCAGACATCAAGAGAATTGGCCATGAATGGAAGATCCTGGAGAAGCTGGCCCAGGATAGAGATGCCTGGAGGTCTCTCGTATGTGGCCTATGCCCTTGGAGGAATCGCAGACGCCGACGATGATCGGTGGATGCCCCTCATGGACGAGAAGGCTCAACAATTCGGCTGAAATAATCCACATCATTAGGCTGAAATAATCCACATCATTAGGCTGAAATAATCCACATCATTAGGCTGAAATAATCCACATCATTAGGCTGAAATAATCCACATCATTTCATATCAATTACTATCATCGACATATGAAACCCAGACTCATTTTGTGAACACTGGAGTAATAGAAATTCATACTGGAACGAGATAAATTTACACTGGGCCATCAAAACAAAGACACAACTAAATCCCTTCACCAGCTGATAATTAAACAAGGAAACGATCAAAGTGAAATGTTAAAATGTGGAGCACTCAGTTCAAGAATGTCCGTCGGTGAGCTGTACTCATTACGAAGACCATTGCTACAATTCTGACCAATTATGTGAGCAGTGCAACTAAACACGACGACTCACCTTCGGGTGCCATGCACAGCACCGAATAGACGGGGTTGCACGAGGTAGCCACAAGTAAGGTGACGTTGCTTTGCAGTGTCAGGCAATCTCCTTTAGACGAATCAACGTTGTGAAAACGGGCGGGGGTGTTGTCTTCCTCCCAGCGCCAGCTCGAGATCCCCCTGTGGTACCTCGCCCCAACCCACACAACTGATACCTCTGGACAGGTCACAGAAACAAGGCAGGCGAGTGAAACAAGGCAGGTGAGTGAAACAAGGAAGGTGGGTGAAATAAGGCAGGTGGGTGAAATAAGGCAGGTGGGTGAAACATGGCAGGTGAGTGAAACAAGGCAGGTGAGTGAAACAAGGCAGGTGGGTGAAACCAGGCAGGTGAGTGAAACAAGGCAGGTGAGTGAAACAAGGCAGGTGAGTGAAACAAGGCAGGTGGGTGAAACAAGGCAGGTGGGTGAAATAAGGCAGGTGGGTGAAACATGGCAGGTGAGTGAAACAAGGCAGGTGAGTGAAACAAGGCAGGTGAGTGAAACAAGGCAGGTGGGTGAAACAAGGCAGGTGGGTGAAATAAGGCAGGTGAGTGAAACAAGGCAGGTGAGTGAAACAAAGCATGTCATAGAAACATGGCAGATCAGAGAAACGAGAGAGGGGGAGAGATGCCGACAGAGAGAGAGAGAGATGCCGACAGAGACAGATACATGCCAGCTCCATGAGACAGAAATACTTTATTTCTAGCCCTTAGTCTATCAAGATATAAAGTGATGGTTAATCTTACCAATAATATATTTAAAGTTTGGCAGCATAAGATCTGGACGGATATCTTCCAGCCGATCGAATTTGGGCAGCAACAGTCCCCGTTCATAGCAAATATTCTGGTGAAACAATGAATGTAATACTTGTGTTATATTTAGAAGTTATACTTGTGTTATAGTAATAGTTGTGTAATACTTCTAGTATACTTAGAAGTTATACTTGTGTTATAGTAATAGTTGTGTAATACTTCTAGTATACTTAGAAGTTACACTTGTGTTATAGTAATAGTTGTGTAATACTTCTAGTATACTTAGAAGTTATACTTGTGTTATAGTAATAGTTGTGTAATACTTCTAGTATACTTAGAAGTTATACTTGTGTGAAATACAAAATACACAAACAAATTGTGCAATGAAAACAATAAATTTGAGCTTTATTTTAGACTGATACGACAGTACTTGTGTGAAAGCAATACTTATCTAAAATAACCATGAAAAATTAATACACCTTTAAAAGGTTTTTTGACAATTCCTCTTATGAATATTCATGTGTTTGTAACACATACTGCATATCACATACCACATAGCTCACACTGCATGTCACATACCACATACCTCACACTGAATATCACATCCCACATACCTCACACAGAATGGTCACATACCACATACCTCACACTGCATGTCACATACCACATACCTCACACTGCATGCCACTTACTACATACCTCACACTGCATTCCATATACTACATACCTCAGAGTGCATGTCAAAAACTACATAAATCAGGTTCCATGCCACATACTACATAAATCACGTTCCATGCCACATACTACGTACCTCATGTTCCACGCCACATACTTCAGACCTCAGAGTGCATGTCAAAAACTACATAAATCAGGTTCCATGCCACATACTACATAAATCAAGTTCCATGCCACATACTACATAAATCACGTTCCATGCCACAAACTACGTACCTCATGTTCCATGCCACATACTACATACCTCAGAGTGCATGTCAAAAACAACATAAATCAGGTTCCATGCCACATACTACATAAATCACGTTCCATGCCACATAAATCACGTTCCATGCCACATACTACGTACCTCATGTTCCACGCCACATACTTCAGACCTCACGTTCCATGCCACATACTACATAAATCACGTTCCATGTCACATACTTCGTACCTCATGTTCCACGCCACATACTACATACCTCAGAGTGCATGTCAAAAACTACATAAATCAGGTTCCATGCCACATACTACATAAATCACGTTCCATGCCACATACTACGTAACTCATGTTCCACGCCATATACTTCAGACCTCACGTTCCATGCCACATACTACATAAATCAGGTTCCATGCCACATACTACATACATCACGTTCCATGTCACATACCACCTACCTTAGCTCTTCCAAAATTTGCAAACAAGTTAGTCCAGACGTAAATTTTTGAGCCATGTACACACACATCGTCGTCTGGGCAGTACTCGCCTATTACTGTAGGACACAGACACAATAGTTGGTTCATTCTTGGTATTTATTGGCTTTAAAGAACCAAATGGCATCACGTGCCAAGACATTTTCATAGGGATTCTCAAATTGGGGGTAGTCAAGGATAAACCATGGGGGGGGGGTAAGATTGATGTATGTCATAGACAAGTTGGCTCCCTTTAAACATGTAGTTTTGTTGGGCAGTGAGTAAATCCCCGCAAACATGTAGTTTTGTTGGGCAGTGAGTAAATCCCCGCAAACATGTAGTTTTGTTGGGCAGTGAGTAAATCCCCGCAAACATGTAGTTTTGTTGGGCAGTGAGTAAATCCCCGCAAACATGTAGTTTTGTTGGGCAGTGAGTAAATCCCCGCATACCTCGCTCATCTCACTGTAGTTTTGTTGGGCAGTGAGTAAATCCCCGCATACCTCGCTCATCTCACTGAGACTGAGACTAGTACCTTAGTATGGTCTTGACAATCTGTAATCTCAGGACATATTTGGTTGGAATCGTATGACCAATACAATCTATGGTTTATTGGCATCATATCACAAATACAATCTATGGTTTATTGGCATCATATCACAAATACAATCTATGGTTTATTGGCATCATATCACAAATACAATCTATGGTTTATTGGCATCATATCACAAATACAATCTATGGTTTATTGGCATCATATCACAAATACAATCTATGGTTTATTGGCATCATATCACAAATACAATCTATGGTTTATTGGCATCATATCACAAATACAATCTATGGTTTATTGGCATCATATCACAAATACAATCTATGGTTTATTGGCATCATATCACAAATACAATCTATGGTTTATTGGCATCATATCACAAATACAATCTATGGTTTATTGGCATCATATCACAAATACAATCTATGGTTTATTGGCATCATATCACAAATACAATCTATGGTTTATTGGCATCATATCACAAATACAATCTATGGTTTATTGGCATCATATCACAAATACAATCTATGGTTTATTGGCATCATATCACAAATACAATCTATGGTTTATTGGCATCATATCACAAATACAATCTATGGTTTATTGGCATCATATCACAAATACAATCTATGGTTTATTGGCATCATATCACAAATACAATCTATGGTTTATTGGCATCATATCACAAATACAATCTATGGTTTATTGGCATCATATCACAAATACAATCTATGGTTTATTGGCATCATATCACAAATACAATCTATGGTTTATTGGCATCATATCACAAATACAATCTATGGTTTATTGGCATCATATCACAAATACAATCTATGGTTTATTGGCATCATATCACAAATACAATCTATGGTTTATTGGCATCATATCACATTTAAGATACATGTATGTGGACAATACTGTTGCGATTTTCGAGACTTTAGAAATGTCCTATTCCAAAATTAGAAGTTTAAAAACATTGAAAAAATAATAGCCAAGTTATGGAGTAAATCTTCTTATTGTTCTACCACGTACCTTATATTATTTGCTGGTTATTACATTTTTTATCTGCCAAGTTATATATCAGATTTATCTCTTAGTTAAAAGCTTATGTGAAACAGAGATATGCCATTTTAACCCTTTCGCCCTTAGGCAAATACTAAGCCAGACACAGGCTTTCCTTGACAACAGGTGCATAACTCCGTCATATTCACAACATATATTTTCTTAAAATTCACAAAAATAAAACTATTAATTTTAAAGCAATAAAAGTCAAATTTTTTTAAATAAAAGAAATATGGACAAGGTATCAGATGACAGACAATTTATTTGCAAAAACCCATTTTTTAAAAATGATTTTTTATTTTATTTTACTTGAATTGCTGGTGTCAGAAGTTAGCATCAAAGATACAAACATCAACTGAGCTTTATATAATATATATATATATATATAAATATATGTATTATATATAATAAATAAATAATAAAATAGTAATAAAATATAACATAAAATGTGTTGAAATATAACTATAGCCGAAAATGTTGACACGAAAAATGTGATGCTTAAAAATTTTAAGTACACCAACGCCACATTTATTTTCAAAGTTGTAAAAATTAATATTACGTTATTGATTTTTTTAAAAATCAGACGTCATCCCTGTATGAATACATAGCAGCACATAATGGCACTTGACTTCATAGTCTTTTTGTAATGAATCATCTCGTTGGTAAACTATAAAACTTCACGGATTTTTCTCCATTATTTCACCTCCTCGTATTTTGTACTAAAAACATCTCATATTCTAGGCGTTTCCCGATAAATTGATGTTTGGGGATAGGAAACATCCACGAGTCAGAGAGATATTTAAGATGAGGCCGCGGGCCAGTTACAGTTTTAGCGTGGGTCGCATTCGGCCCGTGGACGAAATTCGGACCCCTGGCGTATTTTGTCAACATATTATCATCAGTCACGAAGTTTTGGGCCTTGTCATCAATTGAACTATCGGGACATTGGACGACATCATCCATTTTAACAGTGGATTACATCATCCATTTTAACAGTCGATTACATCGTTCATTGTAACAGGGAATTACATCATCCATTTTAACAGTGGATTACATCGTTCATTGTAACAGTGGATTACATCATCCATTGGGATTGTGGATTACATAGTCAAGTGTGACATTGGATTGCATCATCCATTGTGACAGTGGATTACATCATCCATTGGGATTGTGGATTACATCATCCATTGTGACAGTGGATTACATCATCCATTGTGACAGTGGATTACATCATCCATTGTGACAGTGGATTACATCATCCATTGTGACATTGGATTACATCATCCATTGTGACATTGGATTACATCATCCATTGTGACAGTGGATTACATCATCCATTGGGATTGTGGATTACATAGTCCATTGGGATTGTGGATTACATCATCCAATGTGACAGTGGATTACATCATCCAAAGTGACAGTGGATTACATCATCCATTTTGACAGTGGATTACATCATCCAATGGGATTGTGGATTACATCATCCAATGTGACAGTGGATTAAATCATCCATTGGGATTTTGGATTACATAGTCCAGTGTGACATTGGATTGCATCATCCATTGTGACAGTGGATTACATCATCCATTGTGACAGTGGATTACATCATCCATTGGGATTGTGGATTACATAGTCCAGTGTGACATTGGATTGCATCATCCATTGTGACAGTGGATAACATTAGCCACTGTAACCGGTGAAGTAGGAATTATTGTGCTAAAAATAGATTAGATCCATCTGTAACGTCTTACCTTGATGATCTTTAAAGATCATGACACTCCAAATGATCTTGAAGACCTCCAAGCCGTACAACTGCATCTTTTCTTGTTCTGGCCGTCATGTAAGACGCTCAACAGAGCCCATTATGATTATTTCCTTCTTGTGCACAACATTTTGTAAACATGTCAAATTATGAGAGCCTTAAAGTTTACAATAATTTCCTTTACTTAAGTTTGGATTGGACAAAAAAATATTTAATAAAAATACATTACTCTTTTATTGAATCGATTTTTTGTTTTGGGGGGGGGGTAGGGGTGGGTGTGTTAAATGTCTAGTGTTTGAAGATATGGTACACTGAAAGAGGTCGCCTGCCTTTACTATATCATATCAATATATCACCATCTGCTAACTTAATTTTGTAAAACTGCAAATTAAAGCTAGCAAATCATTGCATTTGGATAGTGAGAAACAAATAGATAATAAAGTGTCAAACAGATCTCAACTAATATTTGCTGCGCCTGTGCTATCTCAAACATAATAACATGAAATCTAAACACCGCGGTGGAGACAAGACTATACAAGTCTCAGTTTGTCAAACCAATCTTTGAGATAAAAACAAAATAGCCAATGTAAAGAATAAGTTTCGTTTTGCCACAGAAGAGTTCCGCACATTTTCAAACCGGTACATGTTGGTGCATATTTCACCAGTAAGCGATGCGCACGTTAACGACACGTTATCTAGAAAAATGTGATGTTAGAAAAGCACAAAAAAGGTTAACGTGAGCTTTATTGCCTTTATATTTAAATTCATATAACTTACCTGACAAGCACAAAAAATTATTGTCTTGACTATGTTTAAGCTATAAATATCTTATCCCACGAGGTATTCACGTAGTTATAGTAATGTCATGACACGTGGTTAGTACTATCTCAAATATCGAATCTCAAGTTGTCACAAAAATATTGGCGTCGACATAAAAACGTAACAAATATTTTTTCTAGAATTTTACATCCAAATCTGAGGGGGGGGGGTCACAGGGTGATGCCGGACTATAAAAGAAATAATTTTTCTAAGCCTGTCTCCTGCTGTCCAGTTTGCCAATGTTTAGTTGATGTTATGATCTTGTTCTGTAGTCCATGTCGTATTTCAACCTCGACCCAAGGCGATCCAGACTATAATACATCCTACTATCATGGCCGCCTAACATCCTACTATCATGGCCGGCTAACATCCTACTATCATGGCCGGCTAACATCCTACTATCATGGCCGGCTAACTCCTACTCATGGCGCCTAACCATCGTAGATTTAGTTTGTCTGTGTATCAAAGGACAGACGAGTTGTGTAGCACCACAGTCTGGGTAGCAAAGGACAGACAAGTTGTGTAGCACCACAGTCTGGGTGCAAAGGACAGACAACTTTTGTAGCACCACCGTAGTTTTAGTTTTATCTGTGTAGCAAAGGACAGACGAGTTGTGTAGCACGACCGACCTACACCCCCCCCCCTTTAGTCTTATAAAAAAATGAATGCACCCTCCTAGCCATGCCACTACCTGTGATCAGAACTCTACAAGTATTTAGATTTTAGATAGTCGCTGAAGCTAGCCCTAGACTAGAGAAAATGAAAGAAATATCGGCATTAACATTATCAAAATTAGTGTAAATTTAAACTATAGATTCAAATTTTTCAAACAATAAAAAACGTTCATTGCTGTAGTCGGCTCACTGGCGCATTTCATTCTCACTAGCGAATACTACAAGCTGCAAACTGAGAGATATCGTAGACCGGTTCAACAGGCCAGATTAAACCCCTGACCAGAATATACTCCCCCAGGGAGGGGAGGGAAGTAAACTGGCCTGGGCCAGAATATACCCCTTTGACAACATGAGGATATATAATGAAAAAAAACGATGAATGACATTTTAGACTTTCCATTGATGTTTTCGCTCTGTCAGAGAAGTTAATATCTTTTCCAAAGTAGAAAAATTCTTTTATTTAAAATAAAATAATTATAATAAAATATACTTTACCACGAATGACGGGAGCATGACCTTTGATTTGAAAAATATTCCCTGGTTGAGTTGTTTGTAAAATATTAAATCGTATATTATTTCGACGATTCTAGATCAAAAGTTCAAGTCTATACAAATACAGAATGAATCAGCTTTATTTTGTTTCATTTTAAAATTAACGTAATGAATCACAGCAGGTATTATCTTTTTTAAAAAGTAATTTAAGTGTGGTTATATCTAATGTCATATGGTACTGGATATGTTAATGACATTTCTCCATATGTCTAATGTCATATGGTACTGGAGATGTTAATGACATCTCTCCACACGTCTAATGCCATATTGTACTGGGGATGTCACAGACATCTCTCCACACATCTAATGTCATATGGTACTGGTGACACAGCTCCACTGAAGACTTCCTGGATTGGCGGGATGTTCTTAGGGTCAGCTTGCAGGAACTCAAATCTCTGGAACAAAGATGACAGGTACAAAAATAGCTCCATCTTGACCAAAGATTCTCCCAGACAAATCCGTCGAGCAATGGAGAATGGAATGAGTTCCTCTTTAGTGATGACGTTGCCTTGTCCATCCAGAAATCTCTCAGGTCGAAACTTGTTAGGATCATCCGGGCTTTCACCGTCACCATTTGTCACATTATTACCAACGCTTCAAAGACACTACCAGCAAAACGCTCAATTTCAATGCAGACCTTTATAATTTCAAATTAGTATCTAGCACATCTAACAATCAACGAGTTACTAAGTAAAACACAAAATACAATTTGTGTCATGAAAGTGTGTTTAATCAGTGAAAGTACAATCCAAATTTCCTACTCTGTCGTACATCAAACTAACCAAAGCCGTGGCCACTGTTTACAATTGGTGACATTCTGGACTGTTCCGTGACTTAGAGGTCAGAGGTCAGAACCACTGTTTGTCAGACAGAATGAGAGAAGAATTGCCCAGAGTCATCATCGACAACATCCTCCTCGTAATGATACGAACTTCTGTAACTTACAGTGTAAGAAACTTTCCCATCTGTAGTTTTTGCTCCGTTTAGAAAGACTGGCTTTGTAGGGGATCAGAGAGAAATTACAGTTGTTAAGCTGATATGTACGTGAGCCTGTCTATGTTTGTAATGCGAGACCATGTTTGTATGTGAGACCATGTTTGTATTTGAGACTATGTTTGTATGTGAAACCGATGTTTTGTATGTGAGACCTGTTTTTTGTATGTGAGACCCTTGTTAAATTTTTATGTGAGATCATGTTTGTATGTATGTGAGACCATGTTTGCATGGGATACCTTTTGTATGTGAGACCATGTTATTGTGAGACTATGTTTGTACATGAGACCATGTTTTGTATTTGAGACCATGTTTTGTATGTGAGACCATGTTTGTATATTAGCCTAGGTTTGTTTGTGAGACCATGTTTGTATGTGAGACTATTTTTGTACATGAAACCATGTTTGTATGTGAGACCATATGTGAGACCATGTTTGTATGTGAGACCATATGTGATACCATGTTTGTATGAGAGACCATGTTTGTATGTGAGACCATATGTGAGACCATGTTTGTATGACTGACCATGTTTGTATGTGATACCATGTTTGTATGAGAGACCATGTTTGTATGTGAGACCATGTTTGTATGTGAGACCATATGTGAACCATGTTTGTATGTGAGACCATATGTGAGACCATGTTTGTATGTGAGCGCTGCTTGTACGACACGCCCTTGCTAATATTTTAACATTCTCACATTGATTACGTACCATACTCATGTGGATGCTTCATTTAGTGCATGCTGTAGAGCAGGGGTTCCTAACCAGTGGTGCATGCACCCCAAGGGGTGCATGAGCAGGTTCCAGAGGGTGAATGAACCATTCAGAGGAGAGAAAAAGAGGAAGAAAGAAAAGAAGAAAAAAAGAAAGAAAAACAGATAATCTGAAAATGTAAACCATAAGCAAGGCATGCCGCGTTAAAGGGCGCCCTTATTCAACCTTTTTTTATACTGGTACGCGCATCGTTCTGCGCATGTCGAAAATTACCGGGAAAACTTTCGCAAAATGAACGGTTCACTCTACGTGTTCCTCGGAATTTCGTGTTTTACGTCAAAGTTTTCTAAAAATAATTTTAATTTTGTCATCAAATACGTCATCTTCAGGTGACCCTCTAACTGTTTTGAGCGGATGTAAACGTTGGGATTTTTTTCCTTCACTTTTATTGCTCTGTATGCTGCAAAGGGTCTTAAAACGTGAATTGTAAGCCATTATTCGTCATTGAAACCTAAAATCTTGAGTTGAGCATCCAATTCCGGTCATTAAAAACATCAACTTCGTCAGTTAAAAATTTGCCTGTGACTGGTTCGACTTTCCGATAGTCATCATCCCCTCAAAATCGTTAATAAATAAAAAGAGATAGAGATGAAACGCAAAAGTCTCAGTGTTTCCTCTGTAGAAAAATCCTGTGCAATGACAACATGAAGCTTGTTAGACTACGAGAGCAATTGGAGAAAGTCCATCCATCCAATTCCAAAGACAGTGTTGAGGTTTTCAAGCAGAAGAGAGCTCGCTTCTTGACCTCAGGTACCTTGCCCAAGCTTGGATTTTCTTTGTCACAGAAATCTGCACTGGAGGCATCATTCAAGGTTGGATATCTTATTGCAAAGAACAAGAAGCCCCACACAATTGGTGACCTTTGGTAAAGCCTTGTGCTCTGGAGATGGTGGAACTGATGTGTGGTCACCAGCAGAGGAAGCAGTTTGAGAAAGTTCCTTTGTCCAATGACACTATTTATTCCAGGATTAGTGACATGGCTGCAGACATTCTGGATAAAATCTTGTGCGATATGAGAAGCAGTCCTTTTCCATTTAGCATGCAGCTGGATGAATCCACTGATGTAGCACAATGCAGACAGATTCTTGTATTTCTGAGATATGTTCACAGTGGATTGCTGAAGGAGGAATTTCTCTTTTGTAAGCCACTCCTAGCTACTACCAAAGCTGCTGATGTGCTTGCAGCTAGTCAGGGCATTCTTCATTGAAAACCAGTTTGACTGGGCTTCAAGAATTTCTTCAATTTGCACAGATGGTGCTCCTTCCATGCTCGGTAATAAGTCAGGATTTTCAGCACTGGTAAAGAAACAAGCTCCAGATATTGTCACTACACACTGTATTCTTCATCGTCAGGCACTGGCATGCAAAACTCTACCTCCAAAATTGAAGTCAGTTCTTTCTACTGCAGTCCAAGTTGTAAATTTTATCCGCTCACATGCCTTCAACCACTGCATCTTCAAGTTGTTCTGTCAGGAGGTGAGCTCTGAGAATGAAGTTCTGCTCTACCACACTGAGGTGCACTGGTTGTCCAGGGGACGGATACTTTCTCGGTTAGTAGAACTGAGAGTGGAGCTTGCCATTTTATGCAAGACAAAGATAGTGACCTTGCTGACAAGTTTGACTGTCCAAATTTCATTCATTACTTGGCATACCTGGCTGACATCTTCAGCATCTTGAATGAGTTGAACACACCTGCTGTGACTGTAATGGATGCTACTGAGAGATTGCAAGCCTTTCTTAACAAAGTGTCACTATTCCAACGACGACTAGCAAAGTCCAACTTGGCCAACTTTCAACTCTTGGATGAAGTTGTAATATCTGTTGCAGAAGGAATCACTGAGGGATCACTGCCTGACAACATCAAACGGGGAAATTTCAGAGCACCTTTCAACATTGCAAATGTCCTTTGATGGGTATTTCTGTCAAGACATTGCTAGGAAAGATCTTTGGATTCGCAGTCCTTTTCTCTGTGACTTGGACAACATTGATAACAGTGACTTTGCTTAAGATGACCTGATTGATTTGAGAACCAGAGAAGTACTGAGGAGTGCCTACAGTTGCAATATCTTGATTGAATTTTGGTGCGCCCAGCTAGATTCCTATCCGCATCTAGCCGCGAAGGGCAGTACTGACTCTCCTTCCATTTTCCACAACCTATCTCTGTGAAGCAGGATTCTCCACAACTTTGACGATTAAGATCAAGGAAAGGAATACGTTGAATGCAGAGGATGACATGAGAGTTGCTTTGTCCAAAACAGTCCCCAAATTTAAATCGCTGATTGATCATAAGAAGCAGCACATCTCTCACTAAATTCCCTGTTGCCTAAGGTCAAAACTGTTGTGTTCCTAAAATAAACACAGTTTATTATGCATTTTCTGCAAGCTTCACGAGGGGGTGCATGCACTTGTTTGGGCATCTGAAGGGGTGCATGGACCCCAAAAGGTTGGAACCACTGCTGTAGAGTGACTTATAAATAGATTTTGTGTCGTTTTGGTCACTGACAACTTTTGACCAAAATCACGACATTTATAAGTTAATTAGACTATTTAGACAGAAACATTTTACAAAGAAATTGTCATAATGATCACTTTTTTATAATGCTCTATTAATTTCTGTCACCATAAAATATCTGCACCCTGACATAGCTAGTGTCAAGATAAGTCAGACCAAATAAGAGAGATGTAACAATGTTAGAGTCTGACCAACTATGAGAGATGTAACACTGTTAGAGTCAGACCAACTATGAGAGATGTAACAATGTTAGAGTCAAACCAATTATGAGAGATGTACCAATGTTAGAGTCAGACCAACTATGAGAGATGTACCAATGTTAGAGTCAGACCAACTATGGGGGATGTACCAATGTTAGAGTCAGACTATGAGAGATGTACCAATGTTAGAGTCAGACCAACTATGGGGGATGTACCAATGTTAGAGTCAGACTATGAGAGATGTACCAATGTTAGAGTCAGACCAACTATGAGAGATGTACCAATGTTAGAGTCAGACCAACTATGAGAGATGTACCAATGTTAGAGTCAGACCAACTATGAGAGATGTACCAATGTTAGAGTCAGACCAACTATGAGAGATGTACCAATGTTAGAGTCAGACCAACTATGAGAGATGTACCAATGTTAGAGTCAGACCAACTATGAGAGATGTACCAATGTTAGAGTCAGACCAACTATGAGAGATGTACCAATGTTAGAGTCAGACCAACTATGAGAGATGTACCAATGTTAGAGTCAGACCAACTATGAGAGATGTACCAATGTTAGAGTCAGACCAACTATGAGAGATGTACCAATGTTAGAGTCAGACCAACTATGAGAGATGTACCAATGTTAGAGTCAGACCAACTATGAGAGATGTACCAATGTTAGAGTCAGACCAACTATGAGAGATGTACCAATGTTAGAGTCAGACCAACTATGAGAGATGTACCAATGTTAGAGTCAGACCAACTATGAGAGATGTACCAATGTTAGAGTCAGACCAACTATGAGAGATGTACCAATGTTAGAGTCAGACAAACTATGAGATGTAAATGTTAGAGTCAAACTATTAGAGATGTACCTAAGGTTTTGTCCCTTCGACACAGGTCTATCAAGTTGTATGTGAAGCACGCCAGACCCAGGATAGGAATAAACAAAAAGATCCATAAGTTCGTCTCTCTTGGTTTCTTCTTCCTCGGTTTTGTGTAGTTGTCCTTGTGTTCCTTCCAGGAGTCAATGACTTCACTTTTGGCTAGAAGGATAATGGTGACATGAATTAGTTGGTTGTTTGGAACTACATGAGATGCAACGAGAACAGCATAGTATAGAGAAATAACAAGGATAGCATAATATAGAGAACTAACCTGGACAGGATTGCATAGAGATAGAACCAGGATAGCATAGTACAGAGTTAGATACGTTTACATTTTCTACTGCCAAGGGGGGCAATATGAGACTATGGAGTCGGTAAAAAACCTCTCGACAAATCTATTATATATATATAATTATCATCTTGGGACCATGCGAGACACCACGACGCAAACAAGTATGTGCAAACAAGCATGACGAATGACCCCTTCATAGTGTATTGGTTATTACATCCGCCTGACATGCGGAAGGATTTAGGTTCAACCCCAAGCGGCAAATTTTGTTTTTTGGTTGTTTTTTTTAAATGCTTATGCCCGTTCTCCCCCCCCCCTTTCTTAGCGAACATAAACACAGCTTCGCATGTCACGGAAAAGAAGCTTCGTTCAATTCTATACCAATTCCTTCACCAGGTCTGTTTCTATTGATCGCATATTTCGTTCATGGACGAATATGTTGCGCTCCAACTTGGCTTCATGGCTGTAATATTTGTTTCTCAACATTGGTATAACTTCGGTTCGGTGACGAGCTCTCCGTTGTTCTCAGTGACAAAGCAGCAATTGTGGCGATGTCCGAAATACTTCCCAAAAATGCTTTGGTGGTCCTCCAACGTTCACTCGCGTTGTTCCCATTTGTTCGTGCTACTGTTTATGTCAGTTCTCCCCCTCCCCTTTTGTTTTCTTTGCACTATCATCTATGAGCAAGTCTGCGGCGTATGCTACGCCGCGGGGCGTCTAGTTTAAACTAAAAGTTTTAACGTGTTGTTATAAATTAAACATATCTTTTCAAGCCTTTCTTGTTAAATGTTCTGATTTATAGTTCTTTAGAAAGATAAGTTGAAGTATTACCTTGTAGACAGTGGCTCCCAATCTTATAGACAGATACGTTGATGTAATTTACCTTGTAGACAGTTGCTCCCAATCTTATAGACAGATACATTGATGTAATTTACATTGTAGACAGTGACTTCCAATCTTATAGACAGATAAGTTGATGTAATTTACCGCTTAGACAGTGGCTCCCAATCTTATAGACAGATAAGTTGATGTAATTTACCTTGTAGACAGTGGCTCCCAATCTTATAGACAGATAAGTTGATGTAATTTACCGCTTAGACAGTGGCTCCCAATCTTATAGACAGATAAGTTGATGTAATTTACCGCTTAGACAGTGGCTCCCAATCTTATAGACAGATAAGTTGATGTAATTTACCTTGTAGACAGTGGCTCCCAATCTTATAGACAGATAAGTTGATGTAATTTCCACTTAGACAGTGGCTCCCAATCTTATAGACAGATAAGTTGATGTAATTTACCGCTTAGACAGTGGCTCCCAATCTTATAGACAGATAAGTTGATGTAATTTACCTTGTAGACAGTGGCTCCCAATCTTATAGACTGATTGGTTGATGTAATTTCCACTTAGACAGTTGCTCCCAATCTTATAGACAGATACGTTGATGTAATGTACCTTTTAGACAGTTGCTCCCAATCTTATATACAGATAAGTTGATGTAATTTACCTTGTAGACAGTGGCTGCCAATCTTATAGACAGATTAGTTGATGTAATTTACCGCTTAGACAGTGACTCCCAATCCGATTGTGGCGACAGGTGTAGCAGACGCCATTGTAGTTACAAAGGTATCTGTAGCAGGTCAATATGCAGATCTCTTTACAGCCGAGGTAGTAGTGGGGTGGTGCACAGTCTGGTATGGAATGGTCAGTTAGACGATGTGGTGCACAGTCTGGTATGGAATGGTCAGTTAGACGAGGTGGTAGTGGGGTGGTGCACAGTATGGTACTGAATGGTCAGTTAGACGAGGTGGTAGTGGGGTGGTGCACAGTATGGTATGGAATGGTCAGTTAGACGAGGTGGTAGTGGGGTGGTGCACAGTCTGGTATGGAATGGTCAGTTAGACGAGGTGGTAGTGGGGTGGTACACAGTCTTGTATGGAATGGTCAGTTAGACGAGGTGGTAGTGGGGTGGTGCACTGTCTGGTATGGAATGGTCAGTTAGACGAGGTGGTGCACAGTCTGGTATGGAATGGTCAGTTAGACGAGATGGTAGTGATGTGGTTCAGACTCTGGTATTAAATGGTCAGTTAGACGAGATGGTAATTGAGTGGTGCCCAGTCTAGTATGAAATGGTCAATGTGGGCCCTGTTAGACGAGGTTGTAAGTGGTTGGTGTATTGTTATCAAATGGTCAGTGTGTGTCCAGTTTGAAGAGGTGATAATTGACATCTATTAAACATGGTCCGTTTTATAATAAAACCCATAACGTCTCTGTGTATACCTGAGAGACCATGATATCCCACAAATTGCGTGACTTTGTATCTTCGTTTAAAACATTTGTTCTACATGGTATTTGATCAACTTGCTTACCCCTCAGAACTGAAGTGTGTTTTTACCCTGGCGGACTTTTGACCAGGGACCACTCTACATTATGGTAGTTTTTTACGTGAATATGGGAGAGGGCCTTCGTGTACTCATTTTTATATGGCCCAAATTTTATTTGCCTATTCCCCCCCCCTCACCAACACAGACTCGATTCTCTTCTGCCTATCCTTCAATATTCTCGCTGTACAGTTCGTTCTTAACACTCATAACTCACAGATTCACCATTTCTACTGCATAACTCCTTAACTTTAACTCACTAATCGTTTCACGCGCAGATATGTGACGTACTTTGTGTCGCAGTTTAGAATTACCGCGCAGCAACTTTTGGTGAGGATAAATAATGTCTGTGTTTTTCAGGTGTAAAAATGTGCCAAAAAATAATGATGTGCAACATCGCACACGGGTTTTTTACTTCGCCTATTGACTAATAACGAGGGCACATTGCACTGCATCCCACCGAACACGGGCACATTTCAAGTGTTATAGCACAAGTACTGCATGGGGACCAACCTCACACAAGTACTGCATGGGGACCAACCCCTCCAACAAGTACTACATGGGGAGCAACCCCTCCAACAAGTACTACATGGGGAGCAACCCCTCCAACAAGTACTGCATCGGACCTACCCCACACAAGTACTACTTGGTGAACTTTCCCACACAAGTACTGCATGGGGGCCTACCCCACACAAGTACTGCATGGTAACCAACCTTCCAACTTCCCACAAAGGACCTACCTCCGTAAATTTCAATTTCGCACACGTCCAAGTTACCTTGGACCACACGAAAAGCTATGTTAGAAGCTCTGGACACTTTTGATTGGGCCAAATAGATCACATGACGTTGTCCGTGAGAAGAATTATACCCGAACACCGTGCTGTTGTTGTCAAAAGAAACTTGGAAAACGAAACTGTCAGTTGGCTGTTTGAGTTTGGGTTCAGCTGTTGGGATGGATGGCATTATAAGGCATTGTGTCACTTAAAACTGTCTATCATCAACTAAATATGATTCTTGTCTAGAAGTCAGTATCTCTAGAAACTGTCTATCATCAACTAAATATGATTCTTGTCTAGAAGTCAGTATCTCTAGAAACTGTCTATCATCAACTAAATATGATTCTTGTCTAGAAGTCAGTATCTCTAGAAACTGTCTATCATCAACTAAATATGATTCTTGTCTAGAAGTCAGTATCTCTAGAAACTGTCTATCATCAACTAAATATGATTCTTGTCTAGAAGTCAGTATCTCTAGAAACTGTCTATCATCAACTAAATATGATTCTTGTCTAGAAGTCAGTATCTCTAGAAACTGTCTATCATCAACTAAATATGATTCTTGTCTAGAAGTCAGTATCTCTAGAAACTGTCTATCATCAACTAAATATGATTCTTGTCTAGAAGTCAGTATCTCTAGAAACTGTCTATCATCAACTAAATATGATTCTTGTCTACAAGTCAGTATCTCTAGAAACTGTCTATCATCAACTAAATATGATTCTTGTCTAGAAGTCAGTATCTCTAGAAACTGTCTATCATCAACTAAATATGATTCTTGTCTAGAAGTCAGTATCTCTAGAAACTGTCTATCATCAACTAAATATGATTCTTGTCTAGAAGTCAGTATCTCTAGAAACTGTCTATCATCAACTAAATATGATTCTTGTCTAGAAGTCAGTATCTCTAGAAACTGTCTATCATCAACTAAATATGATTCTTGTCTAGAAGTCAGTATCTCTAGAAACTGTCTATCATCAACTAAATATGATTCTTGTCTACAAGTCAGTATCTCTAAAACTGTCTATCATCAACTAAATATGATTCTTGTCTAGAAGTCAGTATCTCTAGAAACTGTCTATCATCAACTAAATATGATTCTTGTCTAGAAGTCAGTATCTCTAGAAACTGTCTATCATCAACTAAATATGATTCTTGTCTAGAAGCCAGTATCTCTAGAAACTGTCTATCATCAACTAAATATGATTCTTGTCTAGAAGTCAGTATCTCTAGAAACTGTCTATCATCAACTAAATATGATTCTTGTCTAGAAGTCAGTATCTCTAGAAACTGTCTATCATCAACTAAATATGATTCTTGTCTACAAAACGATTGTTGTTGTTTTTCTTGTTGTTGAATTTTGTTGTCGATGTTTGAAAGTGCTGCTCAGAGAAGTGTATGCTATGTAAAGGCTACCAGTATAAAAAGCTATTGTCTGTGGCAGGGGTGGGCAAACTACGGCCCGCGGGCCACATGCGGCTCGCCACTGAGTTTTTTGCGACCCGCGGGGAAGCCTGCGGTAATACTGAAAAAAAACAATAAATTTATGTTAAAGATGGATGATTGTACTTGATTCGAGGCTAAATTTAGGTCAGGTGCGGCCCCTTGATGTTATGTTTCTTACTCATGCCGCCCTCGCCCTAAAAGGTTTGCCCACCCCTGGTCTATGGTATGTAAAGGCTACCAGTATTAAGTACTGTTGTCTATGCTACGTGAATGCTAGCAGTATAAATAAATGTTGTCTATGCTATGTAAAGGCTACCAGTATAAAGTACTGTTGTCTATGCTATGTAAAGGCTACCAGTATAAAGAACTGTTGTCTATGCTATGTGAAGGCTATCAGTATAAAGAACTATCGTCTATGCTATGTAAAGGCTACCAGTATAAATAGCAATTCTAGTCACTATTCTGGGACTCTTGTATCTGAAGGTCAGTATCTTGTTCACGTCACCAGGCCAGTGGAAGCACTCAGTGCCAGTTCTATTGGCGTCGTTTAGCACGTTAGTTGTCAGCGAGCCATTGAAAGCTTTGATAGAACCCTCAACAGCTACATTACGGCCTGGAACAAACAGTAAACAAATACATTCAGTACCATGGTCTTATAGACTGGGAACAAACAAGTACACAATTACATTCAGTACCGTGGACTCATAAGCTGGGAACAAAAAAGTACACAATTACATTTAGTACCATCGACTCATAGGATGGGAACAAACAAGTACACAAATACATTCAGTACCGTGGACTCATAAGCTGGGAACAAACAAGTACACAATTACATTTAGTACCATCGACTCATAGACTGGGAACAAACAAGTACACAAATACATTCAGTACCTTGGTCTTATAGGCTGGGAACAAACAAGTACACAAATACATTTAGTACCATCGACTCATAGACTGGGAACAAACAAGTCCACAATTACATTCAGTACCGTGGACTCATAGGCTGGGAACAAACAAGTACACAATTACATTCAGTACCGTGGACTCATAGGCTGGGAACAAACAAGTACACAATTACATTCAGTACCTTGGACTCATAGGCTGGGAACAAACAAGTACACAATTACATTCAGTACCTTGGACTCATAGGCTGGGAACAAACAAATAAACAATTACATTCAGTACCGTGGTCTTATGGGCTGGGAACAAACAAGTAAACAACTGCATTCAGTACCGTGGACTCATAGGCTGGGAACAAACAAATAAACAATTACATTCAGTACCGTGGACTCATAGGCTGGGAGCAAACACATTTTGACCTACTGACCCCCGTTTATGTAGAGAGAACAAACGGAGCCGTTCCCTTGCCAGGTAAGTTCCACGTACGTCACTATGATGTCGTTGCTGCAGTATATATCCAGGTTGTTGGTGTCCTCAGCCACCACCCGCATGTTGTCACATACCTTGGCTTCTTGAAACACCATCGTCACATTGAATACTGTGGGGGAAGGGGAGGGAGGGGGATAACTGTTTTTAATAACTTTACAAACTTCCAACATTTCGGCATTGATTTTTTAAAGTCGTGTTTTATTTTTTGATATCTTCAATGTCGTTATACTCATTCGATGTCATTTTATGGACGTTATGAAAGATCTCACTTTTCTCTTTATATCCCTTATATTAACTTCACCGCCGTCTCTATCTGTCTTGGGCGGGCACCGCGGAAAAACAAAAGTAAAAAATGACCCATTTCCAGGGAATGCATCGAGCTGACATTTGGCACACGGCCCCGTGTCACCTAACAATGCATGGTATCAAAATTTCAGATCGATCGAACGTACAGTTATTAAATTAATGCATTTTTAGTTTATCTATATAAACTATAGGTAGCGGTCGCTATCGTTTACATTTTAAGGGTCACTTGACTTCACCCCAGCCACAGGTGAACACATCTCGTGTTTCAACCAGGTGTACCGGCGTGCTTTTGTTTACATTTTGCGTGTCACGCTGAGCTCGGCCCAGCGATCGGTGACAAGACCTTTCCCCTCTCCCCCCCCCCGGGTTTAAAGCAAAGGGGAGTAAAGACAGATTCAGTCTGTAAATATTTGTAAATACTTTTAGTTCTGTCTCACATATAAGGGATTTATAGTAAAAAAAAACTATGTTTTTACGGTGTTTTAAAATTAAATCCCTTATATTACCTTCACCGCCGTCTCTTGGGCAGGCACCGCGGAAAAACAGAAGTAAAAAATGACCAACTTCCTGTCATGCCATCGAGCTGAAATTTGGCACACGGACCCGTGTCACCTAACAATGCATCTTATCAAAAATTCAGATTGATCGAACGTACAGTTATAAATTAATGCTTTTTTAGTTTATCTATATAAACTATATGTAGCGGTCGCTATTGTTTACATTTTACGGGTCACTTGACTTCACCCCAGCTTTCGGTGAACACATCTTGTGTTTTAACCAGGTAAACCACCTTGAGTTGAGTGTCCGCGTTGACGCCACCCGTCCATGTCCACACCCCCTCCCCCAAGTTTTAAAGCCAGGGGAGATAATTTCGGTTTCAGTCTGTAAAAGATTGTCACGTTTGAACATAATCAATACTTTTAGTTATGTCTCATATATAAGGGATTTATAGTAAAAAAAACTTTGTTTTTACGGGGTAGTTTTATTAAATCCCTTATATTAACTTCACCGCCGTCTCTCTCTGTCTTGGCCACCGCGGAAAATTAGAAGTCAAAATTAACCCACTTCCCGTAATGCCATCGAGCTGAAATTTGGCACACGGACCCATGTCACCTAACAATGCGTCGTATAAAAAATTCAGATCGATCGAACGTACAGTTATTAAATTAATGCATTTTTAGTTTATCTATATAAACTATAGGTAGCGGTCGCTATCGTTTACATTTTACGGGTCACTTGACTTCACGCCAGCCACCGCTGAACACATCTCGTGTTTTACCCAGGTAAACCGGCATGCTTTTGTTTACATTTTGCGTGTCACGCTGAGCTCGGTCGAGCGATCGGTGACAAGACCTTTCCCCTCTCCCACCCCCACCCGGGTTAAAAGCAACGGGTAGTTAAGACAGATTCAGTCTGTAAATATTTTTCGCGTTTAAAAATAATCAATACTTTTATTTATGCCTCATATATAAGGGATTTATAGTCAAAAGCTTTGTATTTACGGGTTTGTTTTATTACCCACTTACCCTCACTACTGACCACGACTCTCACACAGGTATAGACAGTTGACACACTTACCCTCACTACTGACCACGACTCTCACACAGGTATCGACAGGTGACCCACTTACCCTCACTACTGACCACGACTCTCACACAGGTGTAGACAGTTGACCCACTTACCCTCACTACTGACCACGACTCTCACACAGGTATAGACAGGTGACCCACTTACCCTCACTACTGAACACGACTCTCACACAGGTATAGACAGGTGACCCACTTACCCTCACTACTGACCACGACTCTCACACAGGTATAGAAAGGTGACCCACTTACCCTCACTACTGACCACGACTCTCACACAGGTATAGACAGTTGACCCACTTACCCTCACTTCTGACCACGACTCTCACACTGGTATAGACAGTTGACCCACTTACCCTCACTACTGACCATGACTCTCACCCAGGTATAGACAGTTGACCCACTTACCCTCACTACTGACCACGACTCTCACCCAGGTATAGACAGGTGACCCACTTACCCTCACTACTGACCACGACTCTCACACAGGTATAGACAGTTGACCCACTTACCTTCAAGACTGACCACGACTTTCACACAGGTATAGACAGTTGACCCACTTACCTTCAAGACTGACCACGACTCTCAGCCAGGTATAGACAGTTGACCCACTTACCCTCACTACTGACCACGGCTCTCACACAGTTATAGACAGTTGACCCACGTACCTTCAAGACTGACCACGACTCTCAGCCAGGTATAGACAGTTGACCCACTTACCCTCACTACTGACCACGACTCTCACACAGGTATAGACAGTTGACCCAATTACCCTCACTACTGACCATGACTCTCACCCAGGTATAGACAGTTGACCCACTAACCCTCACTACTGACCACGACTCTCACCCAGATGTAGACAGGTGACCCACTTACCCTCACTACTGACCACGACTCTCACATAGGTATAGACAGGTGACCCACTTACCCTCACTACTGACCACGACTCTCACACAGGTATAGACAGTTGACCCACTTACCCTCACTACTGACCACGACTCTCACCCAGATGTAGACAGGTGACCCACTTACCCTCACTACTGACCACGACTCTCACACAGGTATAGACAGTTGACCCACTTACCTTCAAGACTGACCACGACTTTCACACAGGTATAGACAGTTGACCCACTTACCTTCAAGACTGACCACGACTCTCAGCCAGGTATAGACAGTTGACCCACTTACCCTCACTACTGACCACGGCTCTCACACAGTTATAGACAGTTGACCCACGTACCTTCAAGACTGACCACGACTCTCAGCCAGGTATAGACAGTTGACCCACTTACCCTCACTACTGACCACGACTCTCACACAGGTATAGACAGTTGACCCAATTACCCTCACTACTGACCATGACTCTCACCCAGGTATAGACAGTTGACCCACTAACCATCACTACTGACCACGACTCTCACCCAGATGTAGACAGGTGACCCACTTACCCTCACTACTGACCATGACTCTCACATAGGTATAGACAGTTGACCCACTTACCCTCACTACTGACCACGACTCTCACCCAGATGTAGACAGGTGACCCACTTACCCTCACTACTGACCACGACTCTCACACAGGTATAGACAGTTGACCCACTTACCTTCAAGACTGACCACGACTTTCACACAGGTATAGACAGTTGACCCACTTACCTTCAAGACTGACCACGACTCTCAGCCAGGTATAGACAGTTGACCCACTTACCCTCACTACTGACCACGGCTCTCACACAGTTATAGACAGTTGACCCACTTACCTTCAAGACTGACCACGACTCTCAGCCAGGTATAGACAGTTGACCCACTTACCCTCACTACTGACCACGACTCTCACCCAGGTGTAGACGAATGGTTCCGTTAGGTTGATGCTGATGACGTTGTATGGTGGATCGTAGCACGTGCTATCGTTGTTGTCGTTCAGAAGCGGGTTGCTGGCGAGGCCTTCGATGGCCAGGTCATCTGGTCAAACAAGCATCAACAACTGTTATGTTAGATTTTCGTAGCATGTCCGAATGTGTGTTCGATTTTGATTAACTTTGATATGTTTTCTAAACACAAGATTGCACAGTTTTTAACATTGTTTGGTTCTTGTTCTTAAATTAGACATTTCTTGTCTTGTACATTACTTGTGATGGAACCATTGAACTATTTATATCTGCTTGTAGAGTACAAAAGAATCTACAATTTTAAGTAGGGAAATTAACTGTTTGGGGTTAGTTTCTGTCCTAACGATAAAAGTATCACATTCTACCTGGAATCAATAGAAAGGTCCCCAACAATGTACTCACTGTTCAGACAGATTACATCTCTATAACTTTGCCTTTGTACTTTCTGTATTGACAAATGACACCTCTATACAAATATCTGTGTAATCACTGTACTGACAGATGACATCTCTGTGACACTGTTGGTTTGTTTACTTACTGTACTGACAGATGACATCTCTGTGACACTGTTGGTTTGTTTACTTACTGTACTGACATATGACATCTCTGTGACACTGTTGGTCTGTTTACTTACTGTACTGACAGATGACATCTCTGTGATACTGTTGGTCTGTTTACTTACTGTAATGACATATGAAATCTCTGTGACACTGTTGGTCTGTTTACTTACTGTACTGACATATGAAATCTCTGTGATACTGTTGGTCTGTTTACTTACTGTACTGACAGATTACATCTCTCTAACATTTCCTATGTACTTATTGTTCTGACAGATTAAATCTCTATAACATTGTTCTTAATCTACTGACAGATGACATCTCCTTAAACATTGTTCTCACTGAACTGACAAATGACACCTCTATACAAATATCTGTGTAATCACTGTACTGACAGATGACATCCTTGTGACACTGTTGGTTTGTTTACTTACTGTACTGACAGATTACATCTCTGTGATACAGTTGGTTTGTTTACTTACTGTACTGACATATGACATCTCTGTGATACTGTTGGTCTGTTTACTTACTGTACTGACAAATGACATGTCTGTGACACTGTTTGTCTGTTTACTTACTGTACTGACAGATGACATCCTTGTGACACTGCAGGTCTGTTACTTACTGTACTGACATGATAACGCGAACCATCCGTCCAGACAGGAGTAGCCAGTCCTACAACTACCATCTCTGTGACACTGCTGGTCTGTTTACTTACTGTACTGACATGACAACGCGAACCATCCGTCCAGACACGAGTATCCAGTCCTACAACTACCATCTCTGTGACACTGCTGGTCTGTGCAGTGACACACGTACTGACACCATGGGCCGAAGAACCCATGTTGACATTGGATGGCTGAATAAAACAATAACTAGAAGTAAAAAAAATATTTTTTTAAACTACGTTTTTATAAGTGGACCAAAGAGAAGGAAATAATTATAACTTATAAGATCAATTACTTTGATTTAATAAGACTAAAAACGTTGGGCGGGTGTTTGGTATAAAAATTATAGATTTATAATTTAGAAGACAAAAGAGAGATCTATAAATGAGAGAATGATTGAACTGCATGTAAAACCTCCTAAGCGCCCGCCCAACGTTTAGTCATATTAAATCAAAGTACTTGAACTTATAAGTTTTAAATTATTTTCTTCTTTTTAGTCCACTTATAAAATCGTGTTTTTTAAAAATCCTTTTTATTCTTTATTTATTTTCTCCTTTTTAGTCCACTAATAAAAACGTGGTTTTTTTTAAAATCTTTTTTTACCTCTATTTATTTCACCAAACACCTCATCAGCGCCCGACCAAAGTTTTAATACCACGGCGATGAGGTCACGAGGTGAACTAGGCACGTGAAATTGAACTACAGCAGACGGATACAAATGCTTATATAGAGATAAACTAAAAATGCAATAATTTAATTGCGGTAAATTTTATCGATCTGAAAGTTTTATACTATGCATTGTCATTTAAGATCTATGTGTGGTAAAATTTTGAGCTCTCTAGAACCATCAGAAGTGGTTCAATTTTACGTTGGCAAATTTGAATAATTGCGGACAGACACGAAAGCTAGTTCATAAAAACGTGGTAAAAAAATGTTTTTTTTTAAAGTCTTTTTTTTCAAATGTTGGTGTGAGAAGGGGCATAATTGATAAAGGGAATATTTGAATAATCAAAACTCCTGTTTCTCCTCTTGTATTATCATGTCAATTCAGATTTAGTTTCGTATTAATGAACTGTTAAACACGGGGAATGTGGTCATCGTTGGTCGGTGTGAACTCCGGTGACCCGCACGTGGATGTAAATAATAGCAGACGGATACAGATGCTATATAGAGATAAACTATAATGCATTAATTTAATTACGGTACATTCGATTGATCTGAAATTTTGATACAATGCATTGTCATACAAGATCTATCTGTGGTAAAATATTGAGATCTCTAGGACCATTAGAAGTGGTTTAATTTTACGTTACAAGATTTGACGGATACAACATACACACAGTGTGACTTAAATTAAAGCGTGTAAAAACGTACCAGGGAGATAGATGATGTAGGTCATTGGTACCAGGGAGATGATGTAGGTCATTGGTACCAGGGAGATGATGTAGGTCATTGGTACCAGGGAGATGATGTAGGTCATTTGGTACCAGGGTGATGATGTAGGTCATATTTGAGGTATAAGCAGGCAAGTACTTACGAGGCAATGGACGTGTCGGCTTGACTGTCCGGCCTGTCACTTTGGTGGACAATGTCTTTGTGGTGGACAATGTCTTTGTGGTGGACAATGTCGTTGTTATTGTGGACAATGTCGTTGTTGTTGTGGACGATGTCGTTGATGTTGTTTCTCGTGTGGTTGTTGATGATGTTGTCGTTGTAATGTCCACTGCTGTTAGAAACATCATTGACAAGATAATACAATAAGCAAAAACAACAAGAAACAAACATCTGGTTCTATTTTCAAACTGCTGTTAGAAACATCATTGACAAGATAATACAATAAGCAAAAACAACAAGAAACAAACATCTGGTTCTATTTTCAAACAAAGTGGAAACCTCTTCATAAAGATCCAACAACTAGAAGTGACAAGTTGAAATGTTAGTCAACTGTCAGCATGAAAATAAGAACAGATCTTCAACAAACAAGAACTAAGTAAATGGCATTCTCTCGACTCATTTCACGTCTTCTCCTAAAGCAGAAACAAGCAAATACCTCTACAACATTGGTGGCATAACTTTTTTGGGGCCGCGTGACCGAAATTCTACCAAAACCCAC
Source organism: Ampullaceana balthica (assembly GCA_944989445.1). Lineage (NCBI taxonomy): Eukaryota > Metazoa > Mollusca > Gastropoda > Lymnaeidae > Ampullaceana > Ampullaceana balthica. Next base: position 35,230 of record CALYLW010001432.1, read on the forward strand.
TTTTGTATTTCAAAATGCCTGCACTCCAATTATACCCGAAACATGGGAGTTTGGCTTAGCAAAACAACACACACTTGTATTAAGACTTGAAAAGAAAAAACATATGTTAGTCTGTTTCTTGTATCATATGCGCTATGACCCCAAATTGAAAAGAGCTGTTCACACGCATAAGATGATCCAAAGAAAGTAAGAATAGCACCCCTCGCTCCGCCCCCGAGTATTTCCATTTAATTAAAGATATATGGCAGAGACCTCCAGGGTTTAAGGATTTCATAATTATCACCTGTGCTGTCTTGTGTGATCTTGTTAAACTCAATCTTCTAAATTCTAAAGTGTTGCACGCAGATCAGAGAATTTTCTTTTTCACTTAGAGCTTTCTTAAAATTCCAAAAGCCACATTTCAAGATTTTTGAGATCTAACCATTGTAAGCAAGAAAGATGAATTTCTTCAAACTTAGATTTATCTGGAGTAATAAGAAAACACATGGTTCTTTCCATCTGATGGATCTGTAGAAATCTGTTATTAAAATTCTACTTTGCAGCTGCTACGATGCTTAGAAATTCCTTGTAGATTTCTTCATGATTTGGACGTGTGTGTGCAAATTGTGTAGAATGTTCTGGCAACTTTAGATTATGGAAAGATTTTATCTGCCCACTTGACAAGTCTCTTTCCAAAGCATGCAGTTTTCTTTCAAAGGTTTTTACGTCGCAAAACATCATTTCTGCCGTTTTCCCAAAGCCTTGCAGTTGCTTGTTCAGTACAATGACGTGTTATGTAAAATCTACCTTTAAAAAAAAATGTTGTTAAGCAAGACAATATCAGTGAGCTGTGGGTAATTTTGCCCCTTATCATTCAAAAATAGCCTTATTTCATACAAGCAGCTTACAAATCTCGGTAAAACCCATCGGACATTATTGTATATAAGCATTGTGTTAAACTGTGATTAAACCTTATCAAGAAATGCTTGAAACACTCGAAAATTAAGAGTTATATCCATGACGTAATTCTCAAATTTGGTGACATCTTTGAGATCATCGTCTAATATTGTGCTGCTGTCCCGGGCTAAAAGAGCTTCTTAGTGATTGACACAACTAAACTGAATAAGTGGATGTTTTGCTTCTTTAACTTTAACATAGAACTTTATAAAACCAGATGATGTTCCTAACATACCAGGCGCGCCATCATTAGTCGTTGAAACTACAACTTACATTTTCTGTTAAATGTTTTTATTTTTGAAAAAGAAAAAACTTCCATGACAACATTGTAATTATCTATTCATTGCGTACTTTCGGCCACTGATGCCAATTTCTCTTAGCGTATCACCAACATAAATCTAAATTTTGTTGCTAGCCTTGCATTAGTATTTATATCTGTGCTTTATAATTCAGCGGCTAGCTGCTGGCTAGTATCACTTGCTATCCGCAGGAATCATTCTATAACAGTTTATCCGCTTATTGATGCGTCGTTTTATTGTGTCCTTATTTGAAAAGTCATGAATTAAGAAATTACTTCAACTCCCAGACAACATGACGTCTTTGATTAAATCCCCATCACAGAGCGGTTTACCATGTTTTTTGCAGGCACAGTGAAATATGAAGCCTGGCCGTTGTTAGATGTATATTGTAGAAAGATAATTATACAATATCCGTTCAATAAACACCTTCCGTTCAGCTTCAACAAGTTTGACAACAAGTAATTGAAACTTTCAAGAACATACTGAGAGGCAGTGGCGTCACTAGGGGGGTGCGGGGGGGGGGCGGGCCGCCCCGGGTGACACCCATCAGGGGGTGACACCCGAGCCTAAAATTTTACTGTGTACGATTTTATGTCAGAAAACAAAATATGACACATTTGTTTAATCTAGAAAGAAATTAAGAAATACGATGAAATACGTTAAACGCGAAAATTCTTATTAAAAAAAATATCAGTTAACTTGCAATAATAAAACAATTAAAACAAATTAGGAGAAAAAAAAAGAAATAGTCGCAGCAGAGAGATCTTTAAAAAAGGCTGGAATGAAAGAGGCAGTGTCTTCTGTTTTAAAAGATATAAAGCCATTTGGTCTTGGACACACCGACAGCATGAACGAATCCCACCTCACGACTCCCTCCACCACAGTGGGGTGGGGGGAATACGATTTTTATCACCCCCTCCCCCCCCCAAAAAAAAAGGAAAAAAATCAAATGATGGGTTCTCTTTGTTGATGTTTGTCTTGAGGGAAATTATGATTTCAATTTCTTTGAGTTGATATTTTTTATATATATATTTATTAAAGGCGTGAAAGCATAGATATGCATGTTTATATACAGGTAGTCCTCCGGTTACGACGGTCCCATCCCGACTTACGCTGTTTAGTGCTTACGATCGCATCCCCGTAAAGAATAGTACAAATATTACGCGTTATTCCGTATTTTAAAAAAAACATTTCATGAGGTAACGAATTCTTTTCTAATTTTTGAAATAACAAAAATTATTGAAAAATATGTATTATTATTATTTCAATCTACAACTTTCGTTTGCGAATTTTTCAAATGGCGAAGTTTTCAATCAAGTCAATAAAGCTGAGTAAGCTTACAAGTTCCTTTTCAATGCTCATTAGAGAGAGCATATTCAGCCTTTTTTGTCACATGCAAATTCTAACTCATTATATATTCTTTTCAACTTTGAAAAGGATCGCTCTCAGCTGCACTTTGATGTCATCATTGAAAGATAGATGCGAAGTGCGATGTGTACATTTGTAAAGGACTGTGTGAAATATAGCTCATTCAAAAGCAGCAAAATTTTTAGCTCTGTGCAAGTTTTTTGAGTTTCGCTTTGTGATAATTCCTTTTCCTTACCCTGAGCCTGGGGCTGGACAATAACTTTTTTAAGAGTTCTGAAAATTGGACTAATTCTGAAGGTAAGCAGTCTTCGAAATCACCCATGAACCTACATGTGGAAGAAAATCAGAATCCCCGAGCCTAGTGTTCTTTATGGGTCTTCCCAGAAGACCCCCTTAGCCATCTGGCCACCAAAGGGACGTAACAGCTGAGGAACCCCCCCCAAAAAAAAAGCGGTCACTTCTGAAGCGGCCACCTGGGCATCCAGGACATACAGTCGAAGTTGCACTCACAAGGAGGTGGTGGAATTTCCTACTACGACCCGCTACCACTTTGGCGCCATCCCGGCAAAGCACACGGGTCTCCATGGTTAGGACCGCCGCAGACCGGGGGATCATGAAAGACCTACCTAGGGTGCAACCCCCACTGGAAGGTTTCCTCAGAGCTGGCGTCCAATGCGTTCTTCGCGGCACTTTTTGCTAATCCGTACTGGCGCTCCTGGCCCTAAACCGGCACAGCTCGATGGCGTTGCTAGTAAATTGAGGGGGACGAAACGGTTGCTTCGGATTTACCCGACCCCTTCTTCGAAATCACTTGAATGTTCTTCCATTAACTTGGCTGCCCATCGGGTGGCGAAAGTACTGAGCTCAGTTAGGTTTGTAAGAAAGCCAAATTTCTCATGGATGTATCTATATTTTATATGCACCTAACCAATGTTGTAGGGCTTAAGAAAGTGTGTCAATGATTACCAGAAATACCTCAATCTTGAATTTTGTTCTCCAGGAGAATACTGTTTTGTTGATGTCCCTTTATCAAACTGAAACTTTCTTTTTTGTTTGATAGTATTGAAGATTGTTTACACTGTTTTTACCACGGACTTTTCATTTCCTTTGTCTTCATAGGAATAAAATTAAGAATGCTATTTTTTTAACAAACTCAATGAGAGACTTCCTTTCTAAAATTGTTTCCCAAATTTCAAGTAAAATAGCGACTTCCAGTTGTTCAATTTCCTTTAGAAATCCTTCTTCTTTAAGTCGGCAGTCACGTGGCTGATTTTCATTCGTTGCTAATTCTTCCAGTGCTGCGATATTCTCATGGTATGAGCTATTAACAGACCTTACAGCATAATGTCAGGCTAACCATCTTGAGTCAGACAAGGCTTTGTTAGCATGTATCAATTTCATATGTTTTTGAAGTACCTGTCAACGATGAGTAGATGCAACAAGTCGGGTATAAAGATTTTGCAGAAGACAAAAACATCTTACTGCAGTAGGACAACCTGCTGCTCTTTTCCCAACCAAATTAAAGGAATGAGCTGTGCACGGCACATAATGAGCTACAATGCACTTCTCACGAAGAATAGCCTGGTTTCCGTTATACTTCCTACTCATTTGCAGCATTGCCGTATGACTGTCCAAGGCATTTTTTAGGGATTCGTACAAACATAATGGCCTGCATCTTTATTATACACTATAATTCATAAAAAGTTTGGGGGCCCTTAAATTATTGGGGGCTTTAGCCCGTTCAGCAGCCCCTCTTTTAATCCGCCATAGGGGGGGGGGAGTCAACGCATCTGAGACGATGTGGTACGAGGAGGGGGTGTTAAAGAAATGTGACGTCACATCAAAAACGCGAAACTTTAAATAAAAGTTCCACTTAAATATTTGATTGTTTACCATTTATTTAATTACGTTTTCAATGACTTCACGCGTGTTACGATATTACAGTGCAGACTTACCCTAAATACATATTTAAATGACAAAAAATAATTTGCAACATGCTAATTTTTATTGAGAAAATACGTTTCGGGGAGGGGTGTCAAAGTCAAAGCTTTGTGACGTCATATCGTAAAAAAGGGGTGGGGTCTAGGTTTTTGTGACAAAGTATTACGCTGGGGGAGGGTGGGGTAAAAATCGGCAACCTCTCGTGACGTCATTTATGGACGGCCCCATCAGTCGTGAAGGGTGACACCATGAGCTACCGCCCCGGGTGACACCAACCCTAGTGACGCCTCTGCTGAGAGGCTCTCCTTGTCGAATATGCTCGCGTGGCATAAGTTCGCAATCACTGCCTTAGAATATCTTGGACTTAATTTGGGAACTTATCTTTGATCTATAGTGACCTATGACGTCATCTAAAAGACTGATGCGTATACCAATCCAGTCCCAATCGTATAGCACAAGTTCTTACAATTACAGTCGCTGTCGTTGTAACACAAGTACTTACCACTACATCCATCTAGGTAGCACAAGTACTTACCATTACAATACCAGTCGTAGTAGTGCAAGTACTTACCATTACAGCAGCCACCGTGGTAGAGAATGTACTTACAATCACAGACGCCATCGTGGTAGCGCATGTACAAACCAATGCAGTAGCCTTCGTGGTAGCGCATGTACTTAACATTACAGTCGCCGTCGAGGTAACACAAGTACTTACCTTTACAGTCGCCGTCGAGGTAGCCCAAGTACTTACCATCACAGTCGCCGTCGAGGTAGCAAGAGTCCTCAATTGACGAGCTAACACACGACCTGTTGCAGTAGATGGAGTGATGCAGCGGGGGACATGCTGAAAAAATATACAAATTTGAACATTATTTGATCAAGTTAGGTGATGGTGAAATTTCCCACCATATTACAGAAGTATACCATCTCTCAAGTGAAATATACCATCTTTCAAATGAAATACACCATCTCTCAAATCAAATATACCATCTTTAAGATGACATGCTCCATATTTCAAATGCAATATACCATCTTTAAAATGAAATAAATCATATTTCAAATGAAGTATACCACCTTGCAAACATATCTGAACGTAAATCAGATATGGTACCTGGCTGAATCTACCATAGGAGCTGCCAATACTCACCGCCAAAGATCTCCACCTCTGTGACGTCATAACTTTTAAATACTGGATGGTTGACAAAAAAATGCAGGCTGACGAATTTGACCTTTTCCCAGGAACTTGACAAAATTGTTGCCTTAAACGCGCCCGGCGGCACGGCATGTTTCCCTTCAGTTTTACGGTGGATTGCCTTTTGTGATGCATCGAAGAGTTTCAAATCTAATTTCAAGTCGTTTGTCAGGCCTGTCATGGTAAGAGTAACAGCTGTTAGCATCAGCTTGATTATTTTATACCCAAGCACGGGAAATTATCATGTCTAAACGTGTTGAAAGCAATAACCAAATGGAAAGAAGAAGATGATTAAATCAGATAATATAACTCGAGGTGAAATAAGAGAAAGTCAAACGGATTTACAAGACTGAATAAAAGTCTAGATAACAAGGCTTAATCCCTCACTACAAACGTCTTCATGGACCAACAACAGGGCATTCGGTATAGGTAAACTGTGGTCATACCTTCATCTGATGATAGTTTTATCTGCGATACCTTCACCTTGCTATATCTTTACCAAATTATATCTTTACCTGGTGATACCTTTACCTGGTGATATTTTCACCTAGTGATACCTTTACATAACTTTACTTAGTGATATCATCACCTATTCTGTAAGTGCAAGGATTTACACCAAGTATCTTTGAGACACCCTCGATCGCGCCAATGGCACCAGCTGGACCTCATCATCACCAGGCGTGCACAACTGGCTAGCGTCCTACTCACCCGCAGATGTCACAGTGCCGACTGTGACACGGATCACTCTCTCGTGGCCAGCAAGGTGCGTATAATGAGGAAAAACTCGTACTACACCAAGAATAAAACAAACCCGTAAAAACAAAGTTTTTGACTATAAATCCCTTATATGTGAGACAGAGCTTAAAGTATTGATTATGTTCCAACGCAACAAAAATTTACAGCCTGAACCCGAAATTATCTCCCTTGGCTTTAAAACTATGTCAACTCTAGCAGACGACACATTCTAAATAGTGATTTATATAGTATAGATTATAGATAAACTAAAAATTCATTAATTTCATAACAGTACGTTCGATCGATCTGAAATTTTGATACGATGCATTGTTAGGTGAGACGGGTCCGTGTGCCAAATTGCAGCTCGATGGCTTCCCTGGAAGTGGTTCATTTTCGACTTTTGTTTTTCCGCGGGTGGACGGGCGTCGCGGGACGACAAATGAGACGGCGGTGAAGTCAATATAAGGGATTTAAAAAGGGATGTCCACGCGTCAACACCTTCTGCACGGAAGACCCTTTGAAAAGACAGCTGTTCACAGACAAAGTACATGACGTCCCCGTGCGTCACCATTGACTCCAAATGGACCAATATCAGAGACACGATCTATACATAAGCATCAAATCCCTTTGCCAAAAAATCTCACAAAAACACGGACTGGTTTAATACACATTGGGATGAGATGAAACCTGTCACTGAAGCCAAAAGGAAAGCTCTTATGATGAAACCTGTCACTGAAACCAAAAGGAAAGCTCTTATGATGAAACCTGTCACTGAAGCCAAAAGGAAAGCTCTTATGATGAAACCTGTCACTGAAGCCAAAAGGAAAGCTCTTATGATGAAACCTGTCACTGAAGCCAAAAGGAAAGCTCTTATGATGAAACCTGTCACTGAAGCCAAAAGGAAAGCTCTTATGATGAAACCTGTCACTGAAGCCAAAAGGAAAGCTCTTATGATGAAACCTGTCACTGAAGCCAAAAGGAAAGCTCTTATGATGAAACCTGTCACTGAAGCCAAAAGGAAAGCTCTTATGATGAAACCTTTCACTGAAGCCAAAAGGAAAGCTCTTATGATGAAACCTGTCACTGAAGCCAAAAGGAAAGCTCTTATGATGAAACCTGTCACTGAAGCCAAAAGGAAAGCTCTAATCGCCTACAAGGAAAAGCCTACACCCGACAGGCTGCATGCCTTAAAAACAGTCAAGTTGCATGCCCAAAAATTCGAACGTCAATGTGCCAATACCTACTGGCTTAATCTCTGCGCAAGCATACAGACAGCTGCAGACATGGGCAATGTCAAAGCCGTGTATGAAAATACTAAAAAAGCAACTTGCCCTTTGACGTTCAAGGTTGCCCCCCTAAAGTCCAAAAGTGGAGAAATTATACAAGACCAGGAAGCGCAGCTAAAACGGTGGATAGAGCATTACGACAGTCTCCAGCACTGCTCTCGATGACATCTCTGTTATGCCAATCATGTCACTCCGCTGGGAACAGGGATACATCCCCCAGGACCTAAAGCAGAGGTTCCCAACCCCGTGCCTGCGGGCGCCATGGCGTCCGTGGAACGATTCGTATGTGCCCGCCAGAGAGACAAAAGTTTTCATAAATATAAATTAAAATTGTGAATTATATTTATTTATTTGTTAGAATTCTGAGGCCTAGGTTTATAACAAACGTGTGTATGTTTGCGATATTGTACTTATTAGTGGTTCCTTTGCTGACAGTACTTGTCGCAACTTGTCTAGCGTCGAGCCAGACTACACTCTTCACGCTAGCCTGGAACAAGGAGTGATGTGCAAACAGCATTCACCGCCTGGATCCGCGTTGTTGTCATTGTTATTGCGATTGCTGCCCGCCCGTTCGAGTCGTGACCGTGAGCTAAGAGACATCTTCGTCTGACGAAACACGAATTAGGAGTGTTGATATTCCTTCTGTAAATTTATAACGGGCTAAAAGCGAGGTGCGTAATCTATTATATTAATAAGCGATAATCTATTATGTTTGTGGGGATAATTATAGTCCTTGTTATAATAAATTTATGCATTTAATGTAGAACAGACTTTTGCTAAATCATTGATATTATATTTTAGTTCAAATACTATTTATTTATTTTTTTTTAGACCTAAAATGAGTTGACCGAGTAAAAGACAACAAACCTATAATTTTAACACTGACTGGGAGGAATCATGTTGTTTCGTTAATTTGAAAAATAAAAGCGTTTGTTTGTTGTGTGGTATTAGCATTGCAGTGCCAAAAAAACATAATGTTGAACGACACTTTCAGACAATTCATGCCACTTTTGATGTGAATTATCCACTTAAATCTGAAGTAAGAAAGAAAAAAATACGTCAACTAAAATCAAGTCTAACTGCACAGCAGACTGTTTTCACTAGACATGTGGACAATTCTAAAAAAGGCTACCATTGCTTCTTTCAAAATTTCTCACATGCACGCACAAAAGAAGAAATCTTTCATTGATGGTGAGTTGTTTCAGGAACTATTTTTGACTGATGCCGATTGTTTGTTTGTTGGATTTTCTAAGAAACGTGTGATTGTCTCAGCAATACAAGACTTACAGTTGTCAAATAACACAGTCACAAGAAGAAAACATGCAATTTGAACAGACATACAAACTCAGTTAAAGACTGACTTGGAAATATGTGACTGGTTCTCGCTAAATTTGAAGAGTCAACAGATATATCAGACACTGCACAGTTAGCAGTTATGGTGAGAATGGTATTTAGTAACTTCACAGTAAAAGAGGATATGTTACAAATATTACCTATGAAAGGACAGTCAAGGGATGAGGATATTTATAATACATTCAGAACATACGCCAAGTCAATAAATATGCTTTTGCACAAGCTGTCTGTGATAACCACCGATGGGGCACCAGCAATGGTAGGTAAAAACAAAGGATTTATTGCCCTCAGCAAGAAGGATGAATCATTTTCAAACTTTATGTCCTACCGCTGTATTATCCACCAGGAAGCTCTGTGTTGTAAAATATTTCCATTTGAACACCTTATGAAAATAGTTACAAAAATAATCAATTATATTCGAGCAGCTCCTCTGCAACACCGACTTTTCAAGGCCCTGTTATAAGATACTGAAGATACAGAACATGATCTTATTCTGCATACTGAATTATTTTGGCTTACTAAATGAAAAGCTCTTACAAGATTTGTGAGTTTAATTGAAGAAATAAAAACATTTATAAACGATCAAAAGGAAAATTATGATGAACTAGCTGACTCTCGCTGGCTGATTGATTTGGGATTTCTCACAGACATCATGGAAATTTGAATTTCTAAAATTTGGAGTTGCAAGGGAAAGACAAAAACATAGATGAAATGATAAGCTCTGTAAAGTCATTTTAAGCTAAATTGGATTTGTTGATATAACATCTGCAGATCAATTCTCTCGTACATTTCCCACATATGAAGAAAATGCTTGATAACAACGAATTAAACGGGTCATTATTTATTAACCATCTTCAAGTGTTATAAAAACATTTTGAAGATAGTTTTTTGCAGTTTACACATATCGAGCCAATTGTTTCCTTCTGTATCAATCCTTTTACTTGCCAAATAAATGTAATTGAAATGGCCGCATGTATTGCAGATTTTATTCAAGGTAAGACAGAAGAACTAGAGTTAGAAATGTTGGACCTTAAGAATGATATTTTGCTAAAATCCTTAATATCAGAGGACTTTTGGAATACAGTGGACAGAGAAAACTTCCCATTTTTTTTAAAATAGCGGTATATAAAATTGAATCATTTTTCGGTTCGCCATATTTATATTTATAACATATATCATTGTTTTCAAACATGAACTTAATAAAATCAAGATATAGATCTCTACTCACCGATGAGCATCTTTATGATTGTTTGCTAACAGGATTATCCTTATACTCTCCTAATTGTGAGACACTGGCCAATGATATGCAATGCCAAAGATCACAATGACATATTGATATTATAATTTTTTATAAAATGTTTTCTTTGTATTTGTGTTTTTTGTTTACTTGGTTTACGTTTTGTAAATAAATTCCTCTCTGTGTATGCAGTTTTAATAATAGTTTAATTATTTTGAAACATGTTTGTTTATTATTTAATTAATTTATTAATAAATTATGAATATAAGAAAATAAATTATGGGAAAATGAGAAGTTATGGAAGGAGTTTGTCGATTAAAAATAGGTGTTGCCTGCCACCCTACCGATATTTTAGAATGTGCTCTAGAGTACAAAAAGGTTGGGAACCCCTGACCTAAAGGATGCAAATATAGTGACACTATATAAGAACAAGGGCGATAGCAGTGACTGCAATAGCTATCGTGACATCCAGAGGCGTAACTAGGTTTTTGGCGCCCTTGGCTAATTTATTTTTGGTGCCCTTGATAAATTGACAAGTTTCAGCTTTGCGATTTTTTAATTTGTTAGAAAAAATAATTGAATTTCTCTTATTTAATTTATGAAAATAATTACGTAGTCTGACAGTGACAGTCATAAAACGTGAATATAAAAACCTCCTATATATAAGGACCTCCTATATGGAGAACTGGCATCGGGAAAGAGGAAGACATGTCGCCCACGTCTTCGATTTAAAGATGTCTGCAACAGAGACATGAAAGCAGCCAGGATAAACAAAAGTGACTGGTAATGCAAAGCAGAAGACCGATCTACGTGGCGCACAGTTGTCAAAGATGGTGTCATAGTATTCGAGGAGCGAAGGATGGAGAAGGCTACAGGCAGAAGAGCTATGAGAAAGGCCAAAATATAGGGAAGCACGGAACTTTTGTGCAAAAGCTGTGGAAAAGACTGTCACTCAAAGATAGGACTGTTCAGCCACCCGAGGAAATGCAACCCAACCCAACGATGATGCACCATCGTCTCACGGGGCGGAAGGATGCCGACAGAAATCTCCACCTGGTGATACATGCACCTGGTGATATCAAGAAAACTCTCAATAAATTTACCATCAATCAATATACATAATTTGCTATGTATGTTCGTCCCTTCCGTTCGAAACGCTACTAATTTTAGAAAGCAGCGCACCAAATTACTGCACCAAAAATAACTCTTTTCAAACGTCCGCATAAAATAAATAAATTTAGAAATAAATGAATTTAAAAAATTTAAATAAAATAATGTAAATAAAAATAATTTTTTTAAAGGACACGCTTTTATTTACATATAGAAAGTGCACTAAAAAGAAGAAAATAAAAATGTTCTATGAAAAACAGGTGAAATCGGTGAACCTATCTACTGGACATAAAAGCGTGGGGCGCCCATCACAAATCATTTCTCATTGCAACTATTCTCTTACATATATAGATAAATATTTCTAATTAATGTTTTAGTAGCATTTATATGATCAAAGTTGTGAAACTTTTACTGTTTATTAAAATTCATACAAATTTGTTTTTATGTTTCGCAGGCTTGTACTAAAGCCCGCCACGTGGACCTATCCTCTGCCAGGTTTTCTCAGTTTTGTATATCAATGTTGGCTACTTTTATGTCTCTCCTGCATATGTCCATGTATCTGAGACATGGCCGACCAACCGACCTTTTCCCTGTCGCCAGCTCGCTGTATAGCACATATACATTTTTGACGGATGATACACTAGAACTTGAAGTAGATAAGGACTTACTTCCATGACAACTCAACAAATTTACTTACGATACTTGAAGTAGATAATGACTTACTTCCATGACAACTCAACAAATTTACTTACAATACTTGAAGTAGATAAGGACTTACTTACAAGACAACTCAACAAATTTACTTACAATACTTGAAGTAGATAAGGACTTACTTACATGACAACTCAACAAATTTACTTACAATACTTGAAGTAGATAAGGACTTACTTACATGACAACTCAACAAATTTACTTACAATACTTGAAGTAGATAAGGACTTACTTACATGACAACTCAACAAATTTACTTACGATACTTGAAGTAGATAATGACTTCGAAGACAATTCTCTCCCTGCTGAGCTCTAGAGTCCAGGAATTGAAGTATATTCGGTTGCGTGTAAGGGTACTGACTGAAATGCTGCTTCGCTCGCCATCCACAAGGTAGGGGGCGTTGTTGTCCCCCGTTGATACTGGTATGCTGGAGATGCCATGGAGGGCGACGTTCTGACCTGTGGTCAGACAACGACTTGGCCGTAACGACATGGTGGTCATCAGTGAGCGATTTTCAGGGAGTTAAGACATAAGTGGGGGTAATAAAAAATTCCAGGCCTCATGTGATTTGTTAAAATCGTTCTATGGTTCAAACAAGTATGTTTCAAATCATATCTCTGTACAAGTAGGTACCACAAGCTGACATTTGTATTGGACTCTAGGATTGTTATCAACATTTATTATTATCTGATGGTTGTATTTAGCCTCACAACATTTCTTATTGTCTCAGTGTTCTACTTGGCGTCACAACATTTCTTATTGTCTCAGTGTTCTACTTGGCATCACAACATTTCTTATTGTCTCAGTGTTCTACTTGGCGTCACAACATTTCTTATTGTCTCAGTGTTCTACTTGGCATCACAACATTTCTTATTGTCTCAGTGTTCTACTTGGCATCACAACATTTCTTATTGTCTCAGTGTTCTACTTGGCATCACAACATTTCTTATTGTCTCAGTGTTCTACTTGGCATCACAACATTTCTTATTGTCTCAGTGTTCTACTTGGCATCACAACATTTCTTATTGTCTCAGTGTTCTACTTGGCATCACAACATTTCTTATTGTCTCAGTGTTCTACTTGGCATCACAACATTTCTTATTGTCTCAGTGTTCTACTTGGCATCACAACATTTCTTATTGTCTCAGTGTTCTACTTGGCATCACAACATTTCTTATTGTCTCAGTGTTCTACTTGGCATCACAACATTTCTTATTGTCTCAGTGTTCTACTTGGCATCACAACATTTCTTATTGTCTCAGTGTTCTACTTGGCATCACAACATTTCTTATTGTCTCAGTGTTCTACTTGGCATCACAACATTTCTTATTGTCTCAGTGTTCTACTTGGCATCACAACATTTCTTATTGTCTCAGTGTTCTACTTGGCATCACAACATTTCTTATTGTCTCAGTGTTCTACTTGGCATCACAACATTTCTTATTGTCTCAGTGTTCTACTTGGCATCACAACATTTCTTATTGTCTCAGTGTTCTACTTGGCATCACAACATTTCTTATTGTCTCAGTGTTCTACTTACCATCACAACATTTCTTATTGTCTCAGTGTTCTACTTGGCATCACAACATTTCTTATTGTCTCAGTGTTCTACTTGGCATCACAACATTTCTTATTGTCTCAGTGTTCTACTTGGCATCTCAAGGCTTTTTGGGTTATTTATATAAGTGCCAAGACTCAATCTTTAAATGAAATTTTCTTGTTTCTGTAAACTGCTAACGTTTCTTCTACTTTTTGATGTGTCTTGTTACGTGCAATGATGGTAAATAAATTTGTTGTTTTGAACTTGTTTGTGTTGACCTCACCTGCATAAAAGTTGACTGAACAGATTGACCTGTTGCCTTTCCAACTGACCTCAACCTTCGTGACCAATGTTAGCGTTAAGCAGCAGCTGATGTCCGCTGTGTACTCATCGACCAGGTGCACTTTCCGCCTTAAGCAGAACAACGAGCTATTTTCAGAGTTGATCACGGTTATATTATACGTGTTCCTGGTCACTAGGGATGTATATAACATATACCAATACACTATACATGTTCTTGAACACTAAGGATATATAACAAATACCAATACACTATACATGTTCTTGAACACTAAGGATATATAACATATACCAATACACTATACATGTTCTTGAACACTAAGGATATATAACATATACCAATACACTATACATGTATATATACAATTTATATCGATAAACTTCACATCTCCTTGTTCACTAGACATGAATAGAACAGTGGTTCTCAACCTTTTGAGATTCAAGGATCACTTGAAAAAATTGTGTCTTAACCGTGGATCACTGAAAATTGTTCTACAGCCACGCTGGAAATGTCTATATAATTATACTATTTGGTAAAATTATACTAAATTGCTTCGATTTTCTTGCTCCAAAAACAATATTGCATGGAAAAAGATTGTAATGGCTTTCTTTTGTAACGAAAAATACTTCACTTATACTAGTCTTAGACTTATATATTATTATTCAATTCGTACTGCTTACTATAAAAACATTTAAAGTCATAAACAGTAGTTAGTATTAGTAAGACTGCTACATTAGTTTATTGAGCGCAAGCCTTGAATTTACATCTAAACGAGGTGTAATACTTGAAAGACTCTATCATAGTTCAACTTCAAGGCGGGAACGATGCTTTGTTTTGATTGTAACCAATGCAGCAAATCCACATTTACAAAGATATGATGTTGCAAAGGGAAATTTATTTTTAAAGCTTTCTGAGACAGTTCTGAGTACTCCAAAATTTCATCAAGCTCACTTCCTGATGCAACATATTCAAAGTACAGTAGTATCAAATTGGTTTAATTCCGATGTTGGTAAATTTAATAAGTCAGTGTGTTCAAGAAACGGACTGGAAACCAACGAAAAACTCTGAACGTTCAAATCACCAAAG
Source organism: Ampullaceana balthica (assembly GCA_944989445.1). Lineage (NCBI taxonomy): Eukaryota > Metazoa > Mollusca > Gastropoda > Lymnaeidae > Ampullaceana > Ampullaceana balthica. The sequence goes on from CALYLW010001432.1 coordinate 50,326, forward strand.
TAGAATTTAAATTGATCCTGGGGTGATTGAATATGGTCAGAATTTAAATTTATCAGCAGTTTTTTATTGTTGACAGCATTTTCTGGTTTATCGGTAAATTCATACAATTGATAAAACATGGCAAAGTTACCCTTAAAATAATCTTGTTATCCAAAGATAAAGCTTTTTTCTTAAAAAGTAAAAGCAGACACTTGTCACTGGGGATAATTAAATATGTCTGCTTACCTTGCATAGTTGAATTAAATTTATACAGCTATTCAAAGAAGCTAAGTAAGCCAGAACAGCCACCCATAAGCTATCGTTCAAATAATCAATACGCTTTGATTTTTTTCTCTCCAAGAAACTATCTCACGTCATCAGTAAATTCAGTCTGTTAAACAACCCAGCTTATTTTTTTAAAAAAAATAACCAGGGATTTTTGCCTGTGCAACTCATATAGCCACCAAAAATGATGCTCTTAGAGCATTTTCATCTACTTTGGTTGCTTGTTGTATGCAGGACTTCTGACTAGCAAGTGAATATTTGTTTGCCAAGAAAGTATTCCAATGGGTTCTCAGAGCAGGCATTAAGATTAGTTCTAAGATGTATTCGGACTTTTGCAGGCTTAAACTCTTCATTTGCGAGAATTTGTGGGAATACACTGGTCGGGGTTTATCATTTACATTGACGCATATAAACCCAAAGCGCTTCAATGGCTATTCGTAGTTTTATCTCCGGAACTGCATTTGATTCACACATAGATTGTGAAGATGAGTCTGAGGAATCATTGTTGTCCTTATGTTCGGTTGCTTTCTTTATTAGAAATTTATCCATGTGTTCAATGAATTTAATTAATTTATTAATTTAATAAGTGTAATGTTAATATAAGGCTAACTAATTCATGTTCTCAAAAAAATATTTCTGAATGTGAATATAACAACTATTCAACTATAGTTTTCTAGAATATAGTGTGACATCATGTGATTTCCCATAAAGCTAAAAATAAAAGTAGAATCAAAACTTAGTATTTTCGTCGCTATGTTATCGCCATCAAGTGATTAAAATTAATATTAATTAGGGCTGCTGAAATTAACGATTAATTTCTCGATTAATCGTTAATTTTTTTTAGCGATTAAATTATTTTTAATGATTAATCGACCCATCACTTATAATTATTGGAAAGTCAAAAAAAATAGCGGCTGATAAATAATAATATTTCCTGACGATTACACGAACATTTTGTTTTCAACTTAAACTATTGACTGACGGGAATGTTCAAAATGTTGATAAAGTTTGCCTACCATGGTTCTAACACTTCGCCTACTTATCAAACCAAATGAAAAGTGTATTAAGCTAATGGCATTAATGGAGTCTGAATCAGAGATTTAAAAAAATGACGACAGCTCTTCTGATGAATTACTGCGTTACAAAATGGAGATGAAAGTTCCTGAATCCATCAACCCTCTCTCTGCAAAGGTCGTCAAAGGTGGAAACTTAATGAACACCGTTATATCTGATAATGTCATTCCTTGCCAAGACCGTTTTGTGCATACCAGTTCCCTCAGTTCCATGTGAATGATTGTTCAGCTCGGCTGGTTATATTGTCAATTAGACCCGCTCATCACTTGAACCAAATAATGTCAACACACTTGTCTTTTTGCGTAGTTGGTTAAAAGATGACATATAGAGGAGACATTCTAGTGTTATTTAGATTGTCAACAAGAACGTATAAGTGTTACCAATGACATCATACATTTTAATTTTTGGCTTTAATCGAAATTAACGATTAATTAACCGTTAATTTTTTCAAAATTTAGCGATTAAATTTAAATTAATCGTTAACAGCCCTGTTACGGTCAGATGTTGTGGTGTGGGGATGACTACTCATAAATGGGGTTGTGAACACTTTTCCTCGAGGAACGGGGGGCGGGTGAACTCAAGGTACGTGCAAGTTGTAATGAATTGACAGGACCACGGTCAAAGGGAGACATGGTGAATGACCCAGGGTCCAGTCAAAACTGGTCGGACAAGACGGGGGTATAATAGGGGTCACATTGTGTGTCGCAGAGAGAGTGTTAAGTTGCCGAGTAGCAGGCAGGTGAAAGACGTACGATAGAGTGTGGAGTTTTTGTGAACGTGGTCCAATCCGGTCAAGCTGGGCTGAGGACTCTGGATGGTATGACCATCATCTGTAAACTGCCAATTGTACTTTACCATATACATGTTCAAAGATTCTTGATGTCATTAAACTTACGTTGAAAGAAAAAACAACCCAGCGTTGCTGAGTCTTTTACCCGTCTATGTGGTAAATATATGTGGCCAAGGGGGGACCTCAACCCCTAGACAACGACTTCGTCACAAGCCCTAAAATTAATCAATATATTCAAAACGCGAGTATACCTTTTCGTGTTTTTAATTAAAAAAATTAAAATTTCAACCTTTGCTCGCGGACCACTTAGTACACCTCAGTGGACCACTAGTGGTCCGCGGACCATAGATTGAGAACCACTGACATAGAACATATAAATAAGGCCCGGGGTACTTTAATGTTGTTGTTTTTTTTTATGTAAGCCGAAAAAATATTGTATTCATCCGATCGCCATTAAACTTTAGAAACTTATTGAGTACGTTCCCATCTAAGTATCTGACATAAAAGTTGTTAAAATACCACTTATTAATAGCCAGGTGCTCAGAAGGTAGTTTATATTTATAAACTTTCGGGCAATGAAACCCTGCTGTCCAAAAGTTTGAAGCAGGTTTCATTTCAAACTTCTACGTGTAAGGGCCTCAATGGTTGCCAACGTTTGCCATATATCAAAACTTTCTTATTTATAGCCTTTTAAGAAATTTGGTTGTCGGCTTCCCTCCTGTAACCGAAATAGATTAACGTACTTATTTCATTGGTGTGAGGCCAATGTTAATAGCAATATTGAACTTTTCTGTCTTTCTAACTTTCGTTCAAATCTTCAAGATATTTTGTACGCATTATTATTACAAAGTTAACTCAATCCTACTTTTCCGCTGCGCAGCGCGGGTATTTTGCTATTTTAAACTATGCGCCTCCTCATTCACTAGAGATGTATAGAACATATACCAATAAACTATACGTTTCCTCGTTCACTAGGGATGTATAGATATCTGTACCAATAAATTATGTCTCCGCGTTCACTACAAATGTATAGAATATAAACCAATAAAATATAAGTCACCTCGTTTACAAGGGTCAGTCTACGACTTACCTATCTCCCTGGACACCACACGTATCCACGAGAAGTACATTTCCTGTGGCAAGACTACCTTCACTTGGTCTGAGTAGCTCTCACACGATCCTTCATCAGAGTCCGTAAATGTTATATACTGGTTTACCAGGGCATCCCCTGACAGGATGAGAACCATCAACACTGACAGGATGAGAACCACTAACACTGAGAGGGAGAGGATGAGAACAAACGACAATGACAGGATGAGAACCACTGACACTGATAGTATGAGAACCACTGACAGGATGAGAACCACTAACACTGACAAGATGAGAAGAAACAACAATGACAGGATGAGAACCACTAACACTGACAAGATGAGAAGAAACAACAATGACAGGATGAGAACCAACAAAACTATAGGAGGCTTTAATACGGTCCTCAAATATTAGTTTTTAGTTGAAAATGGTTCTCAGTTACTGAAGTTCTAGCCACCCCTGCCCTAGAAGAATATGTCCTCAATACTCCAGAACGAGGCCATGTTTTGGTAGAATAACTTACTGAATTGACATTTGTCACCAAACCAGCCCAAAGTGCACTTGGTGTCAGTTTTAGGACACTGTCCACCAGCCTGACATGGCGATCTGCAGTTACACTTGAACTGACCATCAAACCAGATGTTGTCTGAAATCATCAACTTTATAAGGCTGAAATCATCACCTTTATTTGCCTGAAATCATCAACTTTATAAGGCTGAAATCATCATCATGACATATCAGTTAATATCATCATTAAATAAAACCCATGCTTATTTCGTGAACGCTGGAACAAGATAAATTTACACTGGAACAAGATATATTTACACTGGAACAAGATATGTTTACACTGGAACAAGATATATTTACACTGGAACAAGATATATTTACGATTTACAATGTAATAAGATAAATTTACACTGGAACAAAATACATTTACACTGGAACAAAATACATTTACACTGGAACAAAATACATTTACACTGGAACAAAATACATTTACACTGGAACAAAATACATTTACACTAAAACAAGATAAAGTTACACTGGAACAAAATAAAGTTACACTGGAACAAGATAAATTTACACAGTTGATACACGGAAAAGATCAAAATTATCTGAAATGTTAAAATAGAGAGCACTCAGCTGAAAACTGTCAGTAGGTAAGTTTTACTCATTACGAAGACAATTGCTACAAATCTTACCAGTTATTTTACATGTGAGCGGTGCACTGCACGGTGCAACTGATGCAGTATATTACATGTGAGCGGTGCACTGCACGATGCAACTGATGCAGTTATTTTACATGTGAGTGGTGCACTGCACGGTGCAACTGATAACGACTGACCTTTGGGTGCCATGCACAGTGCCACATAATGGGAGTTGCACTTGGTAGGCACAAGTTTGGTGGCGTTACTTTGCAGTGTCAGGCAATCTCCTTGACCCGTCTCAACCCTGTCAAAACTGGCGGGGCTGTTGTCTTCATCCCAGCGCCAGCTCCAGTGGTACCTCGCACCAACCCACACACTTGTTGTCTCTGGGCAGGTCATAGGAACAAGGCAGGTCATAGAAACAAGGCAGGTCATAGAAACAAGGCAGGTGATAGTAACAAGGCAGGTCATAGTAACAAGGCAGGTCATAGAAACAAGGCAGGTCATAGGAACAAGGCAGGTCATAGAAACAAGGCAGGTCATAGGAACAAGGCAGGTCATAGAAACGAGGCAGGTGATAGAAACGAGGCAGGTCATAGAAACAAGGCAGGTCATAGGAACAAGGCAGGTGATAGGAACAAGGCAGGTGATAGAAACAAGGCAGGTGATAGAAACAAGGCAGGTGATTGAAACGAGGCAGGTCATAGGAACGAGGCAGGTCATAGGAACGAGGCAGGTCATAGGAACGAGGCATGTCATAGAAACGAGGCAGGTCATAGAAACGAGACAGGTCATAGAAACAAGACAGGTCATAGAAACGAGGCAGGTCATAGAAACGAGGCAGGTGATAGGAACGAAGCAGGTGATAGAAACGAGGCAGGTCATAGGAACGAGGCAGGTCATAGGAACGAGGCAGGTGATAGGAACAAGCAAGGTGATAGGAACGAGGCAGGTGATAGAAACAAGGCATGTCATAGGAACAAGGCATGTCATAGGAACAAGGCAGGTCATAGAAACACGGCAGGTCATGAGAAACGAGAGAGGGAGAAAGATGCGGACACAGAGAGATGCGGAAATAGAGAGAGATGCAGGGCGAGAGGAAGAGAAGACGGGAGATAGAGATGTGGAGTGATAGATGCAGGGCGAGAGGAAGAGAAGACGGGAGATAGAGATGTGGAGAGATAGATGCAGGGCGAGAGGAAGAGAAGACGGGCAGATAGAGATGTGGAGAGAGAGATGCAGAGCGAGAGGAAGAGAAGACGGGACATAGAGATGTGGAGAGAGAGATGCAGGGCGAGAGGAAGAGAAGACGGGAGATAGAGATGTGGAGAGATAGATGCAGGGCGAGAGGAAGAGAAGACGGGAGATAGAGATGTGGAGAGATAGATGCAGGGCGAGAGGAAGAGAAGACGGGAGATAGAGATGTGGAGAGAGAGATGCAGAGCGAGAGGAAGAGAAGACGGGACATAGAGATGTGGAGAGAGAGATGCAGAGCGAGAGGAAGAGAAGACGGGAGATAGAGATGTGGAGAGAGAGAGATGCAGAGCGAGAGGAAGAGAAGACGGGAGATAGAGATGTGGAGAGAGAGATGCAGAGCGAGAGGAAGAGAAGACGGGAGATAGAGATGTGGAGAGAGAGATGCAGAGCGAGAGGAAGAGAAGACGGGAGATAGAGATGTGGAGAGAGAGATGCAGAGCGAGAGGAAGAGAAGACGGGAGATAGAGATGTGGAGAGAGAGATGCAGAGCGAGAGGAAGAGAAGACGGGAGATAGAGATGTGGAGAGAGAGATGCAGAGCGAGAGGAAGAGAAGACGGGAGATAGAGATGTGGAGAGAGAGATGCAGAGCGAGAGGAAGAGAAGACGGGAGATAGAGATGTGGAGAGATAGATGCAGGGCGAGAGGAAGAGAAGACGGGAGATAGAGATGTGGAGAGATAGATGCAGGGCGAGAGGAAGAGAAGACGGGAGATAGAGATGTGGAGAGATAGATGCAGGGCGAGAGGAAGAGAAGACGGGAGATAGAGATGTGGAGAGAGAGATGCAGAGCGAGAGGAAGAGAAGACGGGAGATAGAGATGTGGAGAGATAGATGCAGGGCGAGAGGAAGAGAAGACGGGAGATAGAGATGTGGAGAGAGAGATGCAGAGCGAGAGGAAGAGAAGACGGGAGATAGAGATGTGGAGAGAGAGATGCAGAGCGAGAGGAAGAGAAGACGGGAGATAGAGATGTGGAGAGAGAGAGATGCAGAGCGAGAGGAAGAGAAGACGGGAGATAGAGATGTGGAGAGAGAGATGCAGAGCGAGAGGAAGAGAAGACGGGAGATAGAGATGTGGAGAGATAGATGCAGGGCGAGAGGAAGAGAAGACGGGAGATAGAGATGTGGAGAGAGAGATGCAGAGCGAGAGGAAGAGAAGACGGGAGATAGAGATGTGGAGAGATAGATGCAGGGCGAGAGGAAGAGAAGACGGGAGATAGAGATGTGGAGAGAGAGATGCAGGGCGAGAGGAAGAGAAGACGGGAGATAGAGATGTGGAGAGAGAGATGCAGGGCGAGAGGAAGAGAAGACGGGAGATAGAGATGTGGAGAGAGAGATGCAGAGCGAGAGGAAGAGAAGACGGGAGATAGAGATGTGGAGAGATAGATGCAGGGCGAGAGGAAGAGAAGACGGGAGATAGAGATGTGGAGAGAGAGATGCAGAGCGAGAGGAAGAGAAGACGGGAGATAGAGATGTGGAGAGAGAGATGCAGAGCGAGAGGAAGAGAAGACGGGAGATAGAGATGTGGAGAGATAGATGCAGGGCGAGAGGAAGAGAAGACGGGAGATAGAGATGTGGAGAGAGAGATGCAGAGCGAGAGGAAGAGAAGACGGGAGATAGAGATGTGGAGAGAGAGAGATGCAGAGCGAGAGGAAGAGAAGACGGGAGATAGAGATGTGGAGAGAGAGATGCAGAGCGAGAGGAAGAGAAGACGGGAGATAGAGATGTGGAGAGATAGATGCAGGGCGAGAGGAAGAGAAGACGGGAGATAGAGATGTGGAGAGAGAGATGCAGAGCGAGAGGAAGAGAAGACGGGAGATAGAGATGTGGAGAGAGAGATGCAGAGCGAGAGGAAGAGAAGACGGGAGATAGAGATGTGGAGAGAGAGATGCAGAGCGAGAGGAAGAGAAGACGGGAGATAGAGATGTGGAGAGAGAGATGCAGAGCGAGAGGAAGAGAAGACGGGAGATAGAGATGTGGAGAGAGAGATGCAGAGCGAGAGGAAGAGAAGACGGGAGATAGAGATGTGGAGAGATAGATGCAGGGCGAGAGGAAGAGAAGACGGGAGATAGAGATGTGGAGAGAGAGATGCAGAGCGAGAGGAAGAGAAGACGGGAGATAGAGATGTGGAGAGAGAGATGCAGGGCGAGAGGAAGAGAAGACGGGAGATAGAGATGTGGAGAGAGAGATGCAGAGCGAGAGGAAGAGAAGACGGGAGATAGAGATGTGGAGAGAGAGATGCAGAGCGAGAGGAAGAGAAGACGGGAGATAGAGATGTGGAGAGAGAGATGCAGAGCGAGAGGAAGAGAAGACGGGAGATAGAGATGTGGAGAGAGAGATGCAGAGCGAGAGGAAGAGAAGACGGGAGATAGAGATGTGGAGAGAGAGATGCAGGGCGAGAGGAAGAGAAGACGGGAGATAGAGATGTGGAGAGAGAGATGCAGAGCGAGAGGAAGAGAAGACGGGAGATAGAGATGTGGAGAGAGAGATGCAGAGCGAGAGGAAGAGAAGACGGGAGATAGAGATGTGGAGAGAGAGATGCAGAGCGAGAGGAAGAGAAGACGGGAGATAGAGATGTGGAGAGAGAGATGCAGGGCGAGAGGAAGAGAAGACGGGAGATAGAGATGTGGAGAGAGAGATGCAGAGCGAGAGGAAGAGAAGACGGGAGATAGAGATGTGGAGAGAGAGATGCAGAGCGAGAGGAAGAGAAGACGGGAGATAGAGATGTGGAGAGAGAGATGCAGAGCGAGAGGAAGAGAAGACGGGAGATAGAGATGTGGAGAGAGAGATGCAGAGCGAGAGGAAGAGAAGACGGGAGATAGAGATGTGGAGAGAGAGATGCAGAGCGAGAGGAAGAGAAGACGGGAGATAGAGATGTGGAGAGAGAGATGCAGAGCGAGAGGAAGAGAAGACGGGAGATAGAGATGTGGAGAGAGAGATGCAGAGCGAGAGGAAGAGAAGACGGGAGATAGAGATGTGGAGAGAGAGATGCAGAGCGAGAGGAAGAGAAGACGGGAGATAGAGATGTGGAGAGAGAGATGCAGAGCGAGAGGAAGAGAAGACGGGAGATAGAGATGTGGAGAGAGAGATGCAGGGCGAGAGGAAGAGAAGACGGGAGATAGAGATGTGGAGAGAGAGATGCAGAGCGAGAGGAAGAGAAGACGGGAGATAGAGATGTGGAGAGAGAGATGCAGAGCGAGAGGAAGAGAAGACGGGAGATAGAGATGTGGAGAGAGAGATGCAGAGCGAGAGGAAGAGAAGACGGGAGATAGAGATGTGGAGAGAGAGATGCAGAGCGAGAGGAAGAGAAGACGGGAGATAGAGATGTGGAGAGAGAGATGCAGAGCGAGAGGAAGAGAAGACGGGAGATAGAGATGTGGAGAGAGAGATGCAGAGCGAGAGGAAGAGAAGACGGGAGATAGAGATGTGGAGAGAGAGATGCAGAGCGAGAGGAAGAGAAGACGGGAGATAGAGATGTGGAGAGAGAGATGCAGAGCGAGAGGAAGAGAAGACGGGAGATAGAGATGTGGAGAGAGAGATGCAGAGCGAGAGGAAGAGAAGACGGGAGATAGAGATGTGGAGAGAGAGATGCAGAGCGAGAGGAAGAGAAGACGGGAGATAGAGATGTGGAGAGAGAGATGCAGAGCGAGAGGAAGAGAAGACGGGAGATAGAGATGTGGAGAGAGAGATGCAGGGCGAGAGGAAGAGAAGACGGGAGATAGAGATGTGGAGAGAGAGATGCAGAGCGAGAGGAAGAGAAGACGGGAGATAGAGATGTGGAGAGAGAGATGCAGGGCGAGAGGAAGAGAAGACGGGAGATAGAGATGTGGAGAGAGAGATGCAGGGCGAGAGGAAGAGAAGACGGGAGATAGAGATGTGGAGAGAGAGATGCAGAGCGAGAGGAAGAGAAGACGGGAGATAGAGATGTGGAGAGAGAGATGCAGAGCGAGAGGAAGAGAAGACGGGAGATAGAGATGTGGAGAGAGAGATGCAGGGCGAGAGGAAGAGAAGACGGGAGATAGAGATGTGGAGAGAGAGATGCAGAGCGAGAGGAAGAGAAGACGGGAGATAGAGATGTGGAGAGAGAGATGCAGAGCGAGAGGAAGAGAAGACGGGAGATAGAGATGTGGAGAGAGAGATGCAGAGCGAGAGGAAGAGAAGACGGGAGATAGAGATGTGGAGAGAGAGATGCAGGGCGAGAGGAAGAGAAGACGGGAGATAGAGATGTGGAGAGAGAGATGCAGAGCGAGAGGAAGAGAAGACGGGAGATAGAGATGTGGAGAGAGAGAGATGCAGAGCGAGAGGAAGAGAAGACGGGAGATAGAGATGTGGAGAGAGAGAGATGCAGAGCGAGAGGAAGAGAAGACGGGAGATAGAGATGTGGAGAGAGAGATGCAGAGCGAGAGGAAGAGAAGACGGGAGATAGAGATGTGGAGAGAGAGATGCAGAGCGAGAGGAAGAGAAGACGGGAGATAGAGATGTGGAGAGAGAGATGCAGAGCGAGAGGAAGAGAAGACGGGAGATAGAGATGTGGAGAGAGAGATGCAGAGCGAGAGGAAGAGAAGACGGGAGATAGAGATGTGGAGAGAGAGAGATGCAGAGCGAGAGGAAGAGAAGACGGGAGATAGAGATGTGGAGAGAGAGAGATGCAGAGCGAGAGGAAGAGAAGACGGGAGATAGAGATGTGGAGAGAGAGATGCAGAGCGAGAGGAAGAGAAGACGGGAGATAGAGATGTGGAGAGAGAGAGATGCAGAGCGAGAGGAAGAGAAGACGGGAGATAGAGATGTGGAGAGAGAGATGCAGAGCGAGAGGAAGAGAAGACGGGAGATAGAGATGTGGAGAGAGAGATGCAGAGCGAGAGGAAGAGAAGACGGGAGATAGAGATGTGGAGAGAGAGAGATGCAGGGCGAGAGGAAGAGAAGACGGGAGATAGAGATGTGGAGAGAGAGATGCAGGGCGAGAGGAAGAGAAGACGGGAGATAGAGATGTGGAGAGAGAGAGATGCAGAGCGAGAGGAAGAGAAGACGGGAGATAGAGATGTGGAGAGATAGATGCAGAGCGAGAGGAAGAGAAGACGGGTGATAGAGATGTGGAGAGAGAGATGCAGAGCGAGAGGAAGAGAAGACGGGAGATAGAGATGTGGAGAGAGAGATGCAGGGCGAGAGGAAGAGAAGACGGGATATAGAGATGTGGAGAGAGAGATGCTGAAAGAGATTTGTAGGAGAGATACATGCCAGCTGAATAAGACCGAAAGACTATATTTCCAGCCCTGCATCTGTCCAGTTAGGGGCCGTCCATATAAATTACGGCACGCTATTTTTGACTCCCCCCTGTCACAACCTGTCACAAATCTCGGGACCCCCCCCCCTAAAGTACGTCACACTTTCCAAAAAATTTGTAATTAACACCTAATTAAAATATTTAATTTAATACTTAAAATACACTTCACTATTAAATTGTATTAAAATATAAAATTTCCACTTAAAACTAGGGATGTACCGGATTCAAAATTTTGAAATCTGGCTGGAGCTGAAGTGGGCCGGATTTATGAAGTTAAATCCGGCTGGAGTCGGAGTCAGATTTGTTAAAATGGCCGGATTCCGGATTTTCCGGGGCCATTATGATTATGAATATATAAATTAGGGATCTACCGGCCAGCCGGATTTATGAAGTGAAATCCTTCCGAAGCCGGGGCCGGATTTTTAAAATTACATAATAAAAAAGAAACAAAACAATTTTACTAAAAAAAAGACTAGATTGACAAATTATGTGACCAACTCTTGTGCTATATTTAATATGTTTATTATGGTCCTATGAATTATATTTCATTCAAAAATAGTCACTGGACATCATCTGTGTTCATCCATAGTTACGACTGACATCAATCTTTCACAATCATCGTTTCCTGGAAGGATAATTGCAGACAGATCAACTCGTCCTCATCTAGCCACCCAACAGCCTCTGTATGTGCATTTTCTTCTCTGGCAATAACTGCCATGGGTTCTCTTTGACTTATAGAAGTGATTGTCAAAGAATCTGAGTTGATTCTTGAACAGTTTGGGTGGGCACATTCTCCTGAGCCCGAGCTCTGTGATGTCCTGTATGTTTCTTCAACATTGTTTGTGAGGCAAAATATGAGTGACATACTTTGCAAAGTCGATCAAATAAGCTGGTAATCAAATGGCTGTACTTTGAAAGCTCCTGTTGATCTTTGCATAATATCATCAAATTTGAGAGTTTGTGCTACAAACAAGGTAGGAAATTTATGAGAATCTTCATCTGCTCTTTCTGAAGCTTTGAGTCCATCAACTGTTTGGTTGATTGGGATTGGAGGAGGGGAAGAATCTTTAAGGTAAAACGTTAAAATATGAGCTTCGTGCTTTGTCGCAACATTTCATGTCCTGATATTTAATAACAATTTGAGTGAAATATTTGCTGATGCGAACATGATTGTCAAACTATTCCTGATCCTTCGATATCAGTCCTGCTGTATGCAATTCAGATTTATGAACAACACATTCATGAGATACGCATTTCATGCTATTTTGACACAAAACTAATTCTAATTCTAATGCTTCACAAAATTTTTGAAAATTATTTTAAAGGTATTTAAATTCTACTAAAAAAATATAAATAAATTAGAAAAAAAAATACTAAAAATAAAAACAACCCGTAAAAAACCAAGTTTTTGACTATAAATCCTTTATGTACCAGAAGTAACTAAAAGAATGTTCATTATAATACGCAGCGCCAGACCATCCAGAAATACAAAATTGCAGTTGAGTCGTAAAACATGTTTAATATAATGCGCACCGATCAGAAATATGTTTATAAAAAGAGCTGTCAATAAAATACGCACCTTGTTGCGCGACAGAAAGGTTGTTCAATATAATACGCACCGCGACGCTCTATCTCAAAAAATAGCATGATACATAGGAATAAATAAAATAATCTAAAAAATCAATAATTTAATTACGGTACATGCGATCGATCTGAAATTTTGATACATTGTTTTTATCATCGGTACGAAACTGCCTGCAAAATTTCAGCTCGCTATCTTGCGAGCAAGTGGGTTAAAAATCGATCAAAAGTTTTGGCGACAAGCAAGCAAGCAAGGTCCGCCGCAGACACCACGAGTTAATATAAAGGATTTAATAATAAATGTGTGACATCACACACGGTTTGACCCCCCCCCCTGTCACAAAGTGTCACACTTTCTTAGACCCCCTCTCCCCCCCCCCTTCGGAGCGTGACGTACTTTATGGACGGCCCCTTATATCCAGTTCTAAAGTGATGAAGTTCATCTTACCAATAAGATATTTAAAGTTTGGCAGCGAAAGATCTGCACGGATATCTTCCAGCCGATCGAATTTGGGCAGCAACAATCCCCGTTCATAGCAATCTTTCTGGTGAAACATGGAATGTTATACATGTGTTATAGTTAGAAGTTATATTTTTATAGTTATACCTGTGTTATAGTTATGTAATACTTGTAGAATAGTTAGAAGTTATACTTGTGTTATAGTTATGTAATACTTGTAGAATAGTTAGAAGTTATACGTGTGTTATAGTTATGTAATACTTGTAGAATAGTTAGAAGTTATACCTGTGTTATAGTTATGTAATACTTGTAGAATAGTTAGAAGTTATACCTGTGTTATAGCAATACTTATCTAACATAACCATGAGTAATAGACGTTTAAAAGGTTTCTTGACAGTTACTCTTGATGTGTTTGTGACACATACTGCATGTCACATATCACATACCTCATACTGCATGTCACATACCTTATACCCCATGTCACATACCGCATACCTCATACTGCATGTCACATACCACATACCTCATACTGCATGTCACATACCACATACCTCATACTGCATGTCACATACCACATACCTCATACTCCATTCCACATACTACATACCTCACACTGCATGCAACCTGTATGGAATCTGTCCGTCTACGAAAGACGATAGATTTATCTTTAATGTTTGCATCTCTTGTTGTGGCTGATGAGACCAATCCTTGAGTGACAGTCTCTTCTGCATGTCACACACACGAAGACAGTTGGGCAGTGTTGCCTGGCCTTTCTCCTCGCTCTTTTTCCAACTGCTTATGTCCTAGATTGCTCCTCTGCTCTTAGTGATCCTTCTCTCACTATAACCCGCCACGTGGACCTATCCTCTGCCAGGTTTTCCCAGTTTTGTATATCAATGTTGGCTGCTTTCTCGTCTGCATATGTCCATGTATCTGTGACATGGCCGACCAAACGACATTTTCCCTGTCGCCAGCTCGCTGTATAGCACATCCTTGGGTATGCGACCAGTTTGCATCCTCTTGACGTGTCCAAGCCAACGGAGGCGTCTTTGGCTTAATATGGCTGGAATGCTACTCATGCTTGCTTGAGCCAGGACCTCTGTGTTGGGGACTTTCTCTTGAGCCAGGACCTCTGTGTTGGGGACTTTCTCTTGAGCCAGGACCTCTGTGTTGGGGACTTTCTCTTGAGCCAGGACCTCTGTGTTGGGGACTTTCTCTTGAGCCAGGACCTCTGTGTTGGGGACTTTCTCTTGAGCCAGGACCTCTGTGTTGGGGACTTTCTCTTGAGCCAGGACCTCTGTGTTGGGGACTTTCTCTTGAGCCAGGACCTCTGTGTTGGGGACTTTCTCTTGAGCCAGGACCTCTGTGTTGGGGACTTTCTCTTGAGCCAGGACCTCTGTGTTGGGGACTTTCTCTTGAGCCAGGACCTCTGTGTTGGGGACTTTCTCTTGAGCCAGGACCTCTGTGTTGGGGACTTTCTCTTGAGCCAGGACCTCTGTGTTGGGGACTTTCTCTTGAGCCAGGACCTCTGTGTTGGGGACTTTCTCTTGAGCCAGGACCTCTGTGTTGGGGACTTTCTCTTGAGCCAGGACCTCTGTGTTGGGGACTTTCTCTTGAGCCAGGACCTCTGTGTTGGGGACTTTCTCTTGAGCCAGGACCTCTGTGTTGGGGACTTTCTCTTGAGCCAGGACCTCTGTGTTGGGGACTTTCTCTTGAGCCAGGACCTCTGTGTTGGGGACTTTCTCTTGAGCCAGGACCTCTGTGTTGGGGACTTTCTCTTGAGCCAGGACCTCTGTGTTGGGGACTTTCTCTTGAGCCAGGACCTCTGTGTTGGGGACTTTCTCTTGAGCCAGGACCTCTGTGTTGGGGACTTTCTCTTGCCATTTGATGTCTAGGATGCGGCGCAGGCATCTTAGGTGGAAGCTATTGAGCATTCTTTCATGCCTGGTATAGGTGGTCCAAGACTCTCATCCATAGAGGAGTGTGCTCAGTACGCAAGCCTGGTATACCTGCAGCTTAGTCCTTGCTGTGAGTTTGGCATTGGGCCAGACTCTTTTGTACTGTCTAGCCATAACAGTTGTGACCTTCCCTATCCTACCACTTATCTCATCTTCCATTGAGAGGGTGCTCAAGATGTTCGATCCAAGATATGTAAAACTGTCAACAACATCCAGGTTGCAGTCGTCAATGGTGATAGTCGGGAAGGAGGCAGCATCCTGTGCCATAATGTTGGTTTTCTTTATGCTAATGGTCAGGCCAAACTCTTTGCAGGCAGCGGAGAAATTGGATACAAGGCTCTGCTGGCCGTCTGCTGTGTGGGATATTAAGGCGGCATCGTCTGCAAATAGGAGCTCGCGCAACAAAATCTTCCTTATTTTGGTCTTGGCTCTAAGTCGGGCAATATTGAATAATCTCCCGTCAGCTCTGGTGTGTATGTATATTCCCTCGCTGTTGTTCTTGAAGGCATACTGGAGTAAGATGGAAAAGAATATTGCGAATAGAGTAGGTGCCAACACGCAGCCTTGCTTTACTCCACTACTTACTGGGAAAGCCTCGGAGGTGGCACCGTTATAGCACTCTGTGCCCTGCATGTTATCGCGGAATTGATTGATGATGTTAAGCAGATGCATAGGCAGCCTATTTTTACTAAGATCTGGAAAAGGCCGCTTCTGCTGACAAGATCAAAAGCTTTAGTTAGGTCGACGAACGCGATGTATAGAGGCATATGTTGCTCCCTGCATCTCTCCTGCAGCTGGCGCAGAGAGAATATCATTTCTATGGTTGACCTTCCGGCTCGAAAGTCGCACTGCGATTCTGGGAGTACACGCGATGCTAGGAAGGCTTTTCCAACTATACAAAGGAGAGAGATTCCACGATACTTATTGCAGTCACTCTTGTCACATTTATTCTTATACAGTGTAACGATGTTGGCATCTTTTAACTCCTGTGGTATCTGCCCCTGTTCCCAGCACAGAGTGAGGAGGTCATGCAAAGGCTGTAGAAATACTTCTTTTCCACATTTGAGAACTTCTGGTGGAATTCCATCATTGCCAGGGCCGCAGGCCAGACAATCGATGGCTCTACGTAGCTCATCTATTGTGGGTAGGGTATCAAGCTCTTCCATGACCGGCACGTCTGGGATATCGTCCAGGGCAGCAGTTGAGACATGGTTTATTGTTGCATACAATTCCAAGTAGTGTACAATCCACCGTTTGAGTTGTTTGTCTCGATCAGTGATAAGTTCCCCTGATTTTGACATTAGGGTTGCTGTCTTGGAGGTCAGAGGGCCTGTTGCTTGTTTTATATTATCTTACATAACCTTTGTATCGCCTTTATCAGCAGCTGACTCATGACTGTGTGCTGGAACTTAGATTGAGTCAGTACGTGTTAGCGTAGTGGCGAGCTGCTTGCAGGGCATTTTCTTGACACTCTTAAGGGAATGTAGAGTTTCTGAGCCAGGCCTGTCTTTATACGCTAAAAGAGCCTTCCTTTTTGCAGCAATGACATGCTTCATTTCCTCCCAGTGAGCCTCAAACCAATCTGCACTTTTGAGTTCTCTCTTGCCGAATGCCGCAATAGCTGAGCCATATAAGGTGTTCCGTAGATGTGACCACTTGGACTCAATAGTGTCTACTGGTGGCATTTGTACAAGATATTATTGTAGTCTCTGGGTGTATTCTGATGTTCTCTCTGGATTCTTGGTGGAACAGATGCCTATGCGTGGTTTACCCTTATTGTTTTTTGTTTTGCGGTACAATTTCTTTGGCAGTAACCTTAGCTTGCTAGCCACTAAGGAATGATCTGTGTCACAGTCTGCACTGTGGTAACTGCGTGTGAGGAGGACACTGGCCAGTTGTGTGCGTCTTGTGATGAGATCTAATTGGTGTCAGTGTTTAGAGCGGGGATGCCTCCATGACACTTGGTGGATCGCTTTGGAGTTGAAGTAGGTAATTGTTACACATAGTCCATGTAAGCAGCACATCTCTAGTAATCACTGCCCGTGTTCATTTAGCCTGCCTCTTCCAAAACGACTAAGGCAAGTTGGCCAGGCCATTTGATAACTTCCAACTCTTGCATTGAAGTCACCAAGGATGTAGATTTCTTCGTTGGTGGGTATGCTGGCTAGTGTTTGATTAAGATCTTCATAGAACTGGTCTTTCGCTTCTGAGCTCGAGGATAGGGTTGGAGCATAAGCACTGATGATGTTGGCTAATCCTGATGAGGTAGATAGACGTATTGTTCGTATTCTGTTTGTGCCCTTTGTTGGGGGTTCTATGGAGGAGTAGAGACCTTTTTTTTTATTGCAAAGCCAACCCCATGTTGCCTTGGAGTGTCCATTGGTCCACCCTGCCAGAAGAAAGTGTAGTTGCGTTCTTTTATGGTACCACTTTCAGGGAGTCTAGTCTCCTGAAGGCAGGCAATGTCTATGTTTAGTCTGGCAAGCTCTCTGTCAATGATGACTGTCTTCCTGGCATCATCAATAAGCTGCAGGTCGGCAGTAATGCCTGGACACATAGTCCTAACGTTGCAGCTTGCTAGACGAAGAGCTGGAGTCTTCTAATCTTTTTTTTTATTTCTAGGTGCAGGATTTACTGGCCTACTTGTTGAGAAGTTCCTCTGAGCTCCACGCACCCAGTGGAGCAGGTAGGCCATGGCGGGATAGCACCTTATTGGCTGGGGGCTGCCTAGCTTGAGGCGGGTGGTAGCATTCCAATGAGACATGGCGATCTCTCCCACCGTCAGAAGCAACCCCTGGCGCCTAGCTCTACGCCAATAGAGCTATGGCTTATAACCGGTAAACTGCTGCTTCCCGTGTTGTGTTTACACCTTGCTGCGATGCAGGAGTGTCCTCTCCAGTAAAGAGAAAGTCTGGGCTTATTATTATGGAGAACCAGCTGCTGCCCAAACAGCAGATCCCCCCTCTCCGGGCCAATGGTGGATCCAATGGAACGACTAATGTCGATATGGCATGGCACCATTCGCGTTGCAGGAGTTGCCGGAATGCAATTTTTTTTCAATAGCAGAACGCCTTAGGAGCTCAATTTCCTGATTTTCTGTCGGGGTTTACTCCACTAGCCTTTCCCATGAGGGTTTAGCCGCAAGGCAGCGGAGGTTTAGAATAAGAGTTTCCCTCTCCTAGATGAGCTTCCGACCATGGTTAACGAGTCCCATCTACCCGAAGCTACTGGTTTTGAGGCGCCAGTTGACCGCCTTCATCCCTTCTCCTGTTAGTAGAAACATGGTCCGCCGGGCTTTTGTGTGAGCCACGCGTGAAAGCCAGGAGCTGGATTTGGATTGACAAGAGGCATTAAGAAACGCAAGCCTTTTAGGGCCATACCTCACACTATATGTCACATACTACATACATTAAGTTCCATGCCACATACTACATACATTACACTGCATGTCACATACTACATTCCTTACGTTACATGCCATATACTACATACATCATGTCCCATGCTACATACTACATAACTCATGCCACATACCACCTACCTTAGCTCCTTCAAAAGTGGCCAACAAGTTAGTCCAGACGTAAAATCTTGAGCCATGTACACACACATCGCCATCTGGGCAGTACTCGCCTCTTACTGTAGGACACAGATACAATAGTTGGTTCATTCTTGGTATTTATTGGCTTTAAAGAACCAAATGGCATCACGTGCCAAGACATTTTCATAGGGATTCTCAAATTGGGGGTAGTCAAGGATAAACCATGGGGGGGGGGTAAGATTGATGTATGTCATAGACAAGTTGGCTCCCTTTAAACATGTAGTTTTGTTGGGCAGTGAGTAAATCCCCGCAAACATGTAGTTTTGTTGGGCAGTGAGTAAATCCCCGCAAACATGTAGTTTTGTTGGGCAGTGAGTAAATCCCCGCAAACATGTAGTTTTGTTGGGCAGTGAGTAAATCCCCGCAAACATGTAGTTTTGTTGGGCAGTGAGTAAATCCCCGCAAACATGTAGTTTTGTTGGGCAGTGAGTAAATCCCCGCAAACATGTAGTTTTGTTGGGCAGTGAGTAAATCCCCGCAAACATGTAGTTTTGTTGGGCAGTGAGTAAATCCCCGCAAACATGTAGTTTTGTTGGGCAGTGAGTAAATCCCCGCAAACATGTAGTTTTGTTGGGCAGTGAGTAAATCCCCGCAAACATGTAGTTTTGTTGGGCAGTGAGTAAATCCCCGCAAACATGTAGTTTTGTTGGGCAGTGAGTAAATCCCCGCAAACATGTAGTTTTGTTGGGCAGTGAGTAAATCCCCGCAAACATGTAGTTTTGTTGGGCAGTGAGTAAATCCCCGCAAACATGTAGTTTTGTTGGGCAGTGAGTAAATCCCCGCAAACATGTAGTTTTGTTGGGCAGTGAGTAAATCCCCGCAAACATGTAGTTTTGTTGGGCAGTGAGTAAATCCCCGCAAACATGTAGTTTTGTTGGGCAGTGAGTAAATCCCCGCAAACATGTAGTTTTGTTGGGCAGTGAGTAAATCCCCGCAAACATGTAGTTTTGTTGGGCAGTGAGTAAATCCCCGCAAACATGTAGTTTTGTTGGGCAGTGAGTAAATCCCCGCAAACATGTAGTTTTGTTGGGCAGTGAGTAAATCCCCGCAAACATGTAGTTTTGTTGGGCAGTGAGTAAATCCCCGCAAACATGTAGTTTTGTTGGGCAGTGAGTAAATCCCCGCAAACATGTAGTTTTGTTGGGCAGTGAGTAAATCCCCGCAAACATGTAGTTTTGTTGGGCAGTGAGTAAATCCCCGCAAACATGTAGTTTTGTTGGGCAGTGAGTAAATCCCCGCAAACATGTAGTTTTGTTGGGCAGTGAGTAAATCCCCGCAAACATGTAGTTTTGTTGGGCAGTGAGTAAATCCCCGCAAACATGTAGTTTTGTTGGGCAGTGAGTAAATCCCCGCAAACATGTAGTTTTGTTGGGCAGTGAGTAAATCCCCGCAAACATGTAGTTTTGTTGGGCAGTGAGTAAATCCCCGCAAACATGTAGTTTTGTTGGGCAGTGAGTAAATCCCCGCAAACATGTAGTTTTGTTGGGCAGTGAGTAAATCCCCGCAAACATGTAGTTTTGTTGGGCAGTGAGTAAATCCCCGCAAACATGTAGTTTTGTTGGGCAGTGAGTAAATCCCCGCAAACATGTAGTTTTGTTGGGCAGTGAGTAAATCCCCGCAAACATGTAGTTTTGTTGGGCAGTGAGTAAATCCCCGCAAACATGTAGTTTTGTTGGGCAGTGAGTAAATCCCCGCAAACATGTAGTTTTGTTGGGCAGTGAGTAAATCCCCGCATACCTCGCTCATCTCACTGTAGTTTTGTTGGGCAGTGAGTAAATCCCCGCATACCTCGCTCATTTCACTGAGACTGAGACTAGTACCTTAGTATGGTCTTGACAATCTGTAATCTCAGGACATATTTGGTTGGAATCGTATGACCAATACAATCTATGGTTTATTGGCATCATATGACAAATACAATCTATGGTTTATTGGCATCATATCACAAATACAATCTATGGTTTATTGGCATCATATCACAAATACAATCTATGGTTTATTGGCATCATATCACAAATACAATCTATGGTTTATTGGCATCATATCACAAATACAATCTATGGTTTATTGGCATCATATCACAAATACAATCTATGGTTTATTGGCATCATATCACAAATACAATCTATGGTTTATTGGCATCATATCACAAATACAATCTATGGTTTATTGGCATCATATCACAAATACAATCTATGGTTTATTGGCATCATATCACAAATACAATCTATGGTTTATTGGCATCATATCACAAATACAATCTATGGTTTATTGGCATCATAATATGACAAATACGATCCATATTTCTCTATTTGTAAGATGGATTTCTTTAGGGCTAGGAGAGGAAGGTGGACAATGCTATCGCGATTTTCGAGAATTTATAAATGTCCTATTCCATTATTAGAAGTTTACAAACATTGGGTAAATAATAGCAAAGTTATAGAATAAAGATGCTTAGTTTCTACCATGTCCCTTCCAATATATAAAATGTGTTGAAATGTAACTATAACCGAAATGTTGAGACAAAAATTTTGATCCTTAAAAATTTTCAATACACCGACGCCGCATTCATTTTATTTTCCGAGTTGGACAAAGTTACAATATTACATCATTGATTTTTTAGAAAAATCTTACATCACCCCCTTACGTACTCATAACAGCCCATAGCAACCCATTACAATACATAACAGCACATAGCAACCTATAACAATATATAACCGAACATAAATTCATCTAAAGAATAATCTTTCTCGATAACAATAAATACGCATTGGTTTTTGCCATCATTTGACCTCTAGTACAGTGGTTCTTAACCTTTTGGGGTCCATGCACCCATTCAGATGCCCAAAAAGTTGATGCTCCCCCTCGTGAAACTTGCAGAAAATGCATAATAAACTATGTTTATTTTAGGAACACAACAATTTTGACAATAGGCAGCAGGGAATTTAGTGAGAGATCTGTTGCTTCTTATGATCAATCAGCGATTTAAATCTGGTGACTTTTTTGGACAAAGCAACTCTCATGTCATCCTATGCGTTCAACTTATTCCTTTCATTGGTTTTAATCGTCAAAGTTGTGGAGAATCCAGCTTCACATAGATAGGTTGTGGCAAATGGAAGGAGAGTCAGTACTGCACTATTGGCTAGTTGTGGGTAGGAATCTAGCTGGGCGCACCAAAATTCAATCAAGGTATTGCAATTGAAGGCACTCCTCAGTACTTCTCTGGTTCTCAAATCAATCAGGTCATCTTTAGCAAGGTCACCGTCCAAGAAACAGAGAAAAGGATTGCGAAGCCCAAAGGTCTTTCCTAGAAATTTCTTGACAGAACTACCCATCAAAAAGCCTTATCAATGTTGAAAGGTGCTCTGAAATTTCCCCTTTGATGTTGTCAGGCAAGAGTGGAAGGTTGGCCAAGTTGGACTTTTCTTGACGTCTTTGTAATAGGTGCAGTTTTTTAAAAAAGGATTGCAATCTCTCTATAGCATGGAAGGAGCACCATCTGTGCAAATTGAAGAAATTCTGAAGTCCAGTCAAACTGGTTTTCAGTGAAGAATGCCCTGACTAGCTGCAGCACATCAGCAGCTTTGGTATTAGCTAGGAGTGGCTTACAAAAGAGAAAGTCCTCCTTCAGCAATCCACTTTGAACATATCTCAGAAATACAAGAATCTGACTGCATTGTGCTACATCAGTGGATTCATCCAGCTGCATGCTAAATTTAAAAACACTGCTTCTCATCTCACACTAGACTTGATCCAGAATGTCTGCAGCCATTTCACTAACCCTGGAATGAATAGTGTCATTGGACAAAGGGAATTTCTCAACCTGCTTCCTCTGCTGTGAAAACACATCAGTTCCACCTTCTCCAGAGCACAAGGCTTCACCAAAGTTTCTCCAATGATGTGGGGCTTCTTGTTCTTTGCAATAAGATATGCAACCTTGAATGATGCCTCCAGTGCAGATTTCTGTGACAAAGAAAAACCAAGCTTGAGCAAGGTAACTGAGGTCAAGAAGCGAGCTCTCTTCTGCTTGAGGACCTCAACACTGTCCTTGGAATTGGAGTCTAACGGGCTTCATGTTGTCATTGCACAGGATTTTTCCACATAGGAAGGAATGAGGCTTTTGTGTTTCCATCTCTCTCTCTCTCTCTCTCTCTCTCTTTCTCTTTTTTTAATTTATTAACGATTTTGAGGGGTTGATGGCAATCATAAAGTTGTACCAGTCACAGGCAAATTTTTAACAGACAAAATTGAAATTTTGAATGACCGGTATTGAATGCTCAACTCAAGATTGTAGGTTTCAATGGCAATTATTGGCTTACCATTAACGTTTGTAAGAACTTTGCAGCGTACCGAGCGATAAAAGTGAAGGGAAAAAATCCCAACGTTTACATGCGTTCTAATCAGTGACAGGGTCACCGGAAGTCATATATCTGACGTATTTGATGACAAAATTAAATTATTTTTAGAAAGCTGTGACGTAAAACACGAAATTCCGAAGAACGAGTAGAGCGAACCGTTCATTTTGCAAAAAAGTTTTTCCGTCAATTTTCGACAAGCGCAGACCGATGCGCGAACGAGTATCAAAAAGGTTGTATATGGGCTCCCTTTGACGCGGCATGCCTTGCTTATGATTTACATTTTCAGATTATGAGTTTTTCTTTCTTTTGTTTTCCTTCTTCTTTTTTTCTTCCTCTTTTTATTATTTTTTTCTCCCTCTTTTTATTATTTTTTTCTCCCTCTTTTTATTATTTTTTTCTCCCTCTTTTATTATTTTTTTCTCTAAGTCATTCATGCACCCCCTGGAACCTGCTCATCGCACCCCTTGGGGGGGGCATGCACCACTGGTTAGGAACCCCTGCTCTAGTATATTGTATTCAAAATAAATTTAAATTTCGGCTTTTCTGATAACATAATGTAGATTACATCATCCATTGTGACAGTGGATTACATCATCCATTGTGACAGTAGATTACATCATCCATTGTGACAGTAGATTACATCATCCATTGTGACAGTGGATTACATCATCCATTGTGACAGTGGATTACATCATCCATTGTGACAGTAGATTACATCATCCATTGTGACAGTAGATTACATCATCCATTGTGACAGTGGATTACATCATCCATTGTGACAGTAGATTACATCATCCATTGTGACAGTAGATTACATCATCCATTGTGACAGTGGATTACATTATCCATTGTGACAGTAGATTACATCATCCATTGTGACAGTAGATTACATCATCCATTGTGACAGTGGATTACATCATCCATTGTGACAGTAGATTACATCATCCATTGTGACAGTAGATTACATCATCCATTGTGACAGTGGATTACATCATCCATTGTGACAGTAGATTACATCATCCATTGTGACAGTGGATTACATCATCCATTGTGACAGTGGATTACATCATCCATTGTGACAGTGGATTACATCATCCATTGTGACAGTGGATTACATCATCCATTGTGACAGTGGATTACATCATCCATTGTGACAGTGGATTACATCATCCATTGTGACAGTGGATTACATCATCCATTGTGACAGTGGATTACATCATCCATTGTGACATGTGGATTACATCATCCATTGTGACATTGGATTACATCATCCATTGTGACATTGGATTACATCATCCATTGTGACATGTGGATTACATCATCCATTGTGACAGTGGATTACATCATCCATTGGGATTGTGGATTACATATCCATTGGGATTGTGGATTACATCATCCAATGTGACAGTGGATTACATCATCCAATGTGACAGTGGATTACATCATCCATTGTGACAGTGGATTACATCATCCAATGTGACAGTGGATTACATCATCCATTGTGACAGTGGATTACATCATCCATTGTGACATTGGATTACATCATCCATTGTGACAGTGGATTACATCATCCATTGTGACAGTGGATTACATCATCCATTGGGATTGTGGATTACATAGTCCAGTGTGACATTGGATTGCATCATCCATTGTGACAGTGGATAACATTAGCCACTGTAACCCAGTGAAGTAGGAATTATTGTGCTAAAAATAGATTAGATCCATCTGTAACGTCTTACCTTGATGATCTTTAAAGATCATGAGACTCCAAATGATCTTGAAGACCTCCAAGCCGTACAACTGCATCTTTTCTTGTTCTGGCCGTCATGTAAGACGCTCAACAGAGCCCATTATGATTATTTCCTTCTTGTGCACAACATTTTGTAAACATGTCAAATTATGAGAGCCTTAAAGTTTACAATAATTTCCTTTACTTAAGTTTTGGAAGCAAAATATAATATATATTTATTTTTTTTAATTTTTTTTTGGATTAAATGTTTAGTGTTTAAAGATATAACTGAAAGAGGTCGCCTGCCTTTACTATATCAATATCAATATATCACCATCTTCTAATCTTACACTTAATTTTGTAAAACTGCAAATTAAAGCTAGCAAATCATTGGATTTGGATAGTGAGAAACAAATAGATAATAAAGTGTCAAACAGATCTCAACTAATATTTGCTGCGCCTGTGCTATCTCAAACATAATAACATGAAATCTAAACACCGCGGGGGAGACAAGACTATACAAGTCTCAGTTTGTCAAACCAATCTTTGAGATAAAAACAAAATAGCCAATGTAAAGAATAAGTTTCGTTTTGCCACAGAAGAGTTCCGCACATTTTCAAACCGGTACATGTTGGTGCATATTTCACCAGTAAGCGATGCGCACGTTAACGACACGTTATCTAGAAAAATGTGATGTTAGAAAAGCACAAAAAAGGTTAACGTGAGCTTTATTGCCTTTATATTTAAATTCATATAACTTACCTGACAAGCACAAAAAATTATTGTCTTGACTATGTTTAAGCTATAAATATCTTATCCCACGAGGTATTCACGTAGTTATGGTAATGTAATGACTTGTGGTTAGTACCAATGTTCCCTTTACGATATCTGACCGACGCCGCGCAGCAGTTTAGAATTACCGCTCAGGAAATTATATATATATATATATAATTCACCAAAGCGAGTATGTGCAAATAAGCATGACGAATGACCCTCGCTGGGGTCGACCACCAATCTAGAGAGTCATGGAAGGCTTTTGTTTACTTCCCACAATGGCGTTTCTTACCTGTTTGGTCTGCGGCAACAATGGCCGGATGTCGTGGATTGAGTTACCTCATCTAGCTACACGATGGACAACATCAATGACCCCGCCACACACCTCCAAGTACAAACTCGGCTGTCAAGTTAATCACGTGATGCTGATCGCCAGTCAATGTTTTGGGCTGAGGGCCTGACAGAAAATTGTGATGGAAAAATGTTGGCTTTTGTTTTGTTGCTGTTAAGTTCTTGTTCTGATGACCTGGCAGATAATTGTGATGGAAATTTTTTGCCTCTGTTTAGTCGTTCTGAGGGCCAGGCAGTCAATTGGGATGGGATTTGATGTAAAAGTTTACCTTTGTTTTGTTGTTGTTAGGCTGTCGTTCTGAGGGCGGGGCAGTCAATTGGGATGGGATTTGATGTAAAAGTTTACCTTTGTTTTGTTGTTGTTAAGTTCTTATTCTGCAGTCCATGAAATACGACCCAAGGCGACCACAACCTATGGGGCCGTCCATAAAGTACGTCACGCTATTTTTGACCCCCTCGTCACAAACTGTAACAAATCTCTGGACCCCCCCAAAGTACGTCACACTTTCGAGAAAAAAATTTAATTAACACTTAATTAAAATATTTAATTTAATACTTAAATTACACTTCACCATTAAACTGTATTAAAATATAAACTTTCCACTTAAAAGTAGGGATGTACCGGATTCAAAATTTTGAAATCCGGCCGGAGCTGAATTTGGCCGGATTTATGAAGTGAAATCCGGCTGGAGCCGCATTCAGATTTCTTAAAATGGCCGGATTTCTGATTTGCCTGAGCCATTATGAATATATGTATAAATTAGGAATATACCGGCCAGCCGGATTTATGAAGTAAAACCTGCCGGAGTCGAAGCCAGAGCCAGATTTTTTTTTAAATAGCCGGATTCCGGATTTGCCGGAAACGAAATGCCGTACACCCCCAATTAAAAGAACTATCATATTATTAAAATGACTTTAATAGTAGAATAGTTTATTGGCAACAGTTGTCACAGTTATTCAATGAAACAGTAACTCAATCTAGATCGAATTTGAAAAGAAAAATTGCACAAATTACTCTTGACAATTGTATAATACACATAATTTCTCTGCTACCTTTTCATTTACAATGAGTGAGGTTAAGTTTTAGATAATCTTCCGATTATGTAATCTATTGACACAGGATAATAAGTAGATTAGCGAAACTTGACCTCACCAAGTGATTAAATAATACAAAACAATTTGACTTTTTTTTAAAAAAAAGACTAGATTGACAAATTATGTGACCAACTCTTGTGCTATATTGAATCTGTTTATTATGGTCCTATGAATTATGTTTCATTCAAAAATATTCACTGGACATCATCTTACAACGGTGAAATGAAGTTTTCATCCATAGTTACGACTTGCATCATTCTTTCACCATCATCGTTTCCTTTGAGGATAATTGCAGACAGATCAACTCGTCCTCATCTAGCCACTCAACAGCCTCTGTATGTGCATTTTCTCTTCTGGCAATAACTGCCATAGGTTCTCTTTGACTTCTAGAAGTGATTCTCAAAGGACGGATGCGTTTTATCTGAGTTGATTCTTGAACAGTTTGGGTGGGCACATTCTCCTGAGCCCGAGCTCTGTGTTGTCCTGTATGTTTCTTCAACATTGTTTGTGAGGCAAAATATGAGTGAACATCTTTGCAAAGTCGATCAAATAAGCTGGTAATCATATGGTTGTACTTTGAAAACTCCTGTTGATCTTTGCATAATATCATCAAATTTGAGAGTTAGTGCTACAATCAAGGAAGGACATTTATGAGAATCTGCATCTGCTCTTTCTGAAGCTTTGAGTCCATCAACTGTTTGGTTGATTGGGATTGGAGGAGGGGAAGAATCTTGAAGGTAAAACGTTGAAATATGAGCTTCGTGCTTTGTCGCAACATTTCATGTCCTGATATTTAACAATTTGAGTGAAGTATTGGCTGGTGCGAACATGATTGTCAAACCATTCCTGATCCTTCGATATCAGTCCTGCTGCATCCATTTCAGATTTATGAACAACACATTCAGGAGATACGCATTTAATGCTATTTTGACATAAAACTAATTCTAATGTTTCAACAAATGTTTGAAAATTATTTTTGAAGCTATTTAAATTGTACTAAAAAAATATAAATAAATTAGAAAAAAATAATCAAAAAATTAATGTGTGACATCACACACGGCCTGACATTCCCTCCCCCCTGTCACAAAGTGTCACACTTTCTTACACCCCCTCCCCCCCCCCTCGGAGCGTGACGTACTTTATGGACGGCCCCTATCGTGGCAGACTAACAATCTACTTTTATTCCATATAATCGATTCTATCATGTCTCAAGTACTTAATTTTCACCTTGAGATCACTTCTCCAAAATGTGATACATTTTTTTCAGGGCTGCGGAAATTAAAGATTAAGTAATCGATTAATCGTTAAAATTTTTAATTGATTAAAATTAATTTGATCGATTAAAATTCAATTAAAATTTAAGAAAATATTTCTAATATTTTTTCCCCAATTTATTAATAATTTATATTGTTGTTACTTACATACTTTCCCACTTATTATTATTATTATTTAGACGTGCATACGTAAACAAAAAGGTTTTATTCGTTATTTCTTGCATAGCAGAACGAATTTGCTGTGTTACGTCACAAAGTTTGGGAGCCATGGAATTACCGCGACGTAATCGATTTCGCGAAATAATGAATCGCGACTTAGCGAGATCTATTAATGCGTTATACAAATAAAATTAATTGATTAAATTTTTTCCCGATTAATCGAGCAAACTTTTTTTAATCAGTATCAGCCCAGACAGATTTTTGTTCAATTTTTTTTCGTACTACCTAGACATTGATCCTTGTTCTAGATTTAGTTTTGTCTGTGTATCAAAAGACTGTCCTTGTCGTAGAATTAGGTTTGTCTGTGTATCAAAGGACTGTTCTTGTAGATTTAGTTTTGTCTGTGTATCAAAGGACAGACGAGTTGTATAGCACCACAGACACACACCCCCGCTTTAGTAGACAATTGTTCAAACACCTCACCTCTTATAAAAAAACAATGAATGCCGCCCGGGAACAACCATCCCTCTGCACTCTCCTAGCTATGCCACTGCCTGGGAGGGGGGGGAGTAGAAGAAGATATAGACGTAGCTCTAGTGTGTGAACAAGTGAAAAGTCGTAGCCTTGCCAATAAGCGTTGTGGAAATCTTCAAATTACTTTGCTTCAGTTCTGTCAAGTGACTTTTAAGGATTTGAGCCACTGCCATAGCTGGTAACTGACTGATCATAACAATAAAACTGTCACGGACAGTCTTGACCACAGCTGTCCAACGTCCTGACCACAGCTGTCCAACATCTTGATTACAGCTGTCCAACATCCTGACCACAGCTGTCCAACGTCCTGACCGCATAATTCTTCTTTCAGAGTTACAACATAATACTTGCAGCTTGCTTTCCTTACCTCAATTCCAAAAACGGTTAGCCAGTAATGTCGAGCCCTTAACTGGAATATTTGCTTGGGAGATAATTGCATCTTCTCTTGCCTCTCATCTTGTTTAGATCGATTCCCTATGTACAGCTCACAGCTCAGTTGCTGGCGTTAGTTCTGTTGAGTGAGTGCAGTCCCTTGAAACGAGACGCCACGGTCTTTCCACTGGTAGGAAGGGAATGGGACTGAACAAACAATCTCAGTGGCATATTCAAGTTAAACAATTTAGGTGCACCCAGAGACATATTTGTCAGTGCATTGAAGGGTGCATTATATTAGCCACTGTGTTGCTCTCTCAAGCCAATATTCAAGGGCTCACTCAATCTATCGAACCCTCAGAGACACATTCAAAGACAGTCTCTATCACAGTCTCACCCAGGAACACAGATTCGTCTTGTTTAGGCAAATACACGGGGCTGTCCGATACATCAACCCATGGGGTCATCTAGACAAATACATGGGGCTGTCCAATACATCAACCCATGGGGTCATCTAGACAAATACATGGGGCTGTCCAATACATCAACCCAGGGGGGTCATCTAGACAAATACATGGGGCTGTCCAATACATCAACCCAGGGGGTCATCTAGACAAATACATGGGGCTGTCCAATACATCAACCCAGGGGGTCATCTAGACAAATACACGGGGCTGTCCAATACATCAACCCAGGGGGTCATCTAGACAAATACACGGGGCTGTCCAATACATCAACCCAGGGGGTCATCTAGACAAATACACGGGGCTGTCCAATGTCCAATACATCAACCCAGGGGGGTCATCTAGACAAATACACGGGCTGTCCAATACATCAACCCAGGGGGTCATCTAGACAAATACACGGGGCTGTCCAATGCATCAACCCAGGGGGTCATCTAGACAAATACACGGGGCTGTCCAATACATCAACCCAGGGGGTCATCTAGACAAATACACGGGGCTGTCCAATGTCCAATACATCAACCCAGGGGGGTCATCTAGACAAATACACGGGGCTGTCAAATACATCAACCCAGGGGGTCATCTAGACAAATACACGGGGCTGTCCAATGCATCAACCCAGGGGGTCATCTAGACAAATACACGGGGCTGTCCAATGCATCAACCCAGGGGGTCATCTAGACAAATACACGGGGCTGTCCAATACATCAACCCATGAGGTCATCTAGACAAATACACGGAGCTGTCCAATGTCCAATACATCAACCCAGGGGGGGTCATCTAGACAAATACACGGGGCTGTCCAATGTCCAATACATCAACCCAGGGGGTGTCATCTAGACAAATACATGGGGCTGTCCAATACATCAACCTATGGGGTCATCTAGACAAATACACGGGGCTGTCCAATGTCCAATACATCAACCCAGGGGGGTCATCTAGACAAATACATGGGGCTGTCCAATACATCAACCTATGGGGTCATCTAGACAAATACACGGGGCTGTCCAATACATGAACCCAGGGGGGTCATCTAGACAAATACATGGGGCTGTCCAATACATCAACCTATGGGGTCATCTAGACAAATACACGGGGCTGTCCAATATATCAACCCAGGGGGTCATCTAGACAAATACACGGGGCTGTCCAATATATCAACCCATGGGGTCATCTAGACAAATACACGGGGCTGTCCAATGCATCAACCTATGGGGTCATCTAGACAAATACATGGGGCTGTCCAATATATCAACCCATGGGGTCATCTAGACAAATACACGGGGCTGTCCAATGCATCAACCTATGGGGTCATCTAGACAAATACACGGGGCTGTCCAATGCATCAACATATGGGGTCATCTAGACAAATACACGGGGCTGTCCAATGCATCAACCTATGGGGGTCATCTAGACAAATACATGGGGCTGTCCAATACATCAACCTATGGGGTCATCTAGACAAATACACGGGGCTGTCCAATATATCAACCCAGGGGGTCATCTAGACAAATACACGAGGCTGTCCAATATATCAACCCATGGGGTCATCTAGACAAATACACGGGGCTGTCCAATGCATCAACCTATGGGGTCATCTAGAGAAATACACGGGGCTGTCCAATATATCAACCCATGGGGTCATCTAGACAAATACACGGGGCTGTCCAATGCATCAACCTATGGGGTCATCTAGACAAATACACGGGGCTGTCCAATGCATCAACCTATGGGGTCATCTAGACAAATACACGGGGCTGTCAAATTTATCAACCCATGGGGTCATCTAGACAAATACACGGGGCTGTCCAGTGCATCAACCCAGGGGGAGGTCATCTAGACAAATACACGGGGCTGTCCAATATATCAACCCATGGGGTCATCTAGACAAATACACGGGGCTGTCCATTGCATCAACCCAGGGGGGGTCATCTAGACAAATACACGGGGCTGTCCAATATATCAACCCATAGGGTCATCTAGACAAATACACGGGGCTGTCCAATACATCAACCCATGGGGTCATCTAGACAAATACACGGGGCTGTCCAATGCATCAACCTATGGGGTCATCTAGACAAATACACGGGGCTGTCCAATATATCAACCCATGGGGTCATCTAGACAAATACACGGGGCTGTCCAATGCATCAACCTATGGGGTCATCTAGACAAATACACGGGGCTGTCCAATGCATCAACCTATGGGGTCATCTAGACAAATACACGGGGCTGTCCAATGCATCAACCTATGGGGGTCATCTAGACAAATACATGGGGCTGTCCAATACATCAACCTATGGGGTCATCTAGACAAATACACGGGGCTGTCCAATATATCAACCCAGGGGGTCATCTAGACAAATACACGGGGATGTCCAATATATCAACCCATGGGGTCATCTAGACAAATACACGGGGCTGTCCAATGCATCAACCTATGGGGTCATCTAGAGAAATACACGGGGCTGTCCAATATATCAACCCATGGGGTCATCTAGACAAATACACGGGGCTGTCCAATGCATCAACCTATGGGGTCATCTAGACAAATACACGGGGCTGTCCAATGCATCAACCTATGGGGTCATCTAGACAAATACACGGGGCTGTCCAATATATCAACCCATGGGGTCATCTAGACAAATACACGGGGCTGTCCAGTGCATCAACCCAGGGGGGGGTCATCTAGACAAATACACGGGGCTGTCCAATATATCAACCCATGGGGTCATCTAGACAAATACACGGGGCTGTCCATTGCATCAACCCAGGGGGGTCATCTAGACAAATACACGGGGCTGTCCAATATATCAACCCATAGGGTCATCTAGACAAATACACGGGGCTGTCCAGTGCATCAACCCAGGGGGGGTCATCTAGACAAATACACGGGGCTGTCCAATACATCAACCCAGGGGGTCATCTAGACAAATACACGGGGCTGTCCAACACATAAACCCAGGGGGGGCAGCTAGACAAATACATGGGGCTGTCCAATACATCAAATTTTCTTTAGAGCCTGAACCTGGACAAGCAGAAATCATTTGAAGTAATTGTAGCCACACGGTAGAATGTATGACGTAGACTATAGGACGAGGCAGGCAGATGATAGGTGCACTAGAATACATGACAACATCCCCGAATGATAGATGGACCATACCACCACAAACGTGACAGGACATTATGCAAAGGAAACATTGAAAGAAATGAGAGCAACCCATTCCAAGATTTGTTTCTTTTAAGGAATGACTTGTTTATGTGGAGGCGATGGAAATGTAATCTAGTGGGAGATAATGTGGTCCCAGTTTGATTTAATGACAAATATTCTCGAGTTATTGGAGGGAGGGGGGTAATGAATGACTTGATCGAACACAACTGTGGGTCAACACATCACGGACGAAACATCATTGGATAAACGCATCCATGAACACCATTTGATAAAATTCTCCAAAAACAACATATTGTATCACATCACCTCTTTTGTTCATCTTTAACCTCATAAACTACAAGTAGCATACTTGGTTATTACTAGATAGATTGTACCATTGGTCAAGTCACTACAGTAGGTCTTGATTTATTACTAGATTGTACCATTGGTCAAGTCACTACAGTAGGTCTCAAGTTATTACTAGATTGTACCATTGGTCAAGTGACTACAGTAGGTCTCAAGTTATTACTAGATTGTACCATTGGTCAAGTCACTACAGTAGGTCTCAAGTTATTACTAGATTGTACCATTGGTCAAGTGACTACAGTAGGTCTCAAGTTATTACTGGAATGTACCATTGGTCAAGTCACTACAGTAGGTCTCATGTTATTACTAGATTGTACCATTGGTCAAGTGACTACAGTAGGTCTCAAGTTATTACTAGAATGTACCATTGGTCAAGTCACTACAGTAGGTCTTGATTTATTACTAGATTGTACCATTGGTCAAGTGACTACAGTAGGTCTCTAGTTATTAAGGGATGTACCATGGGCCAAGTGACTACAGTAGGTCTCAAGTTATTACTGGAATGTACCATTGGTCAAGTGACTACAGTAGGTCTCAAGTTATTACTGGAATGTACCATTGGTCAAGCGACTACAGTAGGTCTCTAGTTATTACTTGAATGTACCATTGGTCAAGTGACTACAGTAGGTCTCAATTTATTACTGGAATGTACCATTGGTCAAGTGACTACAGTAGGTCTCTAGTTATTACTTGAATGTACCATTTGTAAGGTGTTTGGAAGTACACACCTAACCACCGCCATAATTGTGCTAAGCATTTGTTTCACTTGATTTTCTATCCTCTGATTTTCCAATTACGAAAGAATTCTCAAATTTTGAGACCATCGTTTGCAGTCCTATCTTATCTTATCTTATCTATACAGACGCTCCTTCTATGCAGAAGATAGTTGCGTCCACAGACCATGACAGATGATCTGTTGGCAAGTGATGCAGCAATCACAGGCCACGGCTTTGTGGGTTCCACGCATTACCCAGCCGCTTAACTACATGTAGTGTTAGGTACCCATTCGGAGCGGGGTGACTCAGGGACGCCCTAGACCCCGGGAACAAACCCTTGCCTTCACACGGATTCGAACCCGTGACCATCGGTACGACAGTCCAGTGTGCTGCCACTCGACCACCGCGTCCTATAAATGAAAATCTGTCTCCACCCCATTTTGTCTATATTAAATAGAAATATCTGACGGAGAAATAACGACCTCAGTAGGATGGCCACTGTAAGACTTACACGAAAACACGAGGTCATCCGGGTGGCCACATGGCCACTGTAATACTTCCAAGATATCATGAGGTCAGTAGGATGGCCACATGGCCACTGTAATACTTCCAAGATATCATGAGGTCAGTAGGATGGTCACATGGCCACTGAAATACTTCCAAGATATCATGAGGTCAGTAGGATGGTCACATGGCCACTGAAATACTTCCAAGATATCATGACGTCAGTAGAATGACCACATGGCCACTGTAATACTTCCAAGATATCATGAGGTCAACACGATGGCCACTGTAGGACTTCCAAGGAAACACGAGGTCAGTAGGATGGCCACATGGCCTATGTAGCACTTCCAAAAAATCTAATTCCATCGAACTTGTCCAAGAACGGTAACCCACGTCTTCTGACTTTTTGAGGCAACTTGGATTATTATTTGCTCTTTCTCTTGCCACGTCATTGCCACATTACGTAAACCAGAGAAATCGAATCAAGTTTCATTTCTTAAGGCCACGGGTTATATTGGATTAATTCCTTAATTAATTTAATGTTTGTGGCCTGTTATTGTTTCATCCGAGCGTTAAGAAAGAGCGAGTTAAAAAACCGCCAGCATCACTAATTCCATTTGTGGCCCTTGTCGTGCCCTCAATCTCTGATTGAATCAATACTGACGTCACTCGAGTCTAACATCCAATGAAACGTGCTAATGGATCAAGTTCAAAGGTCATGAGATAGAGGGGCCTCTAGTGGAGAAACGGTAACTAACTCTAGCGAAAAAGACTAAAAATCATTGAGATAGGGGGGCCTCTGCCTCTAGCAGAGAAATGGCCGCTAACTGTGACCATACTGTGACTCAGAGTCTCCTGAGGTTGTCATGTTACTTCCTAGTTATATGTAGCTTAGACATTTTTTCGGAGCGAGTTCATTTATAAAGTTATTATCTCATGTGTTTAGTTTAACGTAAGGGTGTTATGACTTGATTGTAAAAGGCAAATTAATCTGTAACAAATTGGAAGATTTCCGTATGAAAATTCCAAGTGCTTTAACTTTAAGGTAACTCCTCTCTTAAATTATAAATCTTTCCTATCTGGCGTGCAATGATTCCATTGAAAACTTTTTGTCTAGAAAATGCAGTAATTGATGTAAGATATGTAAGTGCTGGAAGCTCTGTAAGTATTGTAAGCTCTGTATTTGCTGCAAGTGCTGGAAGCTCTGTAAGTGCTGTTTAAGTGCTACTGTGCATCGTTCATGACGTCATTGAATCAGGTATTCATGCAGGACAGGAAAGAAAATTTAAAAATGTCAAACAAAATATCAACGAAAAATGTTCATCACCGTTTATTTATTTAGTTGGTGAGACACTTAACTGAATCACGTTTTGTTGGCTGGTCTAATTCTAGGAGTTATTGCTTACTGGTCATTGCTTTCATTCCTTCTTAAGTCCTATCTTCCAATCTTTTCTTTAAATCCATCTTCAATCATATCTGTCAATGCTGTCTTTCAGTCTTATCTTTAAATCGTATCTTTCAATCATAACTTTCATTCTTATCTTATCTTTCAATCCTATCTTTCAGTCCTATCTTTCAATCGTATATTTCAATCCTATAGTTGAGTCCAAGATTTCTTCATAAAATAATGTATTGACAGCTTATTTGAATGACATAAGACACACCATACCACTACCACCTGTCATGTGTACAGTGAAGAAATGTATCATCCAAACTTACAGCCTCTTGTTTCTCATGAAAACATTGATTTTAGCTAAATAAACCTTTGGTCGTCGAATTGATCGTAGACCCCTGGACAACACCTCCCAGCCCCAACTTTCTCTTTTCCATTCGGTATTTCTCACCCGTCCAGAAATAATGGTACTGCGTCATTAGATTACCGCCCTTGTCTCGTCTGATGATATCTCCCTAATCTGATCCAATTACTTCCCCCTGTCTTGGAACAAACTGGGCCAAGCACGGAGCCGTAGGTTTTCTGCTCCGGTGAACAGGGCCCATAACTCTCACGTTGTGTCCCGTCCTTATCTCCCCTTTCTCACTTATATAAGAAATAAAAGCATTTTAAATAAATCGTACTTTTGTTGCTGACTTAGATACACCAGACTAGATGTGACGGAGGTGGGGAAGACGGGCCAGTCTTTATTTACCCAATGTGGTAATCGGGAGGGGGGGCAGGATTTTGTCCCTGGCGTGCACGTGTTTTGACAGAGACCTGTTTAGGCTGGCATTCCCAGAGTACTTTTAGTAAAGATTTGGTCCCTGGCGTGCACGTGTTTTGACAGAGACCTGTTTAGGCTGGCATTCCCAGAGTACTTTTAGTAAAGATTTGGTCCCTGGCGTGCATGTGTTTTGACAGAGACCTGTTTAGGCTGGCATTCCCAGAGTACTTTTAGTAAAGATTTGGTCCCTGGCGTGCACGTGTTTTGACAGAGACCTGTTTAGGCTGGCATTCCCAGAGTACTTTTAGTAAAGATTTGGTCCCTGGCGTGCATGTGTTTTGACAGAGACCTGTTTAGGCTGGCATTCCCAGAGTACTTTTAGTAAAGATTTGGTCTCTGGCGTGCATGTGTTTTGACAGAGACCTGTTTAGGCTGGCATTCCCAGAGTACTTTTAGTAAAGATTTGGTCTCTGGCGTGCACGTGTTTTGACAGAGACCTGTTTAGGCTGGCATTCCCAGAGTACTTTTAGTAAAGATTTGGTCCCTAGCGTGCACGTGTTTTGACAGAGACCTGTTTAGGCTGGCATTCCCAGAGTACTTTTAGTAAAGATTTGGTCCCTGGCGTGCATGTGTTTTGACAGAGACCTGTTTAGGCTGGCATTCCCAGAGTACTTTTAGTAAAGATTTGGTCTCTGGCGTGCATGTGTTTTGACAGAGACCTGTTTAGGCTGGCATTCCCAGAGTACTTTTAGTAAAGATTTGGTCTCTGGCGTGCATGTGTTTTGACAGAGACCTGTTTAGGCTGGCATTCCCAGAGTACTTTTAGTAAAGATTTGGTCTCTGGCGTGCACGTGTTTTGACAGAGACCTGTTTAGGCTGGCATTCCCAGAGTACTTTTAGTAAAGATTTTGTCTCTGGCGTGCACGTGTTTTGACAGAGACCTGTTTAGGCTGGCATTCCCAGAGTACTTTTAGTAAAGATTTTGTCTCTGGCGTGCACGTGTTTTGACAGAGACCTGTTTAGGCTGGCATTCCCAGAGTACTTTTAGTAAAGATTTGGTCTCTGGCGTGCACGTGTTTTGACAGAGACCTGTTTAGGCTGGCATTCCCAGAGTACTTTTAGTAAAGATTTGGTCTCTGGCGTGCACGTGTTTTGACAGAGACCTGTTTAGGCTGGCATTCCCAGAGTACTTTTAGTAAAGATTTTGTCCCTGGCGTGCACGTGTTTTGACAGAGACCTGTTTAGGCTGGCGTTCCCAGAGTACTTTTAGTAAAGATTTGGTCTCTGGCGTGCACGTGTTTTGACAGAGACCTGTTTAGGCTGGCGTTCCCAGAGTACTTTTAGTAAAGATTTGGTCTCTGGCGTGCACGTGTTTTGACAGAGACCTGTTTAGGCTGGCGTTCCCAGAGTACTTTTAGTAAAGATTTTGTCTCTGGCGTGCATGTGTTTTGACAGAGACCTGTTTAGGCTGGCATTCCCAGAGTACTTTTAGTAAAGATTTGGTCTCTGGCGTGCACGTGTTTTGACAGAGACCTGTTTAGGCTGGCATTCCCAGAGTACTTTTAGTAAAGATTTGGTCTCTGGCGTGCACGTGTTTTGACAGAGACCTGTTTAGGCTGGCATTCCCAGAGTACTTTTAGTAAAGATTTGGTCTCTGAGTTCACCCAGTTCTGTTATCTATCAATGTTACCTTTAAGCTGTGTGGCCGCACAGATTTCTGAACGACGCCATGCAGCAGTTTAGAATTACCGCGCAGCACAGTTTGATAAAGATAATATAATATATGTCTTTGTAGGGCAGGTGTTGGGTAACCATGGTTCGCGAGCCAGGTGTGGCTCTGCTGATGGCTGCATCTGGCTCTCAGACAAATGTTCGATTATAAAAAACAAAATTAGAAAAAAACATTTATTCAGACTCATTTGATATTGCATATTAAAAAAACAGCAAGACAATGCTATTGAAAAGAATTCAGAGACATAATTATTGTACTTTTAGTGTTGAAATTGCACAAAATCCACACAACTACTCGAATTTTTAGTTTTAAACATAATGTATGGCCCTCACAGAATTACTTTTCAAAATATGTGGTGTTTATGGCTCTCTCGGACAAAAAGTTTCCCGACCTCTGTTGTAGGGTGTAAAATTGAGAACTAAACTTGGGCGCCGTGTCTTTGTACACGGACCAGCGAACCTTAGAGGAATTATTGTTGGGTACATGCCATTAATTATGGTGAAGCATGGCGACTGGCACACACAAGATGAAATATAGAAGGTATGGCGCAATAATCTGTTATATAGAAGGAGCTTCTGTAATGTAAGAACTACTGGTATAACACTACCCACACCCATTAACGTGAGAACTGCTGGCACGACACCACCCACACTGTCCCACACCCATAAACGTGAGAACTACTGGCACGACACCACTCACACCTTTGACGTATAACAACCTAGGCCCCGTCCTTGACCGTTGTAACCCGAGACGTCCCAGGCCAGGCCACCTGTCGTGATCACGTCATCACAGCACCGCCAGGGTCTCTCTCAGACGGTGTAGAGCGGGTTTCTGTCATAGATAACTGACAACCACATCTGTCCATCACTGGCGTGGGATGTTTTAGGTCAATTGTATG
Organism: Ampullaceana balthica; assembly: GCA_944989445.1. Lineage (NCBI taxonomy): Eukaryota > Metazoa > Mollusca > Gastropoda > Lymnaeidae > Ampullaceana > Ampullaceana balthica. The sequence goes on from CALYLW010001432.1 coordinate 89,459, forward strand.
ATAGGGTATTCGGTTAGTTCTATGACAGGGTATTCGGTTAGTTCTATGACAGGGTTTTCGGTTAGTTATATATGCAGAGTGTTCGGTTAATTATATGATAGGATATTCGGTTGATTATATGATAATATATTCGGTTAATCCTTTCTCATCTTCTCATCTAATCTATCACTATAATATAATGCGTCATTCAAGACGTCCTCAGTCAGTGATCGCTATGCGGGGTAACTCTCGATTTTGTTTTTAATTAGAAAGTTTAGATATAAAATAATAAACATTTTGGTGTCGAGATTAACAGAGCGTGTTCCTTGCCATTATGTGACGTGGCGTCATTGTTTGAGCTTATATTAATTTGGGAAAAGGGAACAATGTAAAAAGAGCCGTGGTTTATTTGATGTGATTTGTGATTATTTTGTATGTTGATAACCGGTTAAAGGGCCCTCCATAGATGACGTCACGCGATTTTGGCCGATTTTTACCCCCTTCGTCGTGACAAAAAGTTAGACCTCCCCTCCAATATGACGTCAAAAGCTTTGCCAACCCCCCCCCCACCACACACACACACACATTAAAGTTTTCTGTTTGAAAATGAACATTTTTTAAATCACTTTTTTGTCATTTAGGTCATGTATTTAGTGTAAGGCTGCACTCTAATTTCGTACCACGCGTGAAGCAATTTAAAACATCATTAAATAAATTGTAAGCAATCAAATATTTAAGTGGAACTTTTATTTAAAGTTGCGCGTTTTGATGTGACGTCACATTACTTAAACACCCCCTCCCCATCGTCACACATCGTAACTAATGTGTGACCCATCATCCCCCCTCTAGGTGCATGACGTCATTAACGGACGGCCCCTAAGTATATATCATGGTATTTTGTTAATAATATGACCAGTGATAGGTTATGCATATGATAAAGGTATTCTGTTACTTATGTTATAGGGATCATTATATGATGTGGTATACGTAGCAGACCCTCGCGGCTGACCAGGTCAAATGCCTTTGTTAGATCTATGAAGGCAACAAAGAGGGCTTTCTGTTGCTCCCGACATTTCTCTTGTAGCTGACGGAGTGAGAAGATCATGTCCATTGTTGACCGGCCAGCCCGAAAACCGCATTGTGATTCTGGGTAGACATTTTGCGCCAGAATTTGCAGGCGTGCAAGGATCACTCTGGCAAAAGCCTTTCCCACAATACTCAGTAAGGAGATACCACGATAGTTATTGCAATCGCTGCGATCTCCTTTGTTCTTATAAAGCGTAACTATTTTGGCGTCACGCATGTCCTGTGGGATGTGACCGCGTTCCCAGCAATCGCATATGAGTTCGTGCAGAGGCTTCAGTAGTGCTGGCTGGCCGTGCTTAAGGACTTCTGCAGGAATGCCATCGTTGCCTGGGGCCTTTCCATTTCTCAGATGATCGATAGCCCTACCAAGCTCCTCTATTGACGGTGGAAAAAATAGGATGCCCGCCGCGGCTTCTCTCCATCATCGAGTCCTTCCACACCAATATGCACAGCACAGTGCTCTTCGATGGTGCCACCTCAGAACCCTTCCCAGTCTGTAGCGGAGTCAAACAGGGTTGTGTACTGGCTCCAACACTCTTCGGTATCTTTTTCTCGATGCTACTGCGTCATGCATTCGAGGACTGTTTCGAGGGTGTAAACATCCATACCAGGGCGGATGGAAATCTGTACAACATCAGCCGTCTCCGTGCAAAGAGAAAAGTGGAAAATGTTTTAATTAGAGAGCTGCTCTTCGCGGATGACGCAGCCCTTACCTCACATTCAGAGATAGGTCTCCAACTTTTGGTCGACAAGTTCTCAGAGGCATGCAAAGATTTTGGTCTAACGATAAGCCTCAAAAAGACCAACATTATGAGACAAGGAACTGACTGCTTCCCAGCAATCTCCATTGAGGGAAACACCTTGGATGTCGTCGATGATTTTACCTACCTTGGCAGTAACATCACAAGCACACTCTCCCTGGAAAAGGAAATTGAAACCAGAATCGGCAAGGCTTCATCATTAATGGCTAGGCTGAATAAAAGAGTGTGGAACAATGCACAGCTCACTGCTAGGACAAAAATCACTGTGTACCAGGCCTGCGTGCTCAGCACACTCCTCTATGGCAGCGAGTGCTGGACGACCTATGCCAAACAAACAAAGCAACTCAACAGCTTCCACTTACGATGCTTGCGCAGGATTCTGCACATCAAGTGGCAGGACAAGATAACGAATGTCGAGGTACTCAGAAGGAGTCATATGCTGAGCATGCACTCAATCCTGAGTGAGAGGCGCCTGCGGTGGCTGGGACATGTCCGCAGGATGAACTCGGAGCGCATTCCAAGAGCCCTGCTTTACGGTGAGCTGGCAACTGGTATGCGGAAGAGAGGACGCCCCTGCTTGCGCTTCAAGGATGTCTGCAAGAAAGACATGAGTCTGGCGCAGATAGACCATAAAACGTGGGAAACCATTGCTGAGGAACGCACCTCCTGGCGGGCTAAAGTACGCGAGGGCATCCAAGTCGCGGAAGCTTCCCTTACAGTCAAGAGCGAGGAGAAAAGGGCCAGGAGAAAGGGGAAGGGGGGCAGAGGAGCAGGAGGAAACGCCATCATCCCATGAGGATGGACGGATGCCATAGATATGATGTGGTAGGTATTCGATGAATAATATGACGAAATTTTCGGTTAATGTCAAGTTGTTGAACTCGTTCATGTCATCACGTGACGTTATGTGTATCAGTTAATGTCAAGTTGTTGAACTCGTCCATGTCAGCACGTGATATTATGTGTATCGGTTAATGTCAAGTTGTTGAACTCGTCCATGTCAGCACGTGATGTTATGTCAGATCAAATATGGTGAGTAGGACAAAAACATTGGGTCGGTTGTACTTGTCAAAGTAAACATGGAATATCCATGATGCGAGCTTGGCTATAGACATGAGATCAATTACTGGACTCTTTTCCTGTTTAAAATATTTCAGGCTATGTGAATAAAATATTGAACAAGTGGGAAAATGATCCCATAATTTTATTCCAAATTAATGAAGTGGTAGAAGGGAGGTCACAACGGGAATTTTCATGAAATAAATGGTAAGAGTTATTTACCCTAGTGTTTATTTCTGCTTCTACTCCATCGGTGTCCACAGTCCGGCATGTGGACGAAATATGGCCCAAGCTTGAATTTTAAATGGCTCGCACCCCCTTCTAAAATAATTAACTGATCCTTGGATGTTTTTGTAAAGACAACAATATATGTATCGCAAAGGATAAAACTAAAAGATGTTTTGAGTAAAAATGTAAGATGAGGTGAAATTAAGACATTAATCCATGCAGTTTAATTGTTTACCAACATGACTATTTATTCCAAAAAGCCCATAAGGTTATGTGCTATAATGTATAGGTATACCGGTGACGTATATGTTCAAAAATCGATGTCATTATTTTGTTTATTTTGACCGACACATGTTATGAAATGAATGATGTGTCGGTGGATTTAAAATATTTTAAAACTTGTTTTTTCCATCACAATACTTGACCAAAACGTTTTATTTATTGTGAGGTAGGCCTACATACAGTGATGTATCTAGGGGCGGAGTCCAAATTCGAAAGTCCCACCTGGCACCCACTTGAGGGGGGCCCCCAAAGGAGTTTCAGTAATTTTTTTTAACATTAAATATTACGCCTCCGTCATGTATGCAGGGCCACACAAAGAGGCCAAGCCCCCCGGGCCCCCAAATCATTACAAAGCCCTAGCTATGCCTCTGCCTACATAGTAGAATATTAACATCTTTATTTCCTAAATTAGCCACACACAAAAAAAATTCTTTTGTTGAAAAAGTTTTAAAAAACTCGAAAATCGCGATATTATTGTCCCCTTCCCAAAAAAAAATATTATCATTAACCAAATATATCATATTTTAAAAGCCTGTACCAAGTCTCAATTTATTTAATTGTTAAAATTATTATCTTAAACTACCCCGCACATGTTCTTACATGATGGAATGTGGCCATCACTGCCAAAATTGTGGACATCACTTTTGGCATTTAAGCTGGGCCACGAGTATTTGAATTTCAGTTCCCACCTCCTCCCCCCACCCTAAGTAGTGTGTGTAGTGAACCCATGGGACGTTATTTCGTTGTATAAACCAAAACAGTGCACATATTGAAACCTGACTGGTAACATTGATAACCAGGACTCATCTTTTTTAAATGCCGATGTTCTTTATTCTCAGATAACGTAAAGGACAAAAAATGTTTGTCTTTTTGTATGAACTATGCAAAGTAAATGCCGATGTAAGATACAAAAAGCAACATTTAAGAATAAATTACCGTATATACTCGTTCACAAGCCGACATTTTTTTGGACAAAATTTAGGGGGAAAAGTGGGGGGGGGGTCGGCTTATTAGCGGGTCATAGGTGATTTCTGCATGGATATTGAATATCGGTGTTGTTATTGTAGATTATCAATGTCCTTTTCTACATTCTACAAGATTCGACTGCTCTATCAGAAGCTATAATATATTATTAAAAATCAGCACTTACCTTATTTAATCATTTTATTTATTTTTGTGAACGTTTTAATAAATTGTTTTACAAATTTTGTTTTCAACCACGGATTTTAATGTACGCGCTTTCGTCACTGTTTACCAAATAATTTTTTTTTAAATACCGGTAACTCTTGCTTAACAAAGAGCAGAAAGACAAAGATAGGCAGTACAAAGTAAACAATCATAATGACCGATTTAGCTTGTAGTTTTAAAAAAAATATGTACCATTTTTTTAAAGCTGTCCTATTATTTTTGGGGGGTCGGCTTGCGATCGGGTTATACACTTTTAATACTTTTCCCTTACAAAAGTGGGGGGGAGGGCGGCTTATGAACGAACAGGCTATAGAACGAGTATATACGGTAAATCAAATTTTGATCAAAATGGTAGCCAAGTGCAAAAAAATATAAATTATGAAAAGTTTTTAAATTCCAAAAACTAAAGAGAATTGGAAGAAAAAATATTGTCAAAACTAAGTAACAAGTAACAGCAAGTTACAGTAAACTTCAAAATTTTTCCAAAACTAAACTAAAGTCTAATGTCTTATATTACCCGAGTATTTATAAAAGGGGTTTTTTTTGGAACTTTTTCATCCCATCTTATGCCATATGGTACTGAATAAGTAATGACATCTCTCCACACATCTAATGTCATATGGTACTGGAGATGTAATGACATCTCTCCACACATCTAATGTCATATGGTACTGGTAGATGTAATGACATCTCTCCACACATCTAATGCCATATGGTACTGGATATGTTAATGACATTCTCCATATGTCTAATGTCATATGGTACTGGAGATGTTAATGACATCTCTCCACACGTCTAATGCCATATTGTACTGGGGATGTCACAGACATCTCTCCACACATCTAATGTCATATGGTACTGGTGACACAGCTCCACTGAAGACTTCCTGGATTGGCGGGATGTTCTTAGGGTCAGCTGGCAGGAACTCAAATCTCTGGAACAAAGATGACAGGTACAAAAATAGCTCCATCTTGACCAAAGATTCTCCCAGACAAATCCGTCGACCAATGGAGAATGGGATGAGTTCCTCTCTAGTGATGACGTTGCCTTGTCCATCCAGAAATCTCTCAGGTCGAAACTTGTCAGGGTCACCCCAGATTTTTTCACTTCTCAGAATGGCGTTCAGATTGGGAATGACCCTGGCTCCCTTTGGGATATAGAAACCTGCCAACATTGTGTCATGACTGCATTCATGCTGGACGCTAAACGGGACGAGACTGGCCATCCTCTGGACCTCCATGATAAACGCTGTCAGATATTTCAACTTTGGCTTGTCTGCCATGTTGGGCATCCGCTCAGTTCCCACGTGCTCCAGTATCTCCTTGTAAATCTTCTTCTGTGTTTCTGGGTTGTGGAGGACGTACAACAAACTCCACAGGATGGTTGTGCTGGTTGTCTCGGTGCCGGCTATGAACAGGTTGTCGATATTACGAACTAGATTGACGTCATCTAAGTACGACTCCTCGCCCGACTCCTTTTTACTCTTCATTTCGTACATGTAAGCAACGATAAAATTGTTCAAATCGTTAGCGTCATACTCTCCTTTGATATCGTCAACTATGTCACGAACAAATTGTCTAACTTCTTTTACTGTGGCGATCAGTTCTCTACCTTTGAATATATCAAAAGGGAGATAATAAAATAACGGTATGACATTGAGGATCGCAACTCTTGCAGACAGACGAATTACGTTGTTAAAGAGTGACATCATCTTTTTGAACTTTGGATCATCAAACTGAAATCTTCTACCAAAGATGATGGAACAGATAACATTGGAGACACTAATGTTCGTCAAACTTTTCAGGTCTGAAGGATTACCGTTCTTCTTGCAGAGCTCTTCAATAAAAACCGAAACCTCTTCTGAAATTTTCTCCGCCAGTATGTTTTTCCCCATGCCAAAGGTTCTTAAGATGGAAAGGGAGGTCGTTCTCTGCTCCTTCCAATTGGCTCCTGATGAGAACACAATTCCTTTGTCTAAGTACGGCGTGTGACGTGCCAAGAAATTTCTTTTAGGTCTGTCCGAGAAGTAGTCCGCTTGCTTGACCAGGGCTTCTTTGATCGCTTCAAACGTGTTCAAGACGATGACAGTTTGAGAACCCATCTGAAGTCTGAAAACGTCCCCGAATCTGTTGGCCCATTGTTTGAACTGATTCCTGGGATTGCTCTTCAATAGATACACGTGGCCTATAAACGGCAAGGGAATCCCTGGTGATGGGGGAAGATTTGTTCTGTGTCCATTTCTGTACATGTAAATGGTCAGTGCCAGGAGAATCAAACCCAGGAGGCAGGAGGGGATCTCAAATGATGCCAGGACGGCCCAATCCATTTTGATACCATTCTGTGGACATGATATGTTAATGTTTATTAATAGCTCTTTAGTGTGTTGTTGGCAATATAAGTATAAGGTAATGCTGCGTTTTATAAAGATGTGTAGTGTATAGTCGACAATATAAGGTAATGCTGCGTTTATTAAAGAAGTGTAGTGTGTAGTTAACAATATGAGGTAATGCTTCTTTTATAAAGACGAGTGCAATGCCCGTGCTTGCTACTGGATAAGAAATAGGGATGTACCGGATTAAAAAATGTTCATCTGGCCGGAGTCGGATTCGGCCGGATTTATGAAGTGAAATTCTGCCGAAGCCGTATTTGTAAAAATTGCCTGATTCCGGATTCTCCGGAGCCGGAGCTAAAATCTGGTACGCCCCTAGTAAGAACGCAAATTGTGTTTTTAATTTTTTGCAATTATATTTCCCTTTAAAATTTATAGATGAGTAAAAAAAACGCATCAAGAAAGTGGGTTGGCAAAAGAGTAGGGGTGTATCGGATTCAATTTTTTTTAATCCGGCCGGATCCGAATTTGCCGGATTTTATGAAGTGAGATCCGGCGGATGGCGGAGCCGAATTTACAAATAAAAACCAAAATAACGTACTACATGTACATCACTTGACAGTTGAGTGGAGTCATTCGACTGTTCATTACTGCAGTTCATTACTATAGACATTACAATGATGACATATACTCATATTGAATCATTGAAATATAAAATAATGACATTAGAAAAAGTAATATTAAGTACTATAATTTCAAGATGAAACACAATACATAAGCACATAATGATAATTTAGTAATTTTGTTACTTAACTAGTTATCAGTTTCAGTTTTTAGTTTTCACAACTCGAAACAACAGGGACAGTTTATAGTATTATTGCGCGAATTGTTCACTGAAAGGTAGCAACTGACGTACTCACACTTTAGTATCGCGTGGTTTGTATTCATTAATACATGCTACGTATGCGCGATCAATGTTCACCTCTAACGTTCGTTTGTCCGAGTGCAAAGTAATAAAATCTCGTATGCAAAGTGGCACAGAAACCATTTTTTGTATGCTTTATTTTACAAAATTTGCTGAGCGGGAATTCTAAACTGCTGAGCGGCTTCCGTCAGATAGCTGCGCGACCGGGGAGCCATGCTGGTTAGAAGGAACATTGTGCAGCGCTATGTCATTGATGTGTGACGAGGGCGGCGGAGGGGGGGGGGTTTGTTGCTGTTTTCAACAACTGTTACGTCACATCAAAGCACGCAACTTTAAATTAGAGTTCAACTTAAATCTTTTGATTTTTAAAAATTTATTTAATGACATTTTAAATGGGTTCTTACGTGTTACGGTATTAGAGTGCAGCCTTACACTTAACTAAAAAAAAAGTTAAATGACAATAAAGTGATTGAAAAATAGGGACTACTCATTTTCAAATAAGAAATACGGCTTTTGTTGGGGGAGGGGCGAAAATTTATGACGCATTGAAAAATACTCATTTTCAAATAAGAAATACGGCTTTTGTCGGGGGGGGGAAATTTATGACGTCATATTTGAAGGGGGGGCTAACTTTTTGTGTCGACGTGTCACGAGGGGGGGGGGAATCGGCCAAAATCGCGTGACGTCATTAATGGACGACCTCATACAAGTTCTAGCCCGCGGGTCGTATACCAAGCAAAATGTTTCGCGTCCAAACAGGACGTATACCGAGTTTGACTTATACCAAAGCAGACACACACCAACGTACCACTGTATTCAAGTCCCACAAACTCATGAAGTAATGCACCATTAACATTCAAAACAAGGTGTTGTTTTTTAAATTCTTATTTACATCAGCGAGAAATACTAAACTGGAAGTGCTACTGTACTATTGCCAAATCCGACCCACATCCTGTAAAATTGGACCGGAGCCGAAGCTGGAGCCGGATTTGTAAAAATGGCCTGATTTACCGGAGCCGGATTCGAAATCCGGAGTAGTATAGGGCGTCAATTTGGGTTAGTAAAAGTGTGGCGCGCCACCGTGCCGCCACCACAGCTGTTGCCTTTACCGGCGGCGGCGAGCGGTAATTAATTATGTTAATTAGAGGTGTCATGTTGTTATACAACAGTGTCATGTTGTTATACAACATTTTAATTATCTTAGACATGATAAATATGATAATTATGTTAATTAGGATATCATATTCATTAGAACGTATGGCGGGAAATTCAAATTTCCCGGTGTTTAAAGGGGGATAATCGTGTATTTAAGGTTTACTTCCCCTTTTTTAACTTTTTTTTTCAATTTATTTAATTTTTAATATTTATTTTATGTATTTAAAGTTCTCAACCTATTTTTATTTAATTATTGATTGGTCCTTAAAATATTTTTTAAATTTTATTTGTGTATTAAGTGTTTCTCAAATTATTTATTTTTAACTTTATTCTATTTGTTGAATGGTCGTATTTAAGGATTCTCATGGTATTATAGTATTTTATAATAGTATTTTATTTGTTGAATGGCCGTATTTAAAGGTTCTCAAGCTATTTCTCTTTATTTTTTATTGTATTGTTGAATGGTAGTATTTAAAGGTTCTTAAGGTATTTTACTATTTTTTAATTTATTTTATTTGTTGAATGGTCGTATTTAAGGGTTTTAAGCACGGTTTTTATGTGCTTCAGGTTATTAGGCGATGTATGTTATTTGGGGTACTCTGCTGGACAGGTGTTGTTGGTGGGGAATTTAATTCAAATAACATAGTGGGGGGCAGTCGATGGTATAAGTTACAATTAGGAAGGGTTTAGTATATATTATAATTAATTAGACAACTTTAGGAGGGGTGGAAAAAAGCGCGGGTTTGGCTGTTGATCTGATGTTAGTATAGGTGTGGTGAGTATAAAGTATGTACTAAAACTGACGAAGTGGATTTAGAATGCGTTGGTTTAGGTTAAAATCAATAGTACAAACGACGAGAGGGTTTGGATGGACAGATGTTACCACTGGTTGTATGACCGTTTTAATAAGTTAGTGGGGGTATGGAATGTGGTCCAGGACAAGTAATGCGTTGTTGTAGGTTAAAATCAATAGTACAAATGAGGAGAGGGGTATGGACGGGGGCAATTGCAGATGTTGGTGGTTAATTTAAGGTTGTTTTCTTTGTAAATTTAAATAATTGTAGTAGTAGTTTTATAGGATTTTGTAAGCTAAAGCAACAGTTTTCATCTTAGTGTGGGGATCTATGTTATGAAAAGGTCTTTTTTTTGTTCGTAGTATTTCTTAATTCTAGGATTTCCACTAAGTTTATTAGACAGATTCAGCCATGCTTCTTATCTTAGTATTGGAATATTTTCTAAGTTTAACGGTGTTTCCTTTCTTCCTTGTAATAGTTTTATTGGATTCATAGTTTAAGTCAAGAGGTCTTTTATGTTTCCTTTCTTAACTAGATGTAATCAGCTAGTAGTAGTAATATTTGATAAGGTTAACCGAGTCATATTCTTCATGTTTTTTATTCATAGAGTGCTTATCTTAATGTCACGGACAGTTTTATAAAGTTCAATGGGTCTTTTTGGTTGTATTTTTTTTCATAATTAGATGTGTTCATCTACCATTGACAATATTTTATAAGTTGAAGGGTCTTGTTTTTGTGTTGTTTTTTAGTTAGAAGTTCTCCTCTTAGGGACAATGACATATTTTTTAAATTTCAATGGAATCATTTTCTTAGTGTTTTTTCTTAATTGGGGATTCTCAGCTTAAGTCCAAGGACAGATTTCTAGGTTCAAGGGGACTCGTACGTTTCGTGTGGATAGGATGTTAGCCGTTGTTTCTTTTCTTGAGTAGAGATTCTCAATATAGTGTCGAGCACGATTATATAAGTTCAATGGGTCATTTTGTTTTTGTTATTTACAGATTCTAATCTTAAGATCGGGCACAGTTTTCTAAGTTACGTTGTCTTTTTTGTTAATGCTATTTTCTTAACTAGAGATTCTCCTCTTAGGGACAGGGACATATTTTTTACTTTCAACAGAATCATTTTCTTAGTGCTTTTTCTTAATTAGGGATTCTCAGCTTAAGTCCAAGGACATATTTCTAGGTTCAAAGGGGACTCGAGTTTGTTTCTTTTCTTAACTAGAGATTCTCATCTTAGTGTCGGGAATAGTGTTGAAGATCAATGGGTCTTCTTGTTTTTGTTATTTACAGATTCTAATCTTAAGATCGGGCACAGTTTTCTAAGTTACATTGTCTTTTTTGTTCATATTATTTTCTTAACTAGGGATTCTCATCTTAGCGCAGAGCACGATTCTATAAGTTCAATGGTCTTTTTGTTTTTGTTTTTGTTACTTACTCATTCTCCTCTTAGGGACAGGGATAGATGTCTAATTTCAAGGGAATCATTTTTGTTCATACTATTTTGTTAACTAGAGATTCTCATCTTAGCGCAGAGCACGATTCTATAAGTTCAATGGTCTTTTTGTTTTTGTTTTTTGTTACTTACTCATTCTCCTCTTAGGGACAGGGACTGATGTCTAATTTCAAGGGAATCATTTTTGTACTAGGTGCGATGAAATACAACCAAAAAGACCCTTGAACTTTATAAAACTGTCCGTGACATTAATAATAATAATAATAATAATAAATTGATTATTTATATAGCGTTGTATCCCAGTAAGGAACTGGGCTCACAGCGCTTTACATGAAAGAAATAACATACTTATAAGTATTAAATTAACATTCATATCACAACAAACACACACAATTACAATACATTATACATAAGCTACGTTAATCATTTACATTAAGACATATTATATAAAAAACATGAAGAATATGACTCGGTTAACCTTATCAAATATTACTACTACTAGCTGATTACATCTAGTTAAGAAAGGAAACATAAAAGACCTCTTGACTTAAACTATGAATCCAATAAAAACTATTACAAGGAAGAAAGGAAACACCGTTAAACTTAAAAAATATTCCAATACTAAGATAAGAAGCATGGCTGAATCTGTCGAATAAACTTAGTGGAAATCCTAGAATTAAGAAATACTACCAAAAAAAAAGAAAAACCTTTTCATAACATAGATCCCCACACTAAGATGAAAACTGTTGCTTTAGCTTACAAAATCCTATAAAACTACTACTACAATTATTTAAATTTACAAAGAAAACAACCTTAAATTAACCACCAACATCTGCAATTGCCCCCGTCCATACCCCTCTCCTCATTTGTACTATTGATTTTAACCTACAACAACGCATTACTTGTCCTGGACCACATTCCATACCCCCACTAACTTATTAAAACGGTCATACAACCAGTGGTAACATCTGTCCATCCAAACCCTCTCGTCGTTTGTACTATTGATTTTAGCCTAAACCAACGCATTCTAAATCCACTTCGACAGTTTTAGTACATACTTTATACTCCCACACCTATACTAACATCAGATCAACAGCCAAACCCGCGCTTTTTTCCACCCCTCCTAAAGTTGTCTAATTAATTATAATATATACTAAACCCTTCCTAATTGTAACTTATACCATCGACTGCCCCCCACTATGTTATTTGAATTAAATTCCCCACCAACAACACCTGTCCAGCAGAGTACCCCAAATAACATATATCGCCTAATAACCTGAAGCACATAAAAACCGTGCTTAAAACCCTTAAATAAGACCATTCAACAAATAAAATTAAATTAAAAAATAGTAAAATACCTTAAGAACCTTTAAATACTACCATTCAACAATACAATAAAAAATAAAGAGAAATAGCTTGAGAACCTTTAAATACGGCCATTCAACAAATAAAATACTATTATAAAATACTATAATACCATGAGAATCCTTAAATACGACCATTCAACAAATAGAATAAAGTTAAAAATAAATAATTTGAGAAACACTTAATACACAAATAAAATTTAAAAAATATTTTAAGGACCAATCAATAATTAAATAAAAATAGGTTGAGAGCTTTAAATACATAAAATAAATATTAAAAATTAAATAAATTGAAAAAAAAAGTTAAAAAAGGGGAAGTAAACCTTAAATACACGATTATCCCCCTTTAAACACCGGGAAATTTGAATTTCCCGCCATACGTTCTAATGAATATGATATCCTAATTAACATAATTATCATATTTATCATGTCTAAGATAATTAAAATGTTGTATAACAACATGACACTGTTGTATAACAACATGACACCTCTAATTAACATAATTAATTACCGCTCGCCGCCGCCTGTAAAGGCAACAGCTGTGGTGGCGGCACGGTGGCGCGCCACACTTTTACTAACCCAAATTGACGCCCTATACTACTATCCGGTACATCCCTACATAAGAGCAAACTTTTTTTTCATAAACTAACGATAAGTGGTAGTCTAGAGCAGGGGTCGGCGAACAGGGGTAAATAACCCCATTTGGGGTAAAAAGGGAATTCTTGGGGGTAACGGAGACCAATTGAGGACTCTAGAGCAGTGCTTCTCAAACTTTTGAGTATGGTGGACCTTCAGAATGTTTTTCCATTGCACCAGTGACCTGTGCACTATTTTCCCTGCACTGACCATTTTTATGTCCTCTTTTCGATAACTTCTGCGGACCGGCGTATAATATTTTCAGTATGGCTTTTTAGCACATAAAATGACTTTATTTTGTTTTATAAAATATAAATTAAGTTTGCATCAGATTTCAAAGCGGAATGATTTAAGTTACAACTTAACACCTATTGAGTTACTATAGGGCAAAGGACGTACAAAAGTTAAGCAGCTTTCATTTCGAAATTCTACACAGCGGCCAACGTTCGCCATGATGAGTTGTTTTATGTATGGCCCCATCTTCACGGAATTTGATCGGCTCTAATCGAAGTTGATGAACGTTCATACTTATTTCGTTGTTATGACGCGAATGTCAGTCGCCATATTCAACCATTTCAACGGTCTTTGTACTTATGTCACATCTTCCGGAAACTTGGTACGCGGGTGCTCAACACTAATTGAAATCCTACTTTTCCGCTGCGGCGCGCGGGTAATTTGCTATTTTACAATAAATGTGAACAAAATATTCAAGAAATTACCAGATTTGGCTTCCTACGCCAGTCTGCCTACGGCTGGTGGTGTACGTCTGACTGCCCACGTCTGGTGATGTACGACTGACTGCCTACGTCTGGGGGTGTATGCAAGACTGCCTATGTATAGTGGTGTACGTCTGACTGCCTACGTCTTGTGGTGTACGTCTGACTGCCTACGTCTTGTGGTGTAGGCAAGACTGCCTACGTCTGGTGGTGTACGTCTGACTGCCTACGTCTGGTGGTGTACGTCTGACTGCCTACGTCTTGTGGTGTACGTCTGACTGCCTACGTCTGGTGGTGTACGCAAGACTGCCTACGTCTGGTGGTGTACGCAAGACTGCCTACGTCTGGTGATGTACATCTGACTGCCAACGACTGACTCCCCAAATCTCGTGGTGTACGTTTGTTTATCTCTGACGGTAGCGACCAGTTATATAGCAGACGTTAAGTGTAACAAAGCGGTTTCCTGACGGAAATGTTACATAAATTGACCCCAGCTACAGCCCGTCTCGTCTGCGTATCAGTGCAGGTCATGGAGGCTCTTGTTGTTGGTACTTACCTTGTGCAAACTCTGAGCTATAACAATCACAACACATGAATGATTGGACAAACTCTGAGCTATAACAATCACAACACATGAATGATTGGACAAACTCTGAGCTATAACAATCACAACACATGAATGATTGGACAAACTCTGAGATATAACAATCACAACACATGAATGATTGGACAAACTCTGAGATATAACAATCACAACACATGAATGATTGGACAAACGTATCAATGACCCTAGCTTATGTTATGTTCATTGTATGATATGCCTACGTTATGTTATGTTCATTGTATGATATGCCTACGTTATGTTATGTTCATTGTATGATACGTTATGTTATGTTCATTATATGATACGTTATGTTATGTTCATTGTATGATACGTTATGTTATGTTCATTGTATGATACGTTATGTTGTGTTCATTGTATGATACGTTATGTTATGTTCATTGTATGATACGTTATGTTGTGTTCATTGTATGATACGTTATGTTATGTTCATTGTATGATACGTTATGTTATGTTCATTGTATGATACGTACAGAAACATTGCACACACTTGCATTAAATCCCATGTGTTTCATAACATTGGCCACGCTGACATAAATGGCCAATGTAGTATAACATTTACCACACCGGCAGGGCTGGCCCTAGTGTATGCGGGGCCAAACGCAGCAAACGATGTGCGGGGGCCGCGGGCCCAAGGCAGCAGGTTAGGAGTGAGAACCGTGCACAAATTTACATTTCTAAATGCATAAAAATAATGGGAATTTAAAAAACACCTAATTTTGTACTCAATAACAGTCGAGATTGACACTTGACATACCAAAAATGTCCGTTTTATTCATTTAATCAGAGTTCCTAAAACTGTAAAAAGATGTTAATAAATAAAATGTTTTGTTATGGTATGCTAATAGACAATTTATATATACATAACTCAACATTATACACTATATACACTTGCTTGGTATGGTTGTATCTTCTACTCCCGCCTTGTTTTTACAACTTACAAGCAAATCTTGCGAGCTTTGTTGACTGCAAAATCTTAAATAAGTTCATCATTGCCAAGATTCTTAGCATCATCATTATCATTTTACAAAATAGCTAAGTTACTGAGCCGATTTTGAATAATTGTTGATCGCATATAGTTTTTTTAAAAGTTTAATTTTGAAAAGCGTCTTTCTCCGTAAGCCACAGTTGCAGGGATAGTCACAAGTATTCGTAGTGCAATTTGTATGTTAGGAAAGTCATTATAACCCTTATTTACTAGAAGAAACAGGATCCTTGTAGGTGATTGCAGGTATCGTGGAACTTTATTATTGCAACTCTTCAGTTAGCATGAAATCATCAAGATCCTTTTTGTCGCAGGCTGTCAGCATTTTCTCCACATTCATACTGCAATACAGTAGATCTTTTTTTTTCTTCATTATCTTTTTTTTAAATTGAAATTTAAAAAGAAATCCAAACGTGTTAGGGTGCCTATGTAGTCGTTCAAAGTGACTGTCCTTCGACATGATCACCATATCAACAGTCTGGTTTTAAAAATATGTGCGAATCCTTCTTCTTCTTCATATGTCAATTTGTTTTCTTTTCTTTTTTGCACTCTCGCCTCTTTAAAAATGGGTTCAACTTCAATCTCCGTTGCAATTTGTTTTGAAATTGTTATTGCTATTGCCGTTTAAAATCCGCAATTTCTGTAAGATTTCAACCATTTGAAAGTATGTTCTATGTTCTATGTTCCATGCTGTCAACTGCAGTGGCTAGATTGACGGAAATATTTTGTAATTCTTTGCTGATGTAATTAAATTTGAACAATATGTCCTACCAAAAAGCAATTGAAAAAATGAAATTGAAGTTATGAAGTTGTTTGCACAAAGACTCTGCTCCACTTCAAGCTTTTGGATCACTGCTTTGCTTTGCAACTTCAAAAAGTGCATGATAGACTTAGCCTGTTAGATATCGCACCAACGACTCCTTTCCCTGTTTATTAATTTTTGGCTTTTCTTGTCAATTGTGCATCGTTTGTTAGCTTTTTTTCCCAGTTCAAACCATTCCAAAGTAGATTTCATATGTCATATGTCCCTTTGATTTCTCATGATCAGACAGTCTCACACTGGCATTTAGCCAGTCAGAAATCCCGACGGATCCCAGAGCAGACAAAACAAAATATTTTGTTCTTAGCTGCTAAATATATAAGCCATTTCGGTTGACAACTTCTCCATTTTTCATAACTCGTTTGCAGTAGGTTGTAGAAAATTTCCGTCCATTGCTATCTGTTGAAAAATATTTTTCTTCTTTTTTTTTAAACGCTTACTAAAATTATATAAGAAAAAATATTTTTTGAATTAGGATTTAGGGTTAGTATATAATATTTAATTATATTCTTATGCTATTTTTAAAAGCATTTTTTCCTTAAAAATAAATTACAATTATCTTAATACCATGTTTGTTGGGTTTTGTTTTTTTTGTGTATTAGTCTACGTAAAAGTAGTAAGTAAAATTGTAAAAAAAGCAGTAAAAATTGTTTAGTCAGAGCGCGGGGCCCTGAAAAGCGCGGGGTTTTGAAAAGCGTGGGGTCTAAGGCGGTTGCCTCGTTCGCCTTGCCCTAAGGCCGGCCCTGCACACCGGCATAAATGGTCTTTTTGTTTTCATAACATTTACCACACTGTCGTAAAATGCCGTTGTTATTATAACATTTACCACACTGTCGTAAAATGCCATTGTTATTATAACATTTGCCACACTGTCGTAAAATGCCATTGTTATTATAACATTTGCCACACTGTCGTAAAATGCCATTGTTATTATAACATTTGCCACACTGTCGTAAAATGCCATTGTTATTATAACATTTGCCACACTGTCGTAAAATGCCATTGTTATTATAACATTTACCACACTGGCATAAATGGCGAAGGTTTTTGTCTACTAGTTGTTGTATGCTATCAGATCTTAAGCTTGGTCCTGAATATGAGCCAACAAGCAATCGTCTCGATATTGTTGTGTCTGCAATGTTGGGCGGGGGGGCGCTAGACGCCAGCTGATGGACCCTCTCATTTAATTAAGCTACAGTGTTACACACGGGTGAAAATGTCCTGCTTTGTGGATATGTTGTCATCGACGCTAAAGTAGGTCAAGCTGTGTTATATTACTGTGGCTGGAATTCGCTCTACTGCAAGTACAACAGACTGCCTTTAACGCTCCTATAAATAAACCAGATGAACTTCCCGATGTTTTAGCTACATCAAAGAATTGAAATTTCAAGATTGGCGTTTGGTGCGAACTATTCTCTTACGGACAAGTTAAGTAATCGGTGTATTAAATCTACCGTTATAAGGCATTGTTCCTAATTTTATATTGTATAGGGCAGCAGTGGCATAGTGAGAGGAGGGCAGGGGAGGGGCAAATGCTCCGGGGCACACTTTTTTAAGGAAGGCAAATTCAGTGTGGTTAATTCGCTTCTGATTATTGTATTACAATTTTAAAACAAAACGTCAGTGGACCTTTGTTTTTAAAGATAAAATAAAAACCCAACAAGCAGTTAATTTAAGGAAAATAGGAACTATCCTAAAATTAGTGAAAATCATATTGGATAAAAATTCTTCTCGTACTAATGCCACTGACCTGAAAAACTTAAAGAGACTTCAGTAGTATGCGAACGTGACACTGAACTGACAACTTATTCTTCAAAATTGACAGCCGCTCTTGTTTTTGGAGATAAAATTACTAAATTTTATGTACTCTATCAATTTCAAACACCATGGAATGGTCCACGCAGCACTTTGTTGGGGACGGCAAATCCCTCGTTGTTAATTAACTTCTAAAGCTGAAAGAGCGTTTAAATAAATTTTAATCTAAAAAAGGCAATGTAAAAATAATTAAAGAATGACGGAACAAAATTAAAATACGTGAACGTTTTTAATGATAAACTTTAAACTCCACAATGAATCTTCTGATATTAATGCCACTGAACTGAAAAGCAAAGGAGCTGAAGTATAAAGAAAAAGTGATATGCGTGTTCCTATAATTGATTCTCGTTTGTCAGCCGCTCATCTTGTAGAAGTGACAATTGCTGTATCCATTAAATTCTAACACCAACCATTACAATTTCAACATCATGCTTGGACTTGATTGCTATCTGCCATTAGTGTAAGTGAAACAAGATTGAGAGAGGTTGTCTAACATATTAACATCATTTTTTTTACAAATTAGACACGGACCTTACACTAACATAGATATAAAAGGAGAAAGGCTAGAATGATCTTATTTAACGTAAGTCATGAACTACTGACAAAAATATGGTTTGTGTACATAAATGGTTTAATCTCCTAAATCATCATTTTAATTTTAATCTCTTTTTGATTTGACGCCTAACAAACATAATGAACAAAATGGCTTAGCGCATGGAATTAAAATTTGGCATAAAATAAATCTAATAATAGCCATTCATTAACAAGTGCTCAACATTAACAAAGTTTTTTGTGTTTTTTTTTCCAAATGGAATGAATCAGAAATCGGACAAAAAAGAATCGACTATTAAAAGGGAACAACAAAACAACGTTGTTGTTAAAGAATACTAATCCCAATAATAAGAAGTTCTTGTTAAAATGTTTCACATCATTAATCCTGACAATTCCGCGGCCCTAAATGTATATATATATATTATATGGCATCCGTCCGTCCTCAGGGGACGATGGCTTTGATTCATGTTCCACTTCCCCACTTCCCCTTTCTCCTGACGCTTCTCTCTTCACTCCAAATGACAATACTAACTTTTATAGCCCAGGCCTTGATGACATCAAATGACAATACTAACTTTTATAGCCCAGGCCTTGATGACATCAAATGACAATACTAACTTTTATAGCACAGGCCTTGATGACATCAAATGACAATACTAACTTTTATAGCACAGGCCTTGATGACATCAAATGACAATACTAACTTTTATAGCACAGGCCTTGATGACATCAAATGACAATACTAACTTTTATAGCACAGGCCTTGATGACATCAAATGACAATACTAACTTTTATAGCACAGGCCTTGATGACATCAAATGACAATACTAACTTTCATAGCACAGGCCTTGATGACATCAAATGACAACACTAACTTTTATAGTCCAGGCCTTGATGACATCAAATGACAACACTAACTTTTATAGCACAGGCCTTGATGACATCAAATGACAATACTAACTTTTATAGCACAGGCCTTGATGACATCAAATGACAATCCTAACTTTTATAGCACAGGCCTTGATGACATCAAATGACAATACTAACTTTTATAGCACAGGCCTTGATGACATCAAATGACAATCCTAGCTTTTATAGCACAAGCCTTGATGACATCAAATGACAATACTAACTTTTTAGCACAGGCCTTGATGACATCAAATGACAATACTAACTTTTATAGCACAGGCCTTGATGACATCAAATGACAATCCTAGCTTTTATAGCAAAAGCCTTGATGACATCAAACGACAATACTAACTTTTATAGCACAGGCCTTGATGACATAAAATGACAATACTAACTTTTATAGCACAAGCCTTGATGACATCAAATGACAATACTAACTTTTATAGCACAGGCCTTGATGACATCAAATGACAATACTAACTTTTATAGCACAGGCCTTGATGACATCAAATGACAATACTAACTTTTATAGCACAGGCCTTGATGACATCAAATGACAATACTAACTTTTATAGCACAGGCCTTGATGACATCAAATGACAATACTAACTTTTATAGCACAGGCCTTGATGACATCAAATGACAATACTAACTTTTATAGCACAGGCCTTGATGACATCAAATGACAATACTAACTTTTATAGCACAGGCCTTGATGACATCAAATGACAATACTAACTTTTATAGCACAGGCCTTGATGACATCAAATGACAATACTAACTTTTATAGCACAGGCCTTGATGACATCAAATGACAATACTAACTTTTATAGCACAGGCCTTGATGACATCAAATGACAATACTAACTTTTATAGCACAGGCCTTGATGACATCAAATGACAATACTAACTTTTATAGCCCAGGCCTTGATGACATCAAATGACAATACTAACTTTTATAGCACAGGCCTTGATGACATCAAATGACAATACTAACTTTTATAGCACAGGCCTTGATGACATCAAATGACAATACTAACTTTTATAGCACAGGCCTTGATGACATCAAATGACAATACTAACTTTTATAGCACAGGCCTTGATGACATCAAATGACAATACTAACTTTTATAGCACAGGCCTTGATGACATCAAATGACAATACTAACTTTTATAGCACAGGCCTTGATGACATCAAATGACAATACTAACTTTTATAGCACAGGCCTTGATGACATCAAATGACAATACTAACTTTTATAGCACAGGCCTTGATGACATCAAATGACAATACTAACTTTTATAGCACAGGCCTTGATGACATCAAATGACAATACTAACTTTTATAGCACAGGCCTTGATGACATCAAATGACAATACTAACTTTTATAGCACAGGCCTTGATGACATCAAATGACAATACTAACTTTTATAGCACAGGCCTTGATGACATCAAATGACAATACTAACTTTTATAGCACAGGCCTTGATGACATCAAATGACAATACTAACTTTTATAGCACAGGCCTTGATGACATCAAATGACAATACTAACTTTTATAGCACAGGCCTTGATGACATCAAATGACAATACTAACTTTTATAGCACAGGCCTTGATGACATCAAATGACAATACTAACTTTTATAGCACAGGCCTTGATGACATCAAATGACAATACTAACTTTTATAGCACAGGCCTTGATGACATCAAATGACAATACTAACTTTTATAGCACAGGCCTTGATGACATCAAATGACAATACTAACTTTTATAGCACAGGCCTTGATGACATCAAATGACAATCCTAACTTTTATAGCACAGGCCTTGATGACATCAAATGACAATACTAACTTTTATAGCACAGGCCTTGATGACATCAAATGACAATACTAACTTTTATAGCACAGGCCTTGATGACATCAAATGACAATACTAACTTTTATAGCACAGGCCTTGATGACATCAAATGACAATACTAACTTTTATAGCCCAGGCCTTGATGACATCAAATGACAATACTAACTTTTATAGCACAGGCCTTGATGACATCAAATGACAATACTAACTTTTATAGCACAGGCCTTGATGACATCAAATGACAATACTAACTTTTATAGCACAGGCCTTGATGACATCAAATGACAATACTAACTTTTATAGCACAGGCCTTGATGACATCAAATGACAATACTAACTTTTATAGCACAGGCCTTGATGACATCAAATGACAATACTAACTTTTATAGCACAGGCCTTGATGACATCAAATGACAATACTAGCTTTTATAGCACAGGCCTTGATGACATCAAATGACAATACTAACTTTTATAGCACAGGCCTTGATGACATCAAATGACAATACTAACTTTTATAGCACAAGCCTTGATGACATCAAATGACAATACTAACTTTTATAGCACAGGCCTTGATGACATCAAATGACAATACTAACTTTTATAGCACAGGCCTTGATGACATCAAATGACAATACTAACTTTTATAGCACAGGCCTTGATGACATCAAATGACAATACTAACTTTTATAGCACAGGCCTTGATGACATCAAATGACAATACTAACTTTTATAGCACAGGCCTTGATGACATCAAATGACAATACTAACTTTTATAGCACAGGCCTTGATGACATCAAATGACAATACTAACTTTTATAGCACAGGCCTTGATGACATCAAATGACAATACTAACTTTTATAGCACAGGCCTTGATGACATCAAATGACAATACTAACTTTTATAGCACAGGCCTTGATGACATCAAATGACAATCCTAGCTTTTATAGCACAGGCCTTGATGACATCAAATGACAATCCTAGCTTTTATAGCACAGGCCTTGGTGATACCAAACAGACCATATTCCAACAATACCAATGCGAATTATGTCAACAGACCTTTGGATGACACGATTTAAGACGAGTATTTAAATTCGATAGTCATGTTTTTTTGTGTTAAATTCACATTTCAATTAAATCAAAAACAATAACGAAGTACTTACTGCGTTGAACAACCAAATTCAGAGTTAAACAGCCTAGTTCAGAAATGAACAGCCTAGTTCAGAAATGAACAGCCTAGTTCAGAAATGAACAGCCTAACTCTTTAGTTAACTTCTGAAGGTGGACGGTCATCGGTTGCCACCAAACAGCCTGTGTAAAGTGCAATGAGGCGAAGAGCGGCTTCCACACAAGATCGTTACACCAAACCTCTAGCTACCTACTTAGAGAGTTTGATGTCATAAATGCAGTGGGCTGTAAGAGTACAGAGATCGTTACACCAAACCTCTAGCTACCTACTTACCATACTGAGCTGGATGTCAGAAATGCCGTGGGCTGTAAGAGCACACAGCCACTCAGCCCCTGGGTTGACAATTGGTTGCAAAACTTAGGGTCATTGATCTGGAACAGTCTCGGTAGTGGGGGAAATTGTGCTAGCAAATCTACTTAAAATAACTTGTTGGAAAATTTAATGTCAAACAAAATCAAAATTCAATCATGTTCTTTGACAATCTCAGATGTTGTCATACATACGATTTCACGAGGGAAAAGTTGAAGGAATTATAACAATAGTAAAATAGAAGGAAGAATGGTTTTTATTCATTCGTAGATAATTTTAAGCACAAAAAATATATATGAATTATATGTATAAATTTATCAACAACTCATGGCAACTCTAGATGACAGAAGAAAACGTCTATTGCTCACGGCAACTCTAGATGACAGAAGAAAACGTCTAGTGATCATTTCTAAGAAGATTATATTTTTAAATATTGCTTTATCAGATCCAAAAACTCAGACTCAGACCTCAAAACTTTCTTTCAACGCATCGTATTTTAAAGAGTGCTGGTGTTATTACGGTCCCAAAAACTTCCTGGATAGGCGTGACGTTCTTAGGGTCAGCTGGCAGGAACTCAAATCTCTGGAACAAAGATGACAGGTACAAGAAGAGCTCCATCTTGGCCAAAGATTCTCCCAGACAAATCCGTCGACCAATGGAGAATGGAATGAGTTCCTCTCTAGTGATGACGTTGCCTTGTCCATCCAGAAATCTCTCAGGTCGAAACTTGTCAGGGTCACCCCAGATTTTTTCACTTCTCAGAATGGCGTCCAGATTGGGTAAAACCCGGGCTCCCTCCGGTATTGCGTAGCCAGCAACTGTAGTCTCATGGTTACACTCGCGAGGTAGACTAAATGGAGCTATACTGGCAATCCTCTGGACCTCCATGATAAACGCTGTCAGATATTTCAACTTTGGCTTGTCGGCCATGTTGGGCATCCGCTCAGTTCCCACGTGCTCCAGTATCTCCTTGTAAATGTTCTTCTGTGTCTCTGGGTTGTGGAGGACGTACAACAAACTCCACAGGATGGTTGTGCTGGTGGACTCCGTTCCTGCTAAGAAAAGATTTTCAATGCTACGAACTAGATGCACATCATCTAGGAACGACTCCTCGCCCGACTCCTTCTTTCTCTTCATTTCTTCCATGTAAGCAACGATAAAATTATTCAAATTCAAATCGTTAGCATCATGTTCTCCTTTGATATCTTCAATCATGTCGTTAACAAATACTTGAACTTCCTTGACTGTGGCGATCAGTTGTCTGCCATGTAATAGGTCAAAAGGGAGATAATACAGTAACGGTATGATATCGAGGACCGCAACTTTTGCCGACAGTTGAAAAACGGTATTTAAAAGATATACCATCTTGTTGAATTTAGGATCATGAAACTCAAATCTCTTCCCAAAGATGATAGAACAGATTACATTGGAGACACTTATTCTGGTCAAACTTTTCAGGTCTGACGGAGTGCCGTTTTTCTTGCAGAGCTCTTCAATATAAACCGAAACCTCTTCTGAAATTTTCTCGGCCAGGCTGTTTTTCCCCATGCCAAAGGTTCTCAAGATTGTCTGGGAAGTTGATCGTTGTTCCTTCCAAACAGCTCCAGATGAAAACGCAACCCCTTTGTCTGAAAATGACAAGTGGTTCGCCCAAAAGTTCTTCGTCGGTCTGTCTGAGAAGTAGTCCGCTTGCTTGACCAGGGCTTCTTTGATCGCTTCAAACGTGTTCAAGACGATGACAGTTTGAGAACCCATCTGAAGTCTGAAAACGTCCCCGAATCTGTTGGCCCATTGTTTGAACTGATTCCTGGGATTGCTCTTCAATAGATACACGTGGCCTATAAACGGCAAGGGAATCACTGGTGATGGGGGAAGATTTGTTCTGTGTCCATTTCTGTACATGTAAATGGTCAGTGCCAGGAGAATCAAACCCAGGAGGCAGGAGGGGATCTCAAATGATGCCAGGACGGCCCAATCCATCGTAAACCTGTGGAAATGAGAACAATGACAATTTAAACTTGTATCAACTTTAGAAGATGAATTCACTTGTGAAGAGTGTCATATTATGACAATAGGCCCTTAGAAATAAGAAAAAATTGGGCATGCTATTTTGTTTAAGTTTTATCTCCCCACCCCCACACCCCCCGCTAAGTTATTGCGACCTCAAAAATAGCGAGCAATGTGTAAATAATGTAGGTAATGTAATCTACAAGAGCATAGATGTATCTCGAATGTCGAATTATTAACATAAGCCTCTAAGTCGACTGGGGAATATCTAGAGCTTATTTCAGCACTAAGATTAATCCGGATTAGTGTCATTTGTTCTTGTAGATCCAGAGGTTACAGATACTTGTGAAATTAAAACATTACATGAATTAAATTTACATGTATTTTAACAGAAGACTTTGTAACAAACTCGAAACAGAGAACAAAGAAAAATTTGAGGACACTTTCATCTCCTGGTTGCTACACATTTTGAGGTGGTATCCCCACCTCCTAGAACATCTGCTTAATCACAGTGATTCTCTTAACCCTGGGTACATTGACTTAATCACAGTGATTCCCTTGACCCTGGGTACATTGACTTAATCACAGTGATTCCCTTGACCCTGTGTACATTGACTTAATCACAGTGATTCCCTTGACCCTGGGTACATTGACTTAATCACAGTGATTCCCTTGACCCTGGGTACATTGACTTAATCACAGTGATTCCCTTGACCCTGGGTACATTGACTTAATCACAGTGATTCCCTTGACCCTGGGTACATTGACTTAATCACAGTGATTCCCTTGACCCTGGGTACATTGACTTAATCACAGTGATTCCCTTGACCCTGGGTACATTGACTTAATCACAGTGATTCCCTTGACCCTGGGTACATTGACTTAATCACAGTGATTCCCTTGACCCTGGGTACATTGACTTAATCACAGTGATTCCCTTGACCCTGGGTACATTGACTTAATCACAGTGATTCCCTTGACCCTGGGTACATTGACTTAATCACAGTGATTCCCTTGACCCTGGGTACATTGACTTAATCACAGTGATTCCCTTGACCCTGGGTACATTGACTTAATCACAGTGATTCCCTTGACCCTGGGTACATTGACTTAATCACAGTGATTCCCTTGACCCTGGGTACATTGACTTAATCACAGTGATTCCCTTGACCCTGGGTACATTGACTTAATCACAGTGATTCCCTTGACCCTGGGTACATTGACTTAATCACAGTGATTCCCTTGACCCTGGGTACATTGACTTAATCACAGTGATTCCCTTGACCCTGGGTACATTGACTTAATCACAGTGATTCCCTTGACCCTGGGTACATTGACTTAATCACAGTGATTCCCTTGACCCTGGGTACATTGACTTAATCACAGTGATTCCCTTGACCCTGGGTACATTGACTTAATCACAGTGATTCCCTTGACCCTGGGTACATTGACTTAATCACAGTCATTCTCTTGACCCTGGGTACATTGACTTCAAAATCAGATCTAAATATCTATGATTAGCCTCATGACTTTCTTCCTGAGTCTGGAACGCTCTAGGCCTAACCTGGGCTAGTTCGGTGCGTAATCTAATATACTGTATAGAATACATAGGCCTCCTAATTCACATATAAAAGTCTAGAAGTACATGAATAAAAATAATTTACTTAAAAAATAACATTACATTTTGGATCTTGTTATTGCTGTAAAATTATTGTAGTGCCACATATTTACTACAAGTTTTAATTATTGTTACAATAAATGAGTATGCAGTGCAAATAAAGTTTTTTGGACGGTGTTTAAATAGGGGGGGGGGTGACCCGTCAGAACGGCCTGGTCAAAACGGCACCTGAAAAATTGTTTACATCTCTGTGGTGCATTTTAAGCTTTTAAAAACTTTTTCACCCTTACAAAAAGTGGTCAAATTGTACAATATTTCTTGTGATGTTATTATATTATTTCTTGTGATGTTATTATATTATTTCTTGTGATGTTATTATATTATTTCTTGTGATGTTATTATATTATTTCTTGTGATGTTATTATATTATTTCTTGTGATGTTAATATATTATTTCTTGTGATGTTATTATATTGTTTCTTGTGATGTTATTATATTATTTCTTGTGATGTTATTATATTATTTCTTGTGATGTTATTATATTATTTCTTGTGATGTTATTATATTATTTCTTGTGATGTTATTATATTGTTTCTTGTGATGTTATTATATTGTTTCTTGTCAACAAACAGCCGTGACTTGGTACCATATCGAGTAAAGGGTAATAAATTCATTCTTGTGATGTCATTATTATTGTTTCTTGTGAACTAAACCTGACACTGAATAGGTGGGTAAAAATAGGAATATAATATTTGATTGTATTTTTTACTCTTAGTCCTGGGCCGTTTTGTCGGGGCCGTTTTGTATGAGCCCATTTGTCCGGGCCGTTTTGTATGAGCCCATTTGTCCGGGCCGTTTTGTATGAGCCCATTTGTCGGGGCCGTTTTGTATGAGCCCATTTGTCGGGGCCGTTTTGTATGAGCCCATTTGTCGGGGCCGTTTTGTATGAGCCCATTTGTCGGGGCCGTTTTGTATGAGCCCATTTGTCCGGGCCGTTTTGTATGAGCCCATTTGTCCGGGCCGTTTTGTATGAGCCCATTTGTCCGGGCCGTTTTGTATGAGCCCATTTGTCCGGGCCGTTTTGTATGAGCCCATTTGTCGGGGCCGTTTTGTATGAGCCCATTTGTCGGGGCCGTTTTGTATGAGCCCATTTGTCGGGGCCGTTTTGTATGAGCCCATTTGTCCGGGCCGTTTTGTATGAGCCCATTTGTCCGGGCCGTTTTGTATGAGCCCATTTGTCCGGGCCGTTTTGTATGAGCCCATTTGTCGGGGCCGTTTTGTATGAGCCCATTTGTCGGGGCCGTTTTGTATGAGCCCATTTGTCGGGGCCGTTTTGTATGAGCCCATTTGTCCGGGCCGTTTTGTATGGGCCCATTTGTCCGGGCCGTTTTGTATGGGCCCATTTGTCCGGGCCGTTTTGTATGAGCCCATTTGTCCGGGCCGTTTTGTATGAGCCCATTTGTCGGGGCCGTTTTGTATGAGCCCATTTGTCGGGGCCGTTTTGTATGAGCCCATTTGTCGGGGCCGTTTTGTATGAGCCCATTTGTCGGGGCCGTTTTGTATGAGCCCATTTGTCCGGGCCGTTTTGTATGAGCCCATTTGTCGGGGCCGTTTTGTATGAGCCCATTTGTCCGGGCCGTTTTGTATGAGCCCATTTGTCGGGGCCGTTTTGTATGAGCCCATTTGTCCGGGCCGTTTTGTATGAGCCCATTTGTCGGGGCCGTTTTGTATGAGCCCATTTGTCCGGGCCGTTTTGTATGAGCCCATTTGTCGGGGCCGTTTTGTATGAGCCCATTTGTCCGGGCCGTTTTGTATGAGCCCATTTGTCGTGGCCGTTTTGTATGAGCCCATTTGTCGGGGCCGTTTTGTATGAGCCCATTTGTCGGGGCCGTTTTGTATGAGCCCATTTGTCGGGGCCGTTTTGTATGAGCCCATTTGTCGGGGCCGTTTTGCCCGGGACCGTTTTGTCGGTCAACCTAAATATGAATAGATTTCAAGGGCGTTAACAGTTAGTGCGTTGGCGTAGCTTGTAGGGAGGTGGAACCACTCTTTGGCTGCGGGGAAATTGCTTGACTTGAATGGATATTTTGTTAATATAAATCCATTGATTGTATATTTTGTTAATGTCATCTGTGGCAGAGAGTTCTCGCTTTTATTAGCCGGGAATAGTACATAAAATGTTAATGTGATCTTCCAAGTTCAAAGGTTATGTGCACTTTCAACAGGACAGGCTAAAAACTTACCAATGTTGAAGTGTGTACTTAGACTGTGTACGTGAGATGATGTACGGGAGACTGGTCTGTTGTATCAATGTTAGAACACTGACTCTAGAAAGGCTACAGTCTACAAATGAAAGCCTGGGTTGAGCTGCGTTGCGAAGTGGACCATTCCTTCAATATCCAACTCACTCTAGAGGCACAGACCGTATAAAGCAGTCAATATCCAACTCACTCTAGAGGCACAGACCGTATAAAGCAGTCAATATCCAACTCACTCTAGAGACACAGACCGTATAAAGCAGTCAATATCCAACTCACTCTAGAGACACAGACCGTATAAAGCAGTCAATATCCAACTCACTCTAGAGGCACAGACCGTATAAAGCAGTCAATATCCAACTCACTCTAGAGACACAGACCGTATAAAGCAGTCAATATCCAACTCACTCTAGAGGCACATACCTCAGAAGAAATTGTCTGTAGACTGAAATACTTGATGCATCAACTCAGTTCTAATTTATTGACTATGAAATGGGCAACTAATCTCCAGCTATTTATGACGTAGTCAACATGAGGACATGACGTATCATGTATCTGTGTTGACTGGTTAAGGCAGGGGTCGGGAAACCATGGCTCACGAGCCAGATGTGGCTCTATTGATGGCTGCGTCTGGCTTTCAGACCAATGTTCGATTATTAAAAAACAAAACAAAAAAACAACGTTTATTCGACACCTTTGATCTACTTAATCATTGCATTTTATTTTACTTTTTAAAACAGCATGACAATGTTATTAAAAAGAATTCAGCGACTTAATTATTGAAATTTTAGTATTTAAATTACAAACATTTATTTGAAATTTTAGTTTTAAACTTTATGTATGGCTCTCACAGAATTACTTCAAAATTTAAGGTTTTAATATGGCTCTCTCAGACAAAACGTTTTCCGACCACTGGGTTAAGGGATAGCGCGCTGTTCAATGAATCGATTACACTCTGTCACACTGCTGGACCGGACCACCCACCCCTCACCCCCACCTGTGCTTATTTTGTCATTGTTTCAACTTTTAAAAGTTAGTTTGGTTTGTTGTTGTTGTTTACATCTTTCATTCCAATATTAAACATGTTTTCTCAATTTTATTCCAATATTAAACATGTTTTATCAATTTTATTCCAATATTAAACATGTTTTATCAATTTTTCCCCCAAAACAAAGTTTGTAAAAATATTTCACTGAGTGTTTGTTCAGCTCCAAAGTTCTGGCTAACTTAAGTGATCATTCACTCTTCTGCATCAAGTCATGAGAGAAAATGTTGTATAACATCAAGTCATGAGAGAAAATGTTGTATAACATCAAGTCATGAGAGAAAATGTTGTATAACATCAAGTCATGAGAGAAATTGTATAACAAAAAGTCATGAGAGAAATTGTTGTGTAACATCAAGTCATGAGAGAAATTGTTGTATAACATCAAGTCATGAGAAAAATTGTTGTATAACATCAAGTCATGAGAAAAATTGTTGTGAAACATCAAGTCATGAGAAAAATTGTTGTATAACATCAAGTCATGAGAAAAATTGTTGTATAACATCAAGTCATGAGAAAAATTGTTGTATAACATCAAGTCATGAGAAAAATTGTTGTGAAACATCAAGTCATGAGAAAAATTGTTGTGAAACATCAAATCATGAGAGAAATGAATGTATAACATAAAGGTTTTCAATATTCCACTTATGAAATTCCATCGCTATTCGCAGCGCTAGTCGTAGCCTGTGTTATGCAATCCCAGTTTTAAGTCCAAACGTTCACGTCATTCAGGTGGTCCCACTTTCACTTCATTCAGGTGGTCCCACTTTCACTTCATTCAGGTGGTCCCACTTTCACTTCATTCAGGTGGTCCCACTTTCACTTCATTCAGGTGGTCCCACTTTCACTTCATTCAGGTGGTCCCACTTTCACTTCATTCAGGTGGTCCCACTTTCACTTCATTCAGGTGGTCCCACTTTCACTTCATTCAGGTGGTCCCACTTTCACTTCATTCAGGTGGTCCCACTTTCACTTCATTCAGGTGGTCCCACTGTCATATTATTCAGGTTGTCCCAAGATCACGTAATTCAGGTGGCCCCACTCCCACGTCGCCAGAGAGATAGCGTGCGGACGATGGAACGGGCGCTATGCGGATTGTGGATGTATCGTAGAGAGAGAGAGAGAGAGAGAGAGAAGGAGAGAAAGAGAGAGAGAGAGAGAGGGGGACGACTTAGTGATACTGGATTACGAAGGAGTTGTTTTGAATTTGGAAACATACAGACCTATGTTATTGCTCGATGTATTTATGATCATATCCTGATTATATGATTGAACTGTTGAGCTAAAGTGATCGAGTGTTGCTAGCTACATCTGACTTCAAGTGTTTGTACTGTGATAGGTGGTCCAGCAAAAACTCTATCTCAGCTGTTAACGATTGGTTGATATCTATGGCAAAGAGAGGACCATGGGCCCCCCTAGACAACGGATCCAACACAATTTGATATCTATGGCAAAGAGAGGACCATGGGCCCCCCTAGACAACGGATCCAACACAATTTGATATCTATGGCAAAGAGAGGACCATGGGGCCCTAGACAACGGATACACCACAATTTGATATCTATGACAAAGAGAGGACCATGGTGTCCCCCCCCCAGACAACGGATCCACCACAATGACGTCTCTTACATTAAATGGCACTTTTTAAATTACATGTCCACACTTACATGAAAATATCTCTCTTACATCAAATGACCTCTCTTACACTACATGACCTCTCTTATATTACATGACAACTCCTACATTACATGACCTCTCTTATATTACATGACAACTCCTACATTACATGACATCTCTTATATTACATGACCTCTCTTATATTACATGACCTCTCTTATATTACATGACAACTCCTACATTACATGACCTCTCTTATATTACATGACAACTCCTACATTACATGACCTCTCATATTACATGACAACTCCTACATTACATGACCTCTCTTATATTACATGACAACTCCTACATTACATGACCTCTCTTATATTACATGACAACTCCTACAGTACATGACCTCTCTTATATTACATGACCTCTCTTATATTACATGACCTCTCTTATATTACATGACAACTCCTACATTACATGACCTCTCTTATATTACATGACAACTCCTACATTACATGACATCTCTTATATTACATGACCTCTCTTATATTACATGATCTATCTTATATTACATGACAACTCCTACATTACATGACCTCTCTTATATTACATAACAACTCCTACATTACATGACCTCTCTTATATTACATGACCTCTCTTATATTACATGACAACTCCTACATTACATGACCTCTCTTATATTACATGACAACTCCTACATTACATGACCTCTCTTATATTACATGACCTCTCTTATATTACATGAAAACTCCTACATTACATGACCTCTCTTATATTACATGACAACTCCTACAGTACATGACCTCTCTTATATTACATGACCTCTCTTATATTACATGACCTCTCTTATATTACATGACAACTCCTACATTACATGACCTCTCTTATATTACATGACAACTCCTACATTACATGACCTCTCTTATATTACATGACCTCTCTTATATTACATGAAAACTCCTACATTACATGACCTCTCTTATATTACATGACAACTCCTACAGTACATGACCTCTCTTATATTACATGACCTCTCTTATATTACATGACCTCTCTTATATTACATGACAACTCCTACATTACATGACCTCTCTTATATTACATGACAACTCCTACATTACATGACCTCTCTTATATTACATGACCTCTCTTATATTACATGAAAACTCCTACATTACATGACCTCTCTTATATTACATGACCTCTCTTATATTACATGACCTCTCTTATATTACATGACAACTCCTACATTACATGACCTCTCTTATATTACATGACCTCTCTTATATTACATGAAAACTCCTACATTACATGACCTCTCTTATATTACATGACAACTCCTACAGTACATGACCTCTCTTATATTACATGACCTCTCTTATATTACATGACCTCTCTTATATTACATGACAACTCCTACATTACATGACCTCTCTTATATTACATGAAAACTCCTACATTACATGACCTCTCTTATATTACATGACCTCTCTTATATTACATGACCTCTCTTATATTACATGACAACTCCTACATTACATTACCTCTCTTATATTACATAACCTCTCTTACATTACATGACATTTCTTACATTAAAGGTCCTCACATTAAATGACCTCTTATATTAAACTAGGGATTGTAGGGCGCCTAAGGCGCCCACATCGGCTTTAGGGCGCCTACGGCGCCCACTTTTCTGTCAAAACCCCAAGTAAATTATCCTTGTTTGATAAATACGAAATATTAAACTTCCTGAAATGTACACAAAGTATTTTATAATTATAAATCATCAAATACTATTTTTACATCGTTCCCTTTTCCAAATTAAGATATAAGCTAAAGCAATGACGTCATATAATATTTTTTTACAGCACGTCTTTAATTGATAAATATTTTGCACACCTTTTTGCGCGCCTTGTATTAAATATAACATCAAACAATGACGTCATATTAAAAATTTCACAGTGCCAATCGCCACACGATTTTTTAACTGCTATAGACTGTTGTACATCGTTCCTCAGCGTTCCACATCCAGCCAGCCAGTGACTTGGACTATTATATTATTTATGACTCATCTGACATTAAATGACCACTCTCGGGTTGTACCAGAGCTTTCACCCGCCTAGGTCCAGTACAGGAAATGCGTGCTAAGCTATTCTAACCGTAACAACAACTCGGTCTACTTTACGCACTGATTCCTTTGGCGTGAGGTCAACAACCGTAACCGTCAATTCGACTGACACAATTGTTGGTGGCCAGCTTAGAGTGAGGGTCAACAACTGTCTTCAGTCAGTCTACTCCTTCACATGTAAGTCTTTAAACACATTTCTTAGGTCATTAAAGGTGAGTTGTTATTTGTTGATGTTAGAGTAGAGTGATTAGAGATGTTGATATTTGTTGATGTTAGAGTAGAGTGATTAGAGATGTTGATATTTGTTGATGTTAGAGTAGAGTGATTAGAGATGTTGATATTTGTTGATGTTAGAGTAGAGTGATTAGAGATGTTGATATTTGTTGATGTTAGAGTAGAGTGATTAGAGATGTTGATATTTGTTGATGTTAGAGTAGAGTGATTAGAGATGTTGATATTTGTTGATGTTAGAGTAGAGTGATTAGAGATGTTGATATTTGTTGATGTTAGAGTAGAGTGATTAGAGATGTTGATATTTGTTGATGTTAGAGTAGAGTGATTAGAGATGTTGATATTTGTTGATGTTAGAGTAGAGTGATTAGAGATGTTGATATTTGTTGATGTTAGAGTAGAGTGATTAGAGATGTTGATATTTGTTGATGTTAGAGTAGAGTGATTAGAGATGTTGATATTTGTTGATGTTAGAGTAGAGTGATTAGAGATGTTGATATTTGTTGATGTTAGAGTAGAGTGATTAGAGATGTTGATATTTGTTGATGTTAGAGTAGAGTGATTAGAGATGTTGATATTTGTTGATGTTAGAGTAGAGTGATTAGAGATGTTGATATTTGTTGATGTTAGAGTAGAGTGATTAGAGATGTTGATATTTGTTGATGTTAGAGTAGAGTGATTAGAGATGTTGATATTTGTTGATGTTAGAGTAGAGTGATTAGAGATGTTGATATTTGTTGATGTTAGAGTAGAGTGATTAGAGATGTTGATATTTGTTGATGTTAGAGTAGAGTGATTAGAGATGTTGATATTTGTTGATGTTAGAGTAGAGTGATTAGAGATGTTGATATTTGTTGATGTTAGAGTAGAGTGATTAGAGATGTTGATATTTGTTGATGTTAGAGTAGAGTGATTAGAGATGTTGATATTTGTTGATGTTAGAGTAGAGTGATTAGAGATGTTGATATTTGTTGATGTTAGAGTAGAGTGATTAGAGATGTTGATATTTGTTGATGTTAGAGTAGAGTGATTAGAGATGTTGATATTTGTTGATGTTAGAGTAGAGTGATTAGAGATGTTGATATTTGTTGATGTTAGAGTAGAGTGATTAGAGATGTTGATATTTGTTGATGTTAGAGTAGAGTGATTAGAGATGTTGATATTTGTTGATGTTAGAGTAGAGTGATTAGAGATGTTGATATTTGTTGATGTTAGAGTAGAGTGATTAGAGATGTTGATATTTGTTGATGTTAGAGTAGAGTGATTAGAGATGTTGATATTTGTTGATGTTAGAGTAGAGTGATTAGAGATGTTGATATTTGTTGATGTTAGAGTAGAGTGATTAGAGATGTTGATATTTGTTGATGTTAGAGTAGAGTGATTAGAGATGTTGATATTTGTTGATGTTAGAGTAGAGTGATTAGAGATGTTGATATTTGTTGATGTTAGAGTAGAGTGATTAGAGATGTTGATATTTGTTGATGTTAGAGTAGAGTGATTAGAGATGTTGATATTTGTTGATGTTAGAGTAGAGTGATTAGAGATGTTGATATTTGTTGATGTTAGAGTAGAGTGATTAGAGATGTTGATATTTGTTGATGTTAGAGTAGAGTGATTAGAGATGTTGATATTTGTTGATGTTAGAGTAGAGTGATTAGAGATGTTGATATTTGTTGATGTTAGAGTAGAGTGATTAGAGATGTTGATATTTGTTGATGTTAGAGTAGAGTGATTAGAGATGTTGATATTTGTTGATGTTAGAGTAGAGTGATTAGAGATGTTGATATTTGTTGATGTTAGAGTAGAGTGATTAGAGATGTTGATATTTGTTGATGTTAGAGTAGAGTGATTAGAGATGTTGATATTTGTTGATGTTAGAGTAGAGTGATTAGAGATGTTGATATTTGTTGATGTTAGAGTAGAGTGATTAGAGATGTTGATATTTGTTGATGTTAGAGTAGAGTGATTAGAGATGTTGATATTTGTTGATGTTAGAGTAGAGTGATTAGAGATGTTGATATTTGTTGATGTTAGAGTAGAGTGATTAGAGATGTTGATATTTGTTGATGTTAGAGTAGAGTGATTAGAGATGTTGATATTTGTTGATGTTAGAGTAGAGTGATTAGAGATGTTGATATTTGTTGATGTTAGAGTAGAGTGATTAGAGATGTTGATATTTGTTGATGTTAGAGTAGAGTGATTAGAGATGTTGATATTTGTTGATGTTAGAGTAGAGTGATTAGAGATGTTGATATTTGTTGATGTTAGAGTAGAGTGATTAGAGATGTTGATATTTGTTGATGTTAGAGTAGAGTGATTAGAGATGTTGATATTTGTTGATGTTAGAGTAGAGTGATTAGAGATGTTGATATTTGTTGATGTTAGAGTAGAGTGATTAGAGATGTTGATATTTGTTGATGTTAGAGTAGAGTGATTAGAGATGTTGATATTTGTTGATGTTAGAGTAGAGTGATTAGAGATGTTGATATTTGTTGATGTTAGAGTAGAGTGATTAGAGATGTTGATATTTGTTGATGTTAGAGTAGAGTGATTAGAGATGTTGATATTTGTTGATGTTAGAGTAGAGTGATTAGAGATGTTGATATTTGTTGATGTTAGAGTAGAGTGATTAGAGATGTTGATATTTGTTGATGTTAGAGTAGAGTGATTAGAGATGTTGATATTTGTTGATGTTAGAGTAGAGTGATTAGAGATGTTGATATTTGTTGATGTTAGAGTAGAGTGATTAGAGATGTTGATATTTGTTGATGTTAGAGTAGAGTGATTAGAGATGTTGATATTTGTTGATGTTAGAGTAGAGTGATTAGAGATGTTGATATTTGTTGATGTTAGAGTAGAGTGATTAGAGATGTTGATATTTGTTGATGTTAGAGTAGAGTGATTAGAGATGTTGATATTTGTTGATGTTAGAGTAGAGTGATTAGAGATGTTGATATTTGTTGATGTTAGAGTAGAGTGATTAGAGATGTTGATATTTGTTGATGTTAGAGTAGAGTGATTAGAGATGTTGATATTTGTTGATGTTAGAGTAGAGTGATTAGAGATGTTGATATTTGTTGATGTTAGAGTAGAGTGATTAGAGATGTTGATATTTGTTGATGTTAGAGTAGAGTGATTAGAGATGTTGATATTTGTTGATGTTAGAGTAGAGTGATTAGAGATGTTGATATTTGTTGATGTTAGAGTAGAGTGATTAGAGATGTTGATATTTGTTGATGTTAGAGTAGAGTGATTAGAGATGTTGATATTTGTTGATGTTAGAGTAGAGTGATTAGAGATGTTGATATTTGTTGATGTTAGAGTAGAGTGATTAGAGATGTTGATATTTGTTGATGTTAGAGTAGAGTGATTAGAGATGTTGATATTTGTTGATGTTAGAGTAGAGTGATTAGAGATGTTGATATTTGTTGATGTTAGAGTAGAGTGATTAGAGATGTTGATATTTGTTGATGTTAGAGTAGAGTGATTAGAGATGTTGATATTTGTTGATGTTAGAGTAGAGTGATTAGAGATGTTGATATTTGTTGATGTTAGAGTAGAGTGATTAGAGATGTTGATATTTGTTGATGTTAGAGTAGAGTGATTAGAGATGTTGATATTTGTTGATGTTAGAGTAGAGTGATTAGAGATGTTGATATTTGTTGATGTTAGAGTAGAGTGATTAGAGATGTTGATATTTGTTGATGTTAGAGTAGAGTGATTAGAGATGTTGATATTTGTTGATGTTAGAGTAGAGTGATTAGAGATGTTGATATTTGTTGATGTTAGAGTAGAGTGATTAGAGATGTTGATATTTGTTGATGTTAGAGTAGAGTGATTAGAGATGTTGATATTTGTTGATGTTAGAGTAGAGTGATTAGAGATGTTGATATTTGTTGATGTTAGAGTAGAGTGATTAGAGATGTTGATATTTGTTGATGTTAGAGTAGAGTGATTAGAGATGTTGATATTTGTTGATGTTAGAGTAGAGTGATTAGAGATGTTGATATTTGTTGATGTTAGAGTAGAGTGATTAGAGATGTTGATATTTGTTGATGTTAGAGTAGAGTGATTAGAGATGTTGATATTTGTTGATGTTAGAGTAGAGTGATTAGAGATGTTGATATTTGTTGATGTTAGAGTAGAGTGATTAGAGATGTTGATATTTGTTGATGTTAGAGTAGAGTGATTAGAGATGTTGATATTTGTTGATGTTAGAGTAGAGTGATTAGAGATGTTGATATTTGTTGATGTTAGAGTAGAGTGATTAGAGATGTTGATATTTGTTGATGTTAGAGTAGAGTGATTAGAGATGTTGATATTTGTTGATGTTAGAGTAGAGTGATTAGAGATGTTGATATTTGTTGATGTTAGAGTAGAGTTATTAGAGATGTTGATATTTGTTGATGTTAGAGTAGAGTGATTAGAGATGTTGATATTTGTTGATGTTAGAGTAGAGTGATTAGAGATGTTGATATTTGTTGATGTTAGAGTAGAGTGATTAGAGATGTTGATATTTGTTGATGTTAGAGTAGAGTTATTAGAGATGTTGATATTTGTTGATGTTAGAGTAGAGTGATTAGAGATGTTGATATTTGTTGATGTTAGAGTAGAGTGATTAGAGATGTTGATATTTGTTGATGTTAGAGTAGAGTGATTAGAGATGTTGATATTTGTTGATGTTAGAGTAGAGTGATTAGAGATGTTGATATTTGTTGATGTTAGAGTAGAGTGATTAGAGATGTTGATATTTGTTGATGTTAGAGTAGAGTGATTAGAGATGTTGATATTTGTTGATGTTAGAGTAGAGTGATTAGAGATGTTGATATTTGTTGATGTTAGAGTAGAGTGATTAGAGATGTTGATATTTGTTGATGTTAGAGTAGAGTGATTAGAGATGTTGATATTTGTTGATGTTAGAGTAGAGTGATTAGAGATGTTGATATTTGTTGATGTTAGAGTAGAGTGATTAGAGATGTTGATATTTGTTGATGTTAGAGTAGAGTGATTAGAGATGTTGATATTTGTTGATGTTAGAGTAGAGTGATTAGAGATGTTGATATTTGTTGATGTTAGAGTAGAGTGATTAGAGATGTTGATATTTGTTGATGTTAGAGTAGAGTGATTAGAGATGTTGATATTTGTTGATGTTAGAGTAGAGTGATTAGAGATGTTGATATTTGTTGATGTTAGAGTAGAGTGATTAGAGATGTTGATATTTGTTGATGTTAGAGTAGAGTGATTAGAGATGTTGATATTTGTTGATGTTAGAGTAGAGTGATTAGAGATGTTGATATTTGTTGATGTTAGAGTAGAGTGATTAGAGATGTTGATATTTGTTGATGTTAGAGTAGAGTGATTAGAGATGTTGATATTTGTTGATGTTAGAGTAGAGTGATTAGAGATGTTGATATTTGTTGATGTTAGAGTAGAGTGATTAGAGATGTTGATATTTGTTGATGTTAGAGTAGAGTGATTAGAGATGTTGATATTTGTTGATGTTAGAGTAGAGTGATTAGAGATGTTGATATTTGTTGATGTTAGAGTAGAGTGATTAGAGATGTTGATATTTGTTGATGTTAGAGTAGAGTGATTAGAGATGTTGATATTTGTTGATGTTAGAGTAGAGTGATTAGAGATGTTGATATTTGTTGATGTTAGAGTAGAGTGATTAGAGATGTTGATATTTGTTGATGTTAGAGTAGAGTGATTAGAGATGTTGATATTTGTTGATGTTAGAGTAGAGTGATTAGAGATGTTGATATTTGTTGATGTTAGAGTAGAGTGATTAGAGATGTTGATATTTGTTGATGTTAGAGTAGAGTGATTAGAGATGTTGATATTTGTTGATGTTAGAGTAGAGTGATTAGAGATGTTGATATTTGTTGATGTTAGAGTAGAGTGATTAGAGATGTTGATATTTGTTGATGTTAGAGTAGAGTGATTAGAGATGTTGATATTTGTTGATGTTAGAGTAGAGTGATTAGAGATGTTGATATTTGTTGATGTTAGAGTAGAGTGATTAGAGATGTTGATATTTGTTGATGTTAGAGTAGAGTGATTAGAGATGTTGATATTTGTTGATGTTAGAGTAGAGTGATTAGAGATGTTGATATTTGTTGATGTTAGAGTAGAGTGATTAGAGATGTTGATATTTGTTGATGTTAGAGTAGAGTGATTAGAGATGTTGATATTTGTTGATGTTAGAGTAGAGTGATTAGAGATGTTGATATTTGTTGATGTTAGAGTAGAGTGATTAGAGATGTTGATATTTGTTGATGTTAGAGTAGAGTGATTAGAGATGTTGATATTTGTTGATGTTAGAGTAGAGTGATTAGAGATGTTGATATTTGTTGATGTTAGAGTAGAGTGATTAGAGATGTTGATATTTGTTGATGTTAGAGTAGAGTGATTAGAGATGTTGATATTTGTTGATGTTAGAGTAGAGTGATTAGAGATGTTGATATTTGTTGATGTTAGAGTAGAGTGATTAGAGATGTTGATATTTGTTGATGTTAGAGTAGAGTGATTAGAGATGTTGATATTTGTTGATGTTAGAGTAGAGTGATTAGAGATGTTGATATTTGTTGATGTTAGAGTAGAGTGATTAGAGATGTTGATATTTGTTGATGTTAGAGTAGAGTGATTAGAGATGTTGATATTTGTTGATGTTAGAGTAGAGTGATTAGAGATGTTGATATTTGTTGATGTTAGAGTAGAGTGATTAGAGATGTTGATATTTGTTGATGTTAGAGTAGAGTGATTAGAGATGTTGATATTTGTTGATGTTAGAGTAGA
The DNA here is from genome assembly GCA_944989445.1 of Ampullaceana balthica. Lineage (NCBI taxonomy): Eukaryota > Metazoa > Mollusca > Gastropoda > Lymnaeidae > Ampullaceana > Ampullaceana balthica. The sequence goes on from CALYLW010001432.1 coordinate 130,192, forward strand.
GTGATTAGAGATGTTGATATTTGTTGATGTTAGAGTAGAGTGATTAGAGATGTTGATATTTGTTGATGTTAGAGTAGAGTGATTAGAGATGTTGATATTTGTTGATGTTAGAGTAGAGTGATTAGAGATGTTGATATTTGTTGATGTTAGAGTAGAGTGATTAGAGATGTTGATATTTGTTGATGTTAGAGTAGAGTGATTAGAGATGTTGATATTTGTTGATGTTAGAGTAGAGTGATTAGAGATGTTGATATTTGTTGATGTTAGAGTAGAGTGATTAGAGATGTTGATATTTGTTGATGTTAGAGTAGAGTGATTAGAGATGTTGATATTTGTTGATGTTAGAGTAGAGTGATTAGAGATGTTGATATTTGTTGATGTTAGAGTAGAGTGATTAGAGATGTTGATATTTGTTGATGTTAGAGTAGAGTGATTAGAGATGTTGATATTTGTTGATGTTAGAGTAGAGTTATTAGAGATGTTGATATTTGTTGATGTTAGAGTAGAGTGATTAGAGATGTTGATATTTGTTGATGTTAGAGTAGAGTGATTAGAGATGTTGATATTTGTTGATGTTAGAGTAGAGTGATTAGAGATGTTGATATTTGTTGATGTTAGAGTAGAGTGATTAGAGATGTTGATATTTGTTGATGTTAGAGTAGAGTGATTAGAGATGTTGATATTTGTTGATGTTAGAGTAGAGTGATTAGAGATGTTGATATTTGTTGATGTTAGAGTAGAGTGATTAGAGATGTTGATATTTGTTGATGTTAGAGTAGAGTGATTAGAGATGTTGATATTTGTTGATGTTAGAGTAGAGTGATTAGAGATGTTGATATTTGTTGATGTTAGAGTAGAGTGATTAGAGATGTTGATATTTGTTGATGTTAGAGTAGAGTGATTAGAGATGTTGATATTTGTTGATGTTAGAGTAGAGTGATTAGAGATGTTGATATTTGTTGATGTTAGAGTAGAGTGATTAGAGATGTTGATATTTGTTGATGTTAGAGTAGAGTGATTAGAGATGTTGATATTTGTTGATGTTAGAGTAGAGTGATTAGAGATGTTGATATTTGTTGATGTTAGAGTAGAGTGATTAGAGATGTTGATATTTGTTGATGTTAGAGTAGAGTGATTAGAGATGTTGATATTTGTTGATGTTAGAGTAGAGTGATTAGAGATGTTGATATTTGTTGATGTTAGAGTAGAGTGATTAGAGATGTTGATATTTGTTGATGTTAGAGTAGAGTGATTAGAGATGTTGATATTTGTTGATGTTAGAGTAGAGTGATTAGAGATGTTGATATTTGTTGATGTTAGAGTAGAGTGATTAGAGATGTTGATATTTGTTGATGTTAGAGTAGAGTGATTAGAGATGTTGATATTTGTTGATGTTAGAGTAGAGTGATTAGAGATGTTGATATTTGTTGATGTTAGAGTAGAGTGATTAGAGATGTTGATATTTGTTGATGTTAGAGTAGAGTGATTAGAGATGTTGATATTTGTTGATGTTAGAGTAGAGTGATTAGAGATGTTGATATTTGTTGATGTTAGAGTAGAGTGATTAGAGATGTTGATATTTGTTGATGTTAGAGTAGAGTGATTAGAGATGTTGATATTTGTTGATGTTAGAGTAGAGTGATTAGAGATGTTGATATTTGTTGATGTTAGAGTAGAGTGATTAGAGATGTTGATATTTGTTGATGTTAGAGTAGAGTGATTAGAGATGTTGATATTTGTTGATGTTAGAGTAGAGTGATTAGAGATGTTGATATTTGTTGATGTTAGAGTAGAGTGATTAGAGATGTTGATATTTGTTGATGTTAGAGTAGAGTGATTAGAGATGTTGATATTTGTTGATGTTAGAGTAGAGTGATTAGAGATGTTGATATTTGTTGATGTTAGAGTAGAGTGATTAGAGATGTTGATATTTGTTGATTGTTAGAGTAGAGTGATTAGAGATGTTGATATTTGTTGATGTTAGAGTAGAGTGATTAGAGATGTTGATATTTGTTGATGTTAGAGTAGAGTGATTAGAGATGTTGATATTTGTTGATGTTAGAGTAGAGTGATTAGAGATGTTGATATTTGTTGATGTTAGAGTAGAGTGATTAGAGATGTTGATATTTGTTGATGTTAGAGTAGAGTGATTAGAGATGTTGATATTTGTTGATGTTAGAGTAGAGTGATTAGAGATGTTGATATTTGTTGATGTTAGAGTAGAGTGATTAGAGATGTTGATATTTGTTGATGTTAGAGTAGAGTGATTAGAGATGTTGATATTTGTTGATGTTAGAGTAGAGTGATTAGAGATGTTGATATTTGTTGATGTTAGAGTAGAGTGATTAGAGATGTTGATATTTGTTGATGTTAGAGTAGAGTTATTAGAGATGTTGATATTTGTTGATGTTAGAGTAGAGTGATTAGAGATGTTGATATTTGTTGATGTTAGAGTAGAGTGATTAGAGATGTTGATATTTGTTGATGTTAGAGTAGAGTGATTAGAGATGTTGATATTTGTTGATGTTAGAGTAGAGTGATTAGAGATGTTGATATTTGTTGATGTTAGAGTAGAGTTATTAGAGATGTTGATATTTGTTGATGTTAGAGTAGAGTGATTAGAGATGTTGATATTTGTTGATGTTAGAGTAGAGTGATTAGAGATGTTGATATTTGTTGATGTTAGAGTAGAGTGATTAGAGATGTTGATATTTGTTGATGTTAGAGTAGAGTTATTAGAGATGTTGATATTTGTTGATGTTAGAGTAGAGTGATTAGAGATGTTGATATTTGTTGATGTTAGAGTAGAGTGATTAGAGATGTTGATATTTGTTGATGTTAGAGTAGAGTGATTAGAGATGTTGATATTTGTTGATGTTAGAGTAGAGTGATTAGAGATGTTGATATTTGTTGATGTTAGAGTAGAGTGATTAGAGATGTTGATATTTGTTGATGTTAGAGTAGAGTGATTAGAGATGTTGATATTTGTTGATGTTAGAGTAGAGTGATTAGAGATGTTGATATTTGTTGATGTTAGAGTAGAGTGATTAGAGATGTTGATATTTGTTGATGTTAGAGTAGAGTGATTAGAGATGTTGATATTTGTTGATGTTAGAGTAGAGTGATTAGAGATGTTGATATTTGTTGATGTTAGAGTAGAGTGATTAGAGATGTTGATATTTGTTGATGTTAGAGTAGAGTGATTAGAGATGTTGATATTTGTTGATGTTAGAGTAGAGTGATTAGAGATGTTGATATTTGTTGATGTTAGAGTAGAGTGATTAGAGATGTTGATATTTGTTGATGTTAGAGTAGAGTGATTAGAGATGTTGATATTTGTTGATGTTAGAGTAGAGTGATTAGAGATGTTGATATTTGTTGATGTTAGAGTAGAGTGATTAGAGATGTTGATATTTGTTGATGTTAGAGTAGAGTGATTAGAGATGTTGATATTTGTTGATGTTAGAGTAGAGTGATTAGAGATGTTGATATTTGTTGATGTTAGAGTAGAGTGATTAGAGATGTTGATATTTGTTGATGTTAGAGTAGAGTGATTAGAGATGTTGATATTTGTTGATGTTAGAGTAGAGTGATTAGAGATGTTGATATTTGTTGATGTTAGAGTAGAGTGATTAGAGATGTTGATATTTGTTGATGTTAGAGTAGAGTGATTAGAGATGTTGATATTTGTTGATGTTAGAGTAGAGTGATTAGAGATGTTGATATTTGTTGATGTTAGAGTAGAGTGATTAGAGATGTTGATATTTGTTGATGTTAGAGTAGAGTGATTAGAGATGTTGATATTTGTTGATGTTAGAGTAGAGTGATTAGAGATGTTGATATTTGTTGATGTTAGAGTAGAGTGATTAGAGATGTTGATATTTGTTGATGTTAGAGTAGAGTGATTAGAGATGTTGATATTTGTTGATGTTAGAGTAGAGTGATTAGAGATGTTGATATTTGTTGATGTTAGAGTAGAGTGATTAGAGATGTTGATATTTGTTGATGTTAGAGTAGAGTGATTAGAGATGTTGATATTTGTTGATGTTAGAGTAGAGTGATTAGAGATGTTGATATTTGTTGATGTTAGAGTAGAGTGATTAGAGATGTTGATATTTGTTGATGTTAGAGTAGAGTGATTAGAGATGTTGATATTTGTTGATGTTAGAGTAGAGTGATTAGAGATGTTGATATTTGTTGATGTTAGAGTAGAGTGATTAGAGATGTTGATATTTGTTGATGTTAGAGTAGAGTGATTAGAGATGTTGATATTTGTTGATGTTAGAGTAGAGTGATTAGAGATGTTGATATTTGTTGATGTTAGAGTAGAGTGATTAGAGATGTTGATATTTGTTGATGTTAGAGTAGAGTGATTAGAGATGTTGATATTTGTTGATGTTAGAGTAGAGTGATTAGAGATGTTGATATTTGTTGATGTTAGAGTAGAGTGATTAGAGATGTTGATATTTGTTGATGTTAGAGTAGAGTGATTAGAGATGTTGATATTTGTTGATGTTAGAGTAGAGTGATTAGAGATGTTGATATTTGTTGATGTTAGAGTAGAGTGATTAGAGATGTTGATATTTGTTGATGTTAGAGTAGAGTGATTAGAGATGTTGATATTTGTTGATGTTAGAGTAGAGTGATTAGAGATGTTGATATTTGTTGATGTTAGAGTAGAGTGATTAGAGATGTTGATATTTGTTGATGTTAGAGTAGAGTGATTAGAGATGTTGATATTTGTTGATGTTAGAGTAGAGTGATTAGAGATGTTGATATTTGTTGATGTTAGAGTAGAGTGATTAGAGATGTTGATATTTGTTGATGTTAGAGTAGAGTGATTAGAGATGTTGATATTTGTTGATGTTAGAGTAGAGTGATTAGAGATGTTGATATTTGTTGATGTTAGAGTAGAGTGATTAGAGATGTTGATATTTGTTGATGTTAGAGTAGAGTGATTAGAGATGTTGATATTTGTTGATGTTAGAGTAGAGTGATTAGAGATGTTGATATTTGTTGATGTTAGAGTAGAGTGATTAGAGATGTTGAGTTGATTTGGTGTTGATGTTGTTAGAGTAGAGTGATTAGAGATGTTGATATTTGTTGATGTTAGAGTAGAGTGATTAGAGATGTTGATATTTGTTGATGTTAGAGTAGAGTGATTAGAGATGTTGATATTTGTTGATGTTAGAGTAGAGTGATTAGAGATGTTGATATTTGTTGATGTTAGAGTAGAGTGATTAGAGATGTTGATATTTGTTGATGTTAGAGTAGAGTGATTAGAGATGTTGATATTTGTTGATGTTAGAGTAGAGTGATTAGAGATGTTGATATTTGTTGATGTTAGAGTAGAGTGATTAGAGATGTTGATATTTGTTGATGTTAGAGTAGAGTGATTAGAGATGTTGATATTTGTTGATGTTAGAGTAGAGTGATTAGAGATGTTGATATTTGTTGATGTTAGAGTAGAGTGATTAGAGATGTTGATATTTGTTGATGTTAGAGTAGAGTGATTAGAGATGTTGATATTTGTTGATGTTAGAGTAGAGTGATTAGAGATGTTGATATTTGTTGATGTTAGAGTAGAGTGATTAGAGATGTTGATATTTGTTGATGTTAGAGTAGAGTGATTAGAGATGTTGATATTTGTTGATGTTAGAGTAGAGTGATTAGAGATGTTGATATTTGTTGATGTTAGAGTAGAGTGATTAGAGATGTTGATATTTGTTGATGTTAGAGTAGAGTGATTAGAGATGTTGATATTTGTTGATGTTAGAGTAGAGTGATTAGAGATGTTGATATTTGTTGATGTTAGAGTAGAGTGATTAGAGATGTTGATATTTGTTGATGTTAGAGTAGAGTGATTAGAGATGTTGATATTTGTTGATGTTAGAGTAGAGTGATTAGAGATGTTGATATTTGTTGATGTTAGAGTAGAGTGATTAGAGATGTTGATATTTGTTGATGTTAGAGTAGAGTGATTAGAGATGTTGATATTTGTTGATGTTAGAGTAGAGTGATTAGAGATGTTGATATTTGTTGATGTTAGAGTAGAGTGATTAGAGATGTTGATATTTGTTGATGTTAGAGTAGAGTGATTAGAGATGTTGATATTTGTTGATGTTAGAGTAGAGTGATTAGAGATGTTGATATTTGTTGATGTTAGAGTAGAGTGATTAGAGATGTTGATATTTGTTGATGTTAGAGTAGAGTGATTAGAGATGTTGATATTTGTTGATGTTAGAGTAGAGTGATTAGAGATGTTGATATTTGTTGATGTTAGAGTAGAGTGATTAGAGATGTTGATATTTGTTGATGTTAGAGTAGAGTGATTAGAGATGTTGATATTTGTTGATGTTAGAGTAGAGTGATTAGAGATGTTGATATTTGTTGATGTTAGAGTAGAGTGATTAGAGATGTTGATATTTGTTGATGTTAGAGTAGAGTGATTAGAGATGTTGATATTTGTTGATGTTAGAGTAGAGTGATTAGAGATGTTGATATTTGTTGATGTTAGAGTAGAGTGATTAGAGATGTTGATATTTGTTGATGTTAGAGTAGAGTGATTAGAGATGTTGATATTTGTTGATGTTAGAGTAGAGTGATTAGAGATGTTGATATTTGTTGATGTTAGAGTAGAGTGATTAGAGATGTTGATATTTGTTGATGTTAGAGTAGAGTGATTAGAGATGTTGATATTTGTTGATGTTAGAGTAGAGTGATTAGAGATGTTG
>CALYLW010001433.1:0-2500 GCA_944989445.1 Ampullaceana balthica
TAGTAGTAGTAGTAGTAGTAGTAGTAGTGTAGTAGTGGTAGTGGTAGTAGTGGTAGTGGTAGTAGTGGTAGTGGTAGTAGTGGTAGTGGTAGTAGTGGTAGTGGTAGTGGTAGTAGTGGTAGTGGTAGTAGTGGTAGTGGTAGTAGTGGTAGTGGTAGTAGTGGTAGTGGTAGTAGTGGTAGTGGTAGTAGTGGTGGTAGTAGTGGTGGTAGTGGTAGTGGTGGTGGTAGTGGTGGTGGTAGTGGTGGTGGTAGTGGTGGTGGTAGTGGTGGTGGTAGTGGTGGTGGTAGTGGTGGTGGTAGTGGTGGTGGTAGTGGTGGTGGTAGTGGTGGTGGTAGTGGTGGTGGTAGTGGTGGTGGTAGTGGTGGTGGTAGTGGTGGTGGTAGTGGTGGTGGTAGTGGTGGTGGTAGTGGTGGTGGTAGTGGTGGTGGTAGTGGTGGTGGTAGTGGTGGTGGTAGTGGTGGTGGTAGTGGTGGTGGTAGTGGTGGTGGTAGTGGTGGTGGTAGTGGTGGTGGTAGTGGTGGTGGTAGTGGTGGTGGTAGTGGTGGTGGTAGTGGTGGTGGTAGTGGTGGTGGTAGTGGTGGTGGTAGTGGTGGTGGTAGTGGTGGTGGTAGTGGTGGTGGTAGTGGTGGTGGTAGTGGTGGTGGTAGTGGTGGTGGTAGTGGTGGTGGTAGTGGTGGTGGTAGTGGTGGTGGTAGTGGTGGTGGTAGTGGTGGTGGTAGTGGTGGTGGTAGTGGTGGTGGTAGTGGTGGTGGTAGTGGTGGTGGTAGTGGTGGTGGTAGTGGTGGTGGTAGTGGTGGTGGTAGTGGTGGTGGTAGTGGTGGTGGTAGTGGTGGTGGTAGTGGTGGTGGTAGTGGTGGTGGTAGTGGTGGTGGTAGTGGTGGTGGTAGTGGTGGTGGTAGTGGTGGTGGTAGTGGTGGTGGTAGTGGTGGTGGTAGTGGTGGTGGTAGTGGTGGTGGTAGTGGTGGTGGTAGTGGTGGTGGTAGTGGTGGTGGTAGTGGTGGTGGTAGTGGTGGTGGTAGTGGTGGTGGTAGTGGTGGTGGTAGTGGTGGTGGTAGTGGTGGTGGTAGTGGTGGTGGTAGTGGTGGTGGTAGTGGTGGTGGTAGTGGTGGTGGTAGTGGTGGTGGTAGTGGTGGTGGTAGTGGTGGTGGTAGTGGTGGTGGTAGTGGTGGTGGTAGTGGTGGTGGTAGTGGTGGTGGTAGTGGTGGTGGTAGTGGTGGTGGTAGTGGTGGTGGTAGTGGTGGTGGTAGTGGTGGTGGTAGTGGTGGTGGTAGTGGTGGTGGTAGTGGTGGTGGTAGTGGTGGTGGTAGTGGTGGTGGTAGTGGTGGTGGTAGTGGTGGTGGTAGTGGTGGTGGTAGTGGTGGTGGTAGTGGTGGTGGTAGTGGTGGTGGTAGTGGTGGTGGTAGTGGTGGTGGTAGTGGTGGTGGTAGTGGTGGTGGTAGTGGTGGTGGTAGTGGTGGTGGTAGTGGTGGTGGTAGTGGTGGTGGTAGTGGTGGTGGTAGTGGTGGTGGTAGTGGTGGTGGTAGTGGTGGTGGTAGTGGTGTGGTGGTGGTAGTGGTGGTGGTAGTGGTGGTGGTAGTGGTGGTGGTAGTGGTGGTGGTAGTGGTGGTGGTAGTGGTGGTGGTAGTGGTGGTGGTAGTGGTGGTGGTAGTGGTGGTGGTAGTGGTGGTGGTAGTGGTGGTGGTAGTGGTGGTGGTAGTGGTGGTGGTAGTGGTGGTGGTAGTGGTGGTGGTAGTGGTGGTGGTAGTGGTGGTGGTAGTGGTGGTGGTAGTGGTGGTGGTAGTGGTGGTGGTAGTGGTGGTGGTAGTGGCGGTGGTAGTGGGGTGGTAGTGGCGGTGGTAGTGGCGGTGGTAGTGGCGGTGGTAGTGGCGGTGGTAGTGGCGGTGGTAGTGGCGGTGGTAGTGGCGGTGGTAGTGGCGGTGGTAGTGGCGGTGGTAGTGGCGGTGGTAGTGGCGGTGGTGGTAGTGGCGGTGGTAGTGGCGGTGGTAGTGGCGGTGGTAGTGCGTGGGTGGCGGTGGTAGTGGCGGTGGTAGTGGCGGTGGTAGTGGCGGTGGTAGTGGCGGTGGTAGTGGCGGTGGTAGTGGCGGTGGTAGTGGCGGTGGTAGTGGCGGTGGTAGTGGCGGTGGTAGTGGCGGTGGTAGTGGCGGTGGTAGTGGCGGTGGTAGTGGCGGTGGTAGTGGCGGTGGTAGTGGCGGTGGTAGTGGCGGTGGTAGTGGCGGTGGTAGTGGCGGTGGTAGTGGCGGTGGTAGTGGCGGTGGTAGTGGCGGTGGTAGTGGCGGTGGTAGTGGCGGTGGTAGTGGCGGTGGTAGTGGCGGTGGTAGTGGCGGTGGTAGTGGCGGTGGTAGTGGCGGTGGTAGTGGCGGTGGTAGTGGCGGTGGTAGTGGCGGTGGTAGTGGCGGTGGTAGTGGCGGTGGTAGTGGCGGTGGTAGTGGCGGTGGTAGTGGCGGTGGTAGTGGCGGTGGTAGTGGCGGTGGTAGTGGCGGTGGTAGTGGCGGTGGTA
>CALYLW010001433.1:5000-7500 GCA_944989445.1 Ampullaceana balthica
TTACTACTATGTAGTAGTTACGTACTATGATGATGACTACTTAGTATTACACTATGAGTAGTACGACTATTAGTATGTACTACAATGTGAGTATGACTACGATTATTTTTACGACTATTATATTACTACGATTAGTATATACGACTGATTATTATTACTGACTAGATTTTACGACTATTATTATTAGACGACTAGTAGTATTACGACTATGAGAGGACTCGACGTAGATTACGACTATGATTGACTACTAGTCTAGGATTATGACTACAGTATGTATTACGACGATTAGTTTGTGTACACGTTAGTGAGTACGACGAACTATGAGTGACTACTACGAGTGTATGTACTACGACTATGATCGTCGACGTATGATGTGACACGACGAGGAGTACTATACGTGTGATGTACGTACACTAGTGAGTGACTAGACGAGTAGGACGAGGACGAGTGAGTGTACTATGACGAGGAGGACAGATGTTACGATGAGGATACAGTGTACGAGAGGTATAGGACGAGGTGTGGACGAGGAGACGTGTACGAGGTGGACGTGAGGTCGTGGACTGAGGTAGTGGACGTGGAGGTAGTGGTCGATGGGTAGTGAGTCTGGTGGAAGTGATCGTGGTGGTAGTAGGTCGTGGTGGTAGTGGTCGTGGTGGTAGTGGTCGTGGTGGTAGTGGTCGTGGTGGTAGTGGTCGTGGTGGTAGTGGTCGTGGTGGTAGTGGTCGTGGTGGTAGTGGTCGTGGTGGTAGTGGTCGTGGTGGTAGTGGTCGTGGTGGTAGTGGTCGTGGTGGTAGTGGTCGTGGTGGTAGTGGTCGTGGTGGTAGTGGTCGTGGTGGTAGTGGTCGTGGTGGTAGTGGTCGTGGTGGTAGTGGTCGTGGTGGTAGTGGTCGTGGTGGTAGTGGTCGTGGTGGTAGTGGTCGTGGTGGTAGTGGTCGTGGTGGTAGTGGTCGTGGTGGTAGTGGTCGTGGTGGTAGTGGTCGTGGTGGTAGTGGTCGTGGTGGTAGTGGTCGTGGTGGTAGTGGTCGTGGTGGTAGTGGTCGTGGTGGTAGTGGTCGTGGTGGTAGTGGTCGTGGTGGTAGTGGTCGTGGTGGTAGTGGTCGTGGTGGTAGTGGTCGTGGTGGTAGTGGTCGTGGTGGTAGTGGTCGTGGTGGTAGTGGTCGTGGTGGTAGTGGTCGTGGTGGTAGTGGTCGTGGTGGTAGTGGTCGTGGTGGTAGTGGTCGTGGTGGTAGTGGTCGTGGTGGTAGTGGTCGTGGTGGTAGTGGTCGTGGTGGTAGTGGTCGTGGTGGTAGTGGTCGTGGTGGTAGTGGTCGTGGTGGTAGTGGTCGTGGTGGTAGTGGTCGTGGTGGTAGTGGTCGTGGTGGTAGTGGTCGTGGTGGTAGTGGTCGTGGTGGTAGTGGTCGTGGTGGTAGTGGTCGTGGTGGTAGTGGTCGTGGTGGTAGTGGTCGTGGTGGTAGTGGTCGTGGTGGTAGTGGTCGTGGTGGTAGTGGTCGTGGTGGTAGTGGTCGTGGTGGTAGTGGTCGTGGTGGTAGTGGTCGTGGTGGTAGTGGTCGTGGTGGTAGTGGTCGTGGTGGTAGTGGTCGTGGTGGTAGTGGTCGTGGTGGTAGTGGTCGTGGTGGTAGTGGTCGTGGTGGTAGTGGTCGTGGTGGTAGTGGTCGTGGTGGTAGTGGTCGTGGTGGTAGTGGTCGTGGTGGTAGTGGTCGTGGTGGTAGTGGTCGTGGTGGTAGTGGTCGTGGTGGTAGTGGTCGTGGTGGTAGTGGTCGTGGTGGTAGTGGTCGTGGTGGTAGTGGTCGTGGTGGTAGTGGTCGTGGTGGTAGTGGTCGTGGTGGTAGTGGTCGTGGTGGTAGTGGTCGTGGTGGTAGTGGTCGTGGTGGTAGTGGTCGTGGTGGTAGTGGTCGTGGTGGTAGTGGTCGTGGTGGTAGTGGTCGTGGTGGTAGTGGTCGTGGTGGTAGTGGTCGTGGTGGTAGTGGTCGTGGTGGTAGTGGTCGTGGTGGTAGTGGTCGTGGTGGTAGTGGTCGTGGTGGTAGTGGTCGTGGTGGTAGTGGTCGTGGTGGTAGTGGTCGTGGTGGTAGTGGTCGTGGTGGTAGTGGTCGTGGTGGTAGTGGTCGTGGTGGTAGTGGTCGTGGTGGTAGTGGTCGTGGTGGTAGTGGTCGTGGTGGTAGTGGTCGTGGTGGTAGTGGTCGTGGTGGTAGTGGTCGTGGTGGTAGTGGTCGTGGTGGTAGTGGTCGTGGTGGTAGTGGTCGTGGTGGTAGTGGTCGTGGTGGTAGTGGTCGTGGTGGTAGTGGTCGTGGTGGTAGTGGTCGTGGTGGTAGTGGTCGTGGTGGTAGTGGTCGTGGTGGTAGTGGTCGTGGTGGTAGTGGTCGTGGTGGTAGTGGTCGTGGTGGTAGTGGTCGTGGTGGTAGTGGTCGTGGTGGTAGTGGTCGTGGTGGTAGTGGTCGTGGTGGTAGTGGTCGTGGTGGTAGTGGTCGTGGTGGTAGTGGTCGTGGTGGTAGTGGTCGTGGTG